>JAJPUD010000647.1:13391-125597 GCA_023553655.1 Myrmecobius fasciatus
AGAAAGAAAGAAAGAAAGAAAGAAAGAAAGAAAGAAAGAAAGAAAGAGAAAAGGGAAGGAGGGAGGAAAGAAGGAAGGAAGAAAGGAGGGAGAAAGGGAAGGAGGAAGGAAGGAAGAAAGAAAGAAAGAAAAAGAAAGAAAGAAAGAAAGAAGGGAAGGAGGAAGAAGGGAGGAGGGAAAGAAGGAGGGGGGAAAGAGAAGGAAGGAGGGAGGGAGGAAGGGAGGAAGGAAGGGGAGGAGTAAAGGGAAAAAAGGAAGAAAGCAAAAATGAAAGAGAAAGAGGGAGAAAGAAGAAATAAAAAGGGGAGGAGGAAAAGATTTCTCTTCTGGTTCAGTTCTTAGCAAAATGTCTAGCACTTAAAAGATGCTTATTGATGTGATTACCAAGCACAGACTTAGACCTCTGCTAGTAACCCTCTATGCTTTGAATTACAGTCATTTTCCTTCTCTGAGACGACTTTCTTCTCTACAAAATAAACAGATCGAACTATGTAAGGAGTTTTAGGAGTCCCCGAACTTCATAGGAGGTAGAAGTGGGGCACAGTTCCTACCTGGATGCTCACATTAGCTTGAATAAGGAAGAGACACTCACCAGATAGCAATCCTCAAAAGGAATTAAAGCTCACCTGAAGGTTGCAGTCATGAGAGTTGTATGAAATCATGAATGGCTCCCTATTGCCTACAAATTCTTTGATCTGAAGCTTAAGATCTTCTAAAATCTGACTCCAAAATATTTCTCCAGACTTTTCTTCACTTAATTCCTCTTCATCCAATCCACATTCTTGGCCAACTGGATTAACCCTAGCTGCTTCCCAGTCACAATTCAAGAGATCTTCTTCCAACCTCCTTGAGCCTGGAATTTACTCCCTCCTCATCATCAACTCTTTCTTCCTTCAAGGATTTCTTCTTCCTTTTAATTGATTTTTTTCTCCCTTCCAGAATTTTACTTGTCTACAATCTCCTCCTCCATCACTCTGTTATAGTTATCTATACACATGTCTTATCTTTCCAATGTAAGCTCCCCATGAATGAAGATTGTTTATGCCTTTGTACCTTCTGGGCCTGGAATGAAGGAAACATTTAATAAAGGTTGACTTGGACATCAGACCAAAGAAATGACTCCAACCACTATTTTAATTGAGTTGAATACAGTCATATCATCAGGGTCAGAAATGCAAATTAGAGACATGTCATATAACTACTAGCTCTGAGCATCAAGAAACAGAGATAGTAGCCACATGAGTGTGTGACCACAGCAGATATGGTCTGGAAGCAACATCCAAGCTGTCTTGGAGAGAGAAGAGCCAAGATATTCCTACTTGCTGAGTCTCCTTAGCAGAATGGACACAAACCCTACTTCAGAGGTGTTGACCATGAGTAAAGGAAAATTCTGGGGGAAACATTTTCAACAACTCCCTACATGAGCAACACTCTAAGGGGGAAATGATGTATCTGATTGGGTTTGAGTCCTGTCCAGCCACTAGGGGGAAAATGCCAGCTCTGAGGATGACCATATGTCGAGTTGGGTATTTTACTGTTGTCAATCAGTCATGTCTGACTCTTCATGGCTCCATGTGGGTTTTCTAAACAAAGATACTGGGGTGGTTTGTAGCCATTTCCTTTTCCAGTTCATTTTACAGATGAGGAAACTGAGGTCAACAGGGTAAAGTGACTATAAGTGATAAGGGACAACTAGTCATTGTGATGTCTAAGCAGTGGCTGTCTAGTTAGGGGTACAGACAATGTGTATAGTTTGGGCTGTTCCTAAAAGAGACATCACTGTTCCTTGGTGCAGATTGCAGTCCTCTGATTTTGTGAATAGTGTATAATCTTTTGAGAGATGATTAGAAAAGTTCTTCACTTTGCAACTAACCAAGTGGTGAGCCTCTCTGAATGTTAAGTAAGCAAGATTTTCACATAGTAGATGTCCTTTTTTCACTGGCTTGAAGACTATCTAATTTGGTAGACTGTCTTACTAGAATGCAGGACCACCATCCCACTCCAGTGAAGCATCAAAGAAGGACTTTAGTAGAGAAAGGCAAATTATTTTATCCTCATTTTGCAAATAAAGAAACTGAGGCTCATAATAGTTGACAATTTGCCCAATAATCTAGAGTCACTAAATGATAGAATTCCATCTCCTCTTTCTTTTTTACTACACTGGGAAGGATCTCTAGTATTTTTGTAGTATTTTTATTATTACTTCACTCATATTGTTGTGAACTTCTTGTGTGTATATAACTTGCCTCCCCGAAATGATTTGAAAATTTATGGCTAAAGACTCTGACTATAGTTCCTTGTCCCTGCCACTTAGGGTATACTCAATAGACACATGTTCATTGATTGAATGATTGACTCATTCATTCATTCATTTAAACAGTGACAGGGATCAAATATGGCAAGCAAATATGTCCCTTCCAATTAAGATAAAATTCTACCTCTCAACCCAAATACTGCTGCCCTTCTTCCTCCTTGTCCCTCCAGCCCTTATCCCTGAATAAGCCTAACCTTTTCTAGACCTGGGGATTGTTCCAAGAGCCCATATAGTACATGGAGTTTTGTGCTATTCTTTGGATCACTAGTGCTTAGCAGTGCCTAGCATATAAATGCTTGTTGATAATGGGAGTGACTTGGATTTAAACCCCACCTCAGACCTTTACAAAGTATGTCACCTTAGGACAGTCTCCTAATCTCTCTCTTCCTTTCTGTCCTCACATTTAAATTTTCTTTTTTGGAGGCAATTGGAGTTAATTGATTTGCCCAGGGTCACATAGCTAGTAAGTGTCTGAGGTCAAATTTGAACTTGGATCCAGGGCCAGTGCTATAACCACTACACCATCTACCTGCCCCTTCTCACATATAAATTGGGGTGATTGCATTCTTAGATCCTTTCCCGCTCTAAATATGTGACCCCATGATTTCTGTATATGGCGATGTCTCAGCTTTGGCTCTGATGACTGCTTGATCCAAGGTCCATTTCCTCTCAAGTGCTCAGTTGTGCTTTAATTTCCCCTTCCAAGTTCCAGATGAAGGCCTTGACCCAGAAATTTGTGGGCAGTCCTCTTTTTCCTCCAATTTAATGGATTTCCTGAACCCACACTCTTAGTAAACCAGAGACTAACTTGAATAGCTGATAAACCTTAGTGGTCAAAGCTGAAAAGAATTGGACAAACCATTCTACCTTTTGATTTCCCTTAGTACGTATTTGTTCTTGCATTTGGGGAGCTCTGTCATGGCCCTTTTATTTATCTATATTTTATGAAAATGCTTCAGTTCTATACAAACCTGTGTCTAAGCCCTGAACTGCTGAGGCGGGCATCTTCTCTGACTTTCAATAGTTAGAGATACCAGCAAGGATATTTTTGTTACTTGATCCGGGAGTCAATTCTGTGGATAATTATGGGTATGGGTTCTCTCCTTTTGTGTTAAGGCTTCTCTCTAGCATCACACAAAGGGCACTGCAGGGATTTAGCAAGGAAGTGGGTCCAGGCACTTTCAATTTAACTCAATGAATATTTACCAAAGTCCTACTATGTGTAAAGAACTTTAGTGTTAAGTGTGGGGGAGGCCAACAAAAATAGCAAATAAACCTTACATTCAGTGGATAAACAGCTAATATTTAAACACTGACTTTGATAAAGGCTTTTAATGCAATTCTAAATCATGTATATGTGTGCATGTATAAATCACACATATGGATAATAATATGCATATAATATACATTATATATTCCATCTACTTCTTTAAAATATTATATATAATAATATTTCCCCTCAACATGCTATATAAAGGCTATCATAAATATGTATACAATATGCATTTATATATAGGTGTATATACACACATACACATATGTATACATGTACACATGTGTTGTATGGTTTATTATGTACATGTTTGTGTATATATGTGTGTATGCATATATTTATATTGATAAAAATCTATATAGATTGTTAGATATAGAAATGCATTTGATAGCACTTTAAAGAAAGTGCTACTTGCTTACTAGAGGCTCTGGGGAGACAAAGGAAAAAGCCAAGCAATCCCTGTCATGGAATCACCAATAGCAGAATCTAATAACAGCTGGTAGGGACCTTGTTGGCCATCTACTCTAGCTTATAGAACAGGGGTGGGGAATGTCCAGCCTGCAACTTGTATAAGTCCCTCAAAATCATTTTCCAAGGCAACCATCAGTAATGAGTTGAAAGATAGACCAGTTGGAGTGATCCTCCCTCCACTGGAGTTCTATAAATTGATAATTTTGTATGGCTCGCAAATGATATTATAAATATGTAAATGGCCCTTGATAGAGAAAAAGATTCCCCTCCTCTGCTATATGGGAAAAGACTCCATACCTTTTTGGAAGACCTCCAAGACAGGAAATCCATCATCCTTTAAGATGAAACCCCTCAGGCACTCTATGCTACTGGGGCAATAAGGATTCAATATGTAGACACAAGAAATCTAATGATGATGATGATGATGATGATGATGATGATGATGATAATGATGATGATGGCAACATTGGTGGTGGTGGTAGCGGCTAAGATTTTCAAAGTGTTTTATAGATGTTAAATCATTGGATCTGTATAACAACCTTGGAAGGTGGATGCTACTATCATCCCATCTGATGAGGAACCTCAAGCAGACAGAAGCAACTTGACTAAGATGATGCTAGATTTGAACTCTAGCCTTTCTGCCTCCAAATTCAGCACTCAACCTGATAAAAATCTAGCTGCCTGCAAAGTAAGGTCAAGTCATCTCAAGAAGAGAGCATTGCTACATAGGAGAGATCAGGTCCCAGAGATGTATATTTGGATTTATTTACTTTATCTCATTTGAGTGTCAGAACAGCAAAATGAAGAAGGACTCAAGATAATGTGATGCTGAGAGATGATAGCCGACTTTTCCAGGATCACCCACTTCATAACTGAGATGATATTTTTAATATGTACTTTTTATTTTACTCTTATTTTTAATTAATAAATATTTATTTTCTCTTTTTCCTCTTTCCCCTCCACCCCACTAGAAAAAAGCCTTATAATAAATATACATATGCAAAAAAACCAAATATCAATTGGCTGAATCCAAAAAATCAGTGAATCAATGGTAATATCAAGTTCTTAGTTAAAAGGAAGCAAAGTACATTGGATTGTATACTGGCTTTGGAGTCAGAGCACTTGGATACAGATACTGCCTCTTTTATTTACTATCTGTGTGTGCTTGCTGTGCTTTCTCTGAGCCTCAGTTTTTGCATTTGTAAAATATAAGGTTGGATTAAATGAACTCTAAGGGATCTTCCAGTTCTAAGCCCAAATTTCTATAATCCAAGACTTGCATTATCCAGTAATTTTCAAGGACTCCAAGTATAATAAAGGATAGAGAGTGAAGGGAATTAAAAAGAGGTCATCTCCACTCCATTCCCTGGACATTTGAGAATGTGTGAGGAAAAATAGAATACAAAAAAAACTGGAGGAATCAAGGAAAGTATTCTTGTAAAGTAACCAAGTATGAGGGACAGACTATGTGAATATAAGGAAGCAAGAGATATTCTATCTAGTTTGGCATAAATAAAGAATGCATCAGGAGCAGCTAGATGGTGCAGTGGATAAAGTGTTGGCCCTGAAGTCAGGAGGACCTGAGTTCAAATCCATCCTCAGACACTTAATACTTCCTAGCTGTATGACTTTGGGCAGCTCATTTAACCCCAATTGCCTCAGGGGAAAAATGAAGGACAAATAGAAAAAAAAAATGAATCAACTGTACAAGTCTTTTGACCTAACAATGCTCTAGCTAACTCCCTAAGACTGGAAGTTGCAGAGAAAAGGTACCAATCCTTATTGGCAGAGGAAAATTCCTCATCTAGGAATTCCCTAGAGCAATCCCAAGTCAATACTCACCTTTATGCCTGTGCTCCCCATTCCTATCCCTAACCCTATATCTGTCCTTATCTTTACCCCTATCGCCTGTGCTATCCCTATAGAGACGTTAAGAGAAATAATTTTTTTTTTTTTTTTGCTTTTTGCTGAGGCAATTGGGGTTAAGTGACTTGCCCAGGGTCACACAACTAGGTAATGTTAAGTGTCTGAGACCAGATTTGAACTCAGGTCCTCCTGACTTCAGGGCTGGTGCTCTATCCACTGCGCCACCTAGCTGCCCCTAAGAGAAATAATTTTAAGGAAGATAAGAATACTAGATCACAACTTGATTGTGACTTGAACCTTTATACCTAAAATGTCAAGCTGAGGAGTTTGTATTTTAACCTAGAAAGAAAAGGGAAGCAATGAAAGTTTTTGAGATGGGAAATAACATGGGGCAAACTTTTTCCCTAAAATATTATTTTGGCAGGTCGATGAAACATGTATTGTAGAGAGAAGATGTTGGTCCCATGTCTTGATTCTGTTTTTTATACTTGAAATTTCCTCCCTTTTTTATATTTCTAAATATTATACTGCAAGACCAAGATCACATCTCACTTTATGGTTCACTTTATGAACTTTATGAACCCTCTCCTGAATAACCTCTGTTTTTTATCTTTTAAATTAATTAATTTAATTACTCTGTCCTTTTTTTTTAACATCATGGTCATTTCTATAAATATCCCCTACCAACGAACTCTCCCTTGTAACTACGAAAAACATTTAAATAAAACCACACAATGGAGTGACTGCATCTGACAAAGTATACAACATATTGCTCTAGAAGGCACTGGTCTTATTGTAAGATCTGTTTCCAGACCATATTATCTTCATTTGCTTTCACTTCACTTTCTTTTCATTTAAATTACTAAAATCATGCAATCAACATTGTTTTTTGAAATCTTTTATTTAACTCTGCAATCAATTCATACAAATCTTAGCATGTTTCTCTGAATTTCCAATTTTCATCATTTCTTCCTATTTAATAAGATTATGTCACATTCATATAAAATAGGCCTTTTTAAAAATTCTTTAGTTGGAATAGACCAAATGGTTTTTCTTCTTTCTTAGTATGTTATGTATGTCTGTATGAATTATGTATGTAGTGTATATTTGTTTCCTTTTTTGTTTTCACTATCCCAACACCCCTTTTACCCTTCCCTTCTCCCAACTAGATAAGAATGTGCTTCAAAATATTTCCTGTAACTTTTTTAAATGCCTTAGCTTAAAAAAAATTCTTATGGGAGCAGCTAGATGGTGGAGTGGATAGAGTACCAGCCCTGAAGTCAGGAGGAAATGAATTCAAATCTAACCTCAGACACTCAGACACTTAATTACTTCCTAGTTGTGTGACTCTTAGCAAGTCACTTAACCCCAATTGCCTCAGGAAAAAAAATATATATATATACATATATATATATATATATATTCTTATGGCACTCTTTCTGAAGAAGTTTTCCTTTATTTTGTTATCCTCCTTTTCTTACATTCCTCCAACTCTCTGTACTTTGTTTTTCCATTCATGGTCTTCACTTTTTATTTTCTTTCTTTATATAATTCTTGAAGATAGATGCCCAAACGATGATACCTCCTTTATACAATTTCTATGTTATTGCAATGGTAGATCTCACTTTCAATTATTTTCTGCAGTATGGTATTGAGGTTTTAAAATTCCCTGTTTTTCTAGAGTTTCTTTCTCTTTTACCAAATTTTCTTTTACTTCTTTATTTTTGATTTCCCAAATGATCATTTTTTTCAGATCCTTTATTCTTTGGAGATATTCTCTGTATTGTATTCTGAGTTTCACTAGAATACAATTGTTCCTTCTCTTCATTAAGTTTTTTTCCCCAAAACTCTTGTTTCTTATAAATTTCTAGGCACATAGCTTCTTTTAAAATTTTATTTTTCTTTTGGACTGTTCTGAAATTTATTGTTTGTTTTCCCATGGTTTCTGAGAAATCCAGAGAATTTTTTTTTCTTTCCGGAGATGTTTGGTTCATTTTTTTTCTTTATAATATAATGTGTTAAACATCTCATAGCTTTTACAATTCTTTCCTCTTTATTTTATTCGCTGTATTTATGACTTTAGCAGCTGGTTTATCTACTTGGGAACTAAGCTTATACAGAGCCTTTCTCTCTTGAACTAGACCTATTGTTCCTTTCCTTGCATTTTTAGTAGCTTAGCTCTGGATTCTCTCCTCATTCTTCAGTTTCTTCTCATCAGCTGCTACACAGACACTCAAGTCTCAATGTCCTTCTTGGGTTTGGCAGTTATTAATATGCAACTGATTTATTGACCAGAATAAACTCCATGTGGAGATGACTGATCCCAGATAGATTTCCAGTCTCTTTTCCATTTGGTCTTTATACCTACCACTTACAATCTCCTTCCTTTGTGTGGTTGGGCAGTATTAATGTCTTGCCTCTTGTGGGATTTGGGACGGTTCTAACTGTTACTGCTATGAGGGGATCCAGGCAGGGTCCCCAGCAATCATACCATGAAGCAAACATAAAATATTGTTTCAATCAGTTGTTTGTGCTTGACATGGAATGGATTGAAGGTGAGCTTGGTGAGTGAGAATTTTAGATATTTGAATTCTCTAACATGCTTTTTTCATGAAATTCTAATCTTATATATGGTTTCTATTTTTTGATTTGTGAGTTTATTTTTATTTATTACATCATTGACCCAAAATCCCTTTGTCTGAGGTTCTTTAAGTTGGAGAAGCATGCAAAAAACAATTACTCCTCCATTACACTGTTTAATTGACCCAGATCAATCCTTCTCTAGAAAGTGGAGTTGGAACTTCAAGCCTTTTCATTCCAGGAAGCATATTCAAGAGTTAAGTGATGGTCAGATTCCAACCTCCAAGGGAATGTTGATATTTTAATAATAAATATGTCTTTTCATTTGCTCTCTTTAAAGCATCTTACTAAGATTTCAATGAAAAGAGCAATAAAGTGATACTACATCTCAGGCATTGTTCTGAGCAAAGGTTTATAGGAAGCAAAAAGAGAATATTATTTAGAGACTGAATTCCCATAAGAGGGACACTGGTCATTTTCCCCTCAATTTATTATGAATCAGATACACAGAATAGGGCTATAAGCTATGGCATTTGGCCAGAAGATGAACATTATATAAGTGCAATTTTACTGTCTGTGTTAATCTTTGCCAAAGTAATTACCTTCATTCTATTTTTGGTACCTGGTTGGCAATTCTACATGGCCTGACAATTGTTCAATAATATTAGAGCTCACACAAAAGAGGGAAAGAGTCAGATTCATTGGTAGCCATGTCCCAATCTTAGAATCCATGGAACTCAACAACAAAGACTAGTGATGAGAGTGGCTCCCATGTGGCTTGGTTGGGCTAGGTATACCCTAAACATAAAGTTACATAAATAACTTTATGTAGACCTACATCTAAAGAAGGGAAAGTACCATCCCCCCTAGATTAAGACAGAAGGAAGTTCAGCAAGGCAGAATCTTGCTGGGAGGACAAAGCTTTTCTGATTATATTTTTCTGAAACACATGATCTTCTTGTCGTCTAGAACACGAGAATGAGAGGTGCTAATAAGCAAACACGTCTGATAAAAGAATAACCAACTCCCAAAAGACCTTTAGGTTTGATTACCAGATAAGATTTGTAAAGACCAACAAATAAAACAATGTGGAGTGTTAGGGGTGGGCATCCTGTTAGTTCAGATTTGATTTAGGGGACAAAATGAGGCATTCATAAGTCATTGAACAATCTACAAAAGGTTTACTTAGGTAAACACAGAAAGGCTATGCAACACATATATAGCAGGGCTGAGCTTTTATAAAGGTGGGTCCATGCAGGTCTATAGAAGGACAGAGTGTGATTACTCCTGAGGTCTTCAGATATCTACCAATTGGGAATTCTTCCAACTCCTTGTGGGTGGGACTTTTCATAACCTTTGGGAACCAGGAAACTATCAAAGGAAGCAGCAACCTTGGGAATGTTTTCTTAACATTTAGGCAACACTAATCCCTGTTTAAGGGGAAAATGGAATATCCTAGTCCTATCACATAGGAAAACAAAATCCCTGGTGACAAAATCTGGTAAAAAAAAAAAAAGAAAGGAAATTTCATCCCCTTAAGCAGTGAGTGATTTTCCCTTTAAGTCATCAGTTGCCAGAATGTGAGATGTGCCCATTATAGAAAGAATAATTTTCTAGGTTTTAAGTACCAAAACTTCTAAAGCTATTTTCCAATGATCAGTTATTATTCTTGTTCAGTTGTCTTCAGTATGTCTGATTCTTTGTGACTCCATTTGGAGTTTTCTTAGCAAAAATACTGAAATGGTTTGTCATTTCTTTTTCCACTTAATACAGGGTGAAGTTATTTGCCTAGGGTCACATAGTAAGTGTCTGAGGCCAGTATGATGAGTTTTCCTGAATCTGGACCTGGGACTCTATCCACTGCACCACCTAGCTCTCCAATTACTAAGTATCTGGGAATAAATGAAAACACAAATGTTACAAATCAGACTAAGTTTGTTTAATACTATTACTGGGCTTTATAGTTTGGAGGAAGGCTAAAAGAAAGTCTCAGGGGGAATAATTGGACAAACTGTATTATGAATACCATGGTATATTACTAACCCTAACTTAAAAAATCACCATAAGTTATTCAGGAGAATAGAGGATGAAAAATTCCTCTTTCTTCAACTCAACTATTACTTTATTATATGCCAGGCACAGTGCTACATGCTAGGGATATAAATACAAAATCAAAACAGTCCCTACTCTAAGAGCTTATATTCTCTTGGCAGGTTGGTGGGGAGTTGGTTATGGAGTATGGAATGTTGCTATACTGCGGGATAAAATTGCTGTCTCAGTTACTTTTATTTAAATATTAAATGTGAGGGGTAGGAATTTTTGTGGGGGTAGGAAGATTATATTGGGAAATATGGGAAATAACTTATAAAATCAAAAGACATCATTAAACTGATAAAAGAAATCTTAAATTATATCACTGCTGAAGTATTATTTCAATTCTCTGCATTTCTTTTCTTCATTGGTCAAAACATTTTTATTACTTACATAAGGGAAGAACTGAGCTATGGGCAAATATAGTCATGTTCCCAACCAAGTGGAATATAGCTGTATAATATGTAGTAGCATAAAAGGATTGAAAATACAAAGAATAGATGTGGGTAGTATAGAGTTAAAAAATAAAAAGAGGCAATACAATCCTGAAAAAGAGAGGCACAATTTAAGACATTAATGAGAGTATTATTAACAGGACTCAGTGACTAAGTTTGGAATACTCTAGGAACAAGAATACTATATGAGTAGTTGCTGTCCATTGTCCTAACTAGGAATAAGCAGTCTGCTGGAACATAATTACTTATAGTTTCTTTTGGTTAGTGATATCTAGTCGGCTCACATCACTTTGTAGTAATGTTAATTGTTACACGAGAAAATAAGACAGCCCTGAGATTCTGGGTCCACAATGCCTTATAATTTCATTTCTGTTCTCTTACTAGCCAAAAGCTTGAATTATGCATTGACTTTCAGATGTATGACTCCCAGTGACCATTTTGGCCTCCCACTGTTAGCAATTTAGGGAGAAAGGCATTTGTTTGGCAAAGGTGCAATTTTTTTCATACACCTTAAACTAGCACTGGTCTAACTTCTTTTCTGTTTTGTTAATTTAATAACTCCCTTTGGAAATAGAGTGACCCTGGAAAAGGAAGCAGCTATGATCCTGACCTTTTAGCAAATGTCACATTTAGCATATCATATGAATAGACAGTATAGCCTCTCGTGGGACCATTGCAGTCAGATATTAAAAGGTGGTAGACTTGAGAGAACATCTTCTTTCCTCAAAAGCTGTGCTTTAAGATGGATTATATTAAAAGAAATGATATTAAAAATAGGGGACATGCTGTGAAAATGGTTATTCTGGTTTGCTTAGGCTTTCTTGAAAGAGGATAAATAGATGGAATAAAGGCATAGTCCTAATATTACACATACTCAAGAGCAGAATATTCAAAGTTGTCATCATCTTCTGAACATAGATTCTGGTGTTGTGATTGGTGTCATGCCATCTGGTAATAATTTCCCTAAACCAAATGGACTCTCTGCAGAACATTATCTATACCACAAGAATTATTCAGGTAGATATAACATATAGACATACACTTAAACTTACATGGTATTATGAGAGCTTCTCTAAATTTGAAGTATGTTGTGGGTATAGATAAACATTCACTCAAAATAGTTCATAAGTCCATATAAGTTTCCTATATCAATCAAATAGAGGCCATATTAGAAGTATGTTACATCTGATTTAATAATATGGAAAAATAAATGAAAAGGAAGATTTGTAAGTTTACTACAGATTATAATATAACCAAATAGGGAGAGGATATATGCAAAGGACATGGGTGAACTAGCCAACGTATGTGACTAAGCATGCAAAGACTAAAATACAATCATGGAGGATGCAAATATAGGGAAAGTGCATTTCCCTGCCACATGAATGTCAAGACACAAATTGTGATGCAGAAGAGTTGTCAATGTTATCTGATAATGTAGTAATTTGCCTTTTATGCCGAGGTGAGTTTTTCTGTTAGTATGATAAGTCTCCCTCACTGCTTTCTATTGAGTGATCTCTGCTACCTCTGTTTATTTATGCTTAAATACACTGTCTTGGCCAGGTCCTTAACGGCTGGGTTTTCAGTTCTTAAAAGACCATAGATATAGGGAGTTTTTTTCAACTCAAAAAGCAGCCAGTTATACCCAGTCAGCAACATAGGGAAAGCTTTTATTTATTGTCATTCTATCCTTTGAACTCACTCTCTCCTTTGCTTTATTCTATTACTCTCAGTTTCATTATGGTTGTTGTTTAGTTTTTTCAGTCATGTCGGGGTTTTCTTGGCAAAGATATAAGATAGGTTTGCCATTTCCTTCTCCAACTCATTTTACAGATGAGGAAACTGAGACACAGGGTGAGGTGATTTGTCTAGGGTCACCCGATTTGTGTCTGAGACAAGATTTAAACTTAGTAAGATGTCTTCATGACTTCAGTCCCAACATTTTATCCATTGTGTCATCTAGCTGCCTCAGATTCATTTCTATCTAAATTATAATTAGAAATTTCTTTTAAATTCCATCAAGCCTCTTGTTTCATTAAATGTTCAGAATCCTACTTAAGAAATTGTAAAGGAACTGGATGAAACTATAGTGAGATTATTCTTTTCCATCCCCATTCTCCACCATTACTTTATTCATATACAAAGAAAATCATAAGGTCTGGGATGAGTGGAAAACATGGGGAAAGATTGATGATTTTTTTAAAAGATCTCAAACTTGCAAACCACAAAGATCAAACCCTAAACTAGATTAAAATATAATTAGAAAAGATTTAACAAAATAGATAAATATACAACACATCATGGATAAAATTAATTTGTAGCTTTCTAAATCAATATGTGGCCCCAAAGGGTCTGTTTTTATTTGAATTTGAGACTACTATTCTACACTGACATCAAAAATATAGTCAGTAGGTTTTTTATATGGAACTGATTCCAACTGGAGACCTCAGGAAGTAAGGTTATCTACTATAAAGAAATGGTCTGAATCACCTCTAAACTCATGAGACTGAGTAAAGGACACTAGTTGAATGCTTTCCAAATAATCTTATTTGTGAAGGTTAAGGGAATCTATACACATTTGATTTTGTCTGTAGGACAAATATCTTTTAACTTTTTATAGCTTACTACAATATTTCCATCAGCTCTCATTTACTCAGATTCCATGAATGGTCTATCTTCTTTTCTAATCCTGAATCTCTTAAATAACATATTATTTCTATTTCTTCTTCATGATGCTTGTAATTTGTGACAATCTTTTTATACTTATTGTATGCCTCTCCAGTGCCTTATGGGTGACCTACAAATATAATTCTTCAAAGACTAGTACTTCAGCATATATCCACAAAGAAACATTGAAAGAATATTGTGAAAAATATAGGCCTTTGTTTCAGGGAAAATAATAGGGTCATTTAAAATAAGGAGAAAATGGAAGTCATAATAGATTAACAACATTTTTTTTAATTAATGAAGGTATAATCTCTAAAAAAAATGGACTGGTAGGTCTTGACTTTGACAGATTACTCACACTCATCCTAAATGATTCTAGGAAGGATGATCTGAGAAATAATACAGGAAAGAAAGAGTAGAAGCTGCTGAAAGAGGGCAGCTATCATGATAAGTACTGGAACTCCTGAAACTGAGGCCATATGATCACATCATTAGTGAGAGATAGTACAACCAGGGGCAGACACTGAGCAGTTGGAACTGATTAGGACTCCTAAGATTGAAGCTAGTGATCCTTTATTTCACTTTCCCACTTACCCTCTCTATATTCAGAGAGTGAAATCCTTATGTATTTTGTCAAGCAAGGGGCTTACAATGCTTCTTAAAAGTTTGCCTACTTTTCTGTATTTAAATGTTTATTCTGTTGCTTAAGCTGACAGTTGTAATAAGATTTGTTAATTCACTCTCCCTGGCAATTTATTATTGAGAATGTAGTGGACAAAATAAGATGGGGATAGTGTGTCTAGGGAGAGAATAAAGAGGTATTTAAAAACCGTTATTTTGCTAGGACTTGATCTTTGACTGGGGGCTCAGAGCTAAGGAAAACAACTATTGATTGATTTTTACAACTTCCTGGACTAGTGTTTCTTTAGACAATGAGTCAACAATGTTTGGGGCTGTTGTAACAAGCTGGAGTGGAATTGAGACACAGCCTCTGAATCTTCCCAGGCTTTGCTTGAAATAAAGACTATACCAAGAGAGCATGTCAAGTATATAACTGAACAAGAAGTCGAGCCCAATGGGAAGAATAGCCCCATCCCTTTCTTTGGCGGGACTGTAATTCCTAAAGTACTTAGACCTAGAAAGGATTTTGAGATCATTTAGTCTACCTCTTTGTTTTTCAGATGAGGAAGCAGAGCAAGAAAGAAAAGTGATGCTTGAAAATTTCACAGTAAGGAATGGACCTAGGATTTGAATTTGAAACCTCTCACTCAAATTCAGTACGATTCATTGCACTGTGCTGCAGAGATTGGATAGAACCCAAATGCCTTAGTGTCTTTAAATGGAAGGGAAAGGAAGGGCAATAATTTTGCTGTTCAGGCAAATTTCTCAATAAAGTTTGTACAAGAATGGTTAATGGATCAATGAAAGCTCTTGTTTCCAAAAATCCATCTCTAACATCACATCCCACCCGGGGGGGGGGAATTCTTCCTTCTTCTAACATTATGTGCATAGACTTGCTGTTGAGGACATGGTTCTCTGGCCAGGACTTCCTCTCTGATTTCAGTGCAGGGAGAGGGACAAACTACTTGTGTTTTATAATAAACCTTAAACTTCAAGCAAAAAACATTCATCAGAAAATGATGACTGGGAATCCCTAAAATGGAATAAAACTTTCAAACACTAAAATCAATAGATGACATAGATAACTTAGCTAAATAGTGCACTGCTTCTTGAGTTGTGAATTTATTATATTATCTGAAACAGTACTAGTTTAATAGTCATGGTAGTAATAATTATAGTGGAATAGTAGTAGTAGTAGTAGTAGTAGTTATTGTTGTTTTTATTGTAATATTAGGAGCATTAGGAAGGGGTGGAGAAGTAAATATACACTATATATATACATATATAGATACACACATCATATCTGTATATATACATGAAGCATATATATGTTATATAATATATTTAAATGTCTGTAAAACAATAAGTTATACTGATATAGTGCTTTAAGATTTGCAAAGCACTTTCACCATGTACATGAATATTTAAGAAGCAATAAATACTAAATCCTATCTTAGGGTAGCTAGAGGACTAACCTTGAAATAGGACCCATGTTCCAGCACATATGGACTGTGTATCCACTAGGAAGGGATCTAACCCATCAGTGTCCCCAGACAGCTCTCTGAAACTAAGTTGCAAATGAGAAGAGGGAGTTTACATACAGGGAACTTCCTACACTGATGAGATCATAGGTCTAGGCCATTACCCCTTCCCTCGCCAACAATACTACTAATTATAGCTAATTAATTCGAACATTTGGTATAGTGCAAATGTGCATACATTTAGGGCCAAGAAGGAAATCCCGGATCCTCCTTGAATCAGCAGATAGGCCAGATGCATGATAGCAGATTTGCATTCCTTAAAAGAATCTGGCACAGACTGACATCAGAGAAAGCAGAATGCTGGGATAAATACACAGACCTGCTTCATTTTTCATTTAATAAAAAGCAAGCATCCATCCATTTAATAAAATGCCCCACTGCCTAATCGATTAACCACACAGTGTGTATACCTTAATGAGTGGGGCTTCTGGCCCTTTGACAACATTGGCGCAAAGAAAAAAAATCTGATTAAATGATTCATTCTCCTATTGTACCATTCCATAGAGACATTGTTATTTGGCATTTCTGGGCCATAAAAAGGCCAGAGATCCAGGTTCCCATTCTAGCCTGTGATGTTGCTGAGGGGCCCATTTGGTGAAGCTTTTTCCTAAATATTATCTTCAGAATTACAACAAACTGTAGAAAGGGAGTCACAGACTACCTGTTAAAACAACAGAGAACTGAAAGAATAGGAAGTGTGACTCAATTAATGGGGAATCCCTTTAATTCTAGATTTTCTGTAACTTCCTGATAGCCATCAAATCAATCCAATTAAAACTTCCTACCAAAAAAAAAAACTGTCCATGAGTTTTTTCAGGACAGTTCACCCACAGATTTAAATCAGGGAGCCATTCTGCCTCTCTCTTCCCTCTCCCATAACATCCCTCTTTCTCAGTTCCATTTTTTTTCTTTTTTTTTTTTTTTTGGAGATCATCCCAACATAATTGACTCACACCTGTGTTCTCTATCTATGTAGATAGATTCTAATTGCCCCAATAATGATAAAGTTCTTAGGAGTTACATGTATCATCTTCTCATATAGAAATGCCAGAAGCTTAACTCCACTGAGTTCTTTATAATTACTAATTCATGTTTACTCTTTTTATGCTTCTCCTGAAAAAGCTTTTCAAATGTCAGATTTTCTATTCCATTCTGGTCTGTTTTTTTTTTTTTTTTTTTTTTTTTACAAATAATGCTTGAAAGTCTTCAGTTTCATTAAATGATCTTTTCTCCCTTTCCCCCCCAAAAGATTATATCTTTTGCTAGGTAGGTTATTCCAGTTGTAATCCTAGCTCCTTTGCCCTCCAGGATATTATAGTCCAATCCCGTCTCCACCACCACTTTTTTAACATGGAAGCTGCTAAATCTGTTGGGGCTACTGTTGCTGTCCCACCTGACTCCAAGGCCCACTGTTGGCACTCCTAGGCCTGTACCCACCCTGGTGTTAAAAATCTGGATTGCAGATCTTCTTAGTTGTCTTGGGCTAGATGAAAACTCTCTCTGATCTTTTGTTGGCTCTGCAACTCCAAAATTCGATCGAAGGTATTATTTTTAAATTGTTTGGAAGAGAATGTTGAGAGAGTTCAGCTGAGTCCCTGCCTGTACTCCACCATCTTGGCTCCTCCCCATGGAGTATATTTATAGAGGACTAGAGGAATAAGATCAATATACTCATCATACTCGGTCCCAGTCAGAGATACCTGGAGTATTGGGTTCAGTTCGGCACACCACATTGTGGGACGATCCCTGATAAGCTCTTGAGATACCGCAGTGAGACGGGACCTTAACATCATGCAGAATATATTAGAATTTTATCTCCTTGAGGTAAGGGACTAAATTTTCACTTTTTTTCTATATCCCAGTGTTTAATACAGTGCCTAGTACATACTAAGTAGCTGACAAATGTTCAGGGACTGACTGATTAAAAAACTGGCAATGTTTGAAGATGAAAAGAAAAAAAAATGCCCAGTAGTCATCTTCAAGTACTTGCAGGAATGGCTCATTGAACAAAAATTAGATTTCTTCTATTTGGCTGATACAGCAGAACCAGAAGCAGGGGGTAGAAGTTAAGCAAAGCAGGCTTAGAGCTTGATATAAGTTTAACCAGAACGTGTTGCTGCTTGTCACAAACCTGATCTTATTCAAGAGGAAGAAGGAGGGACTGAGAGTTCCATCCCTATACTGATGATTATGCATTCTATATTGCTCAGAAGAAATCCTGAACATGTCCCTGGCTCTCTATGACCTTAAGGGCATATGACTTCTATTTCCCAGCTTTACCTCTCTCTAGGACATTATATACTGTCTACTACGAAGGAAGTAGAGTTAGTATGAATTTACTCAATCAATTAATTCTGAGCCTCCATTGAACTGGCAGAAACTAAAAATTAAGCTTTGGTTTTATGACTGATGTATTATAATTGCCTCCCTACAAGAAGAGACTTGGCTTAACTGAATACAGTGTTTTACTCTTTGAATAAAATCAACGGGAGCAATAAATAATACATAATGTATCTACTGTGTAGTCATATATCTGCAGATCTCTTAGGCCCAGAGAGCTACCAAACAGAATAGAAACTTCTTAGAATTCAGAATTTCTGGGGAAAGCCCACCTTGATTTTGTTTGGTTCCACAAAGCCACCTATTTTGGGAATGACTAACCAGAGTGCAGAAAACTCAAATCAGATCTCAGCTGCTGTTAAATTTCCACTAGGAAATATAGACTAGAGACTTGTCTCCTCCCCATTTTGACACTGGGAATACACTTGAAATACAGTGAAATTCCTGTAGTCAATATTTGTTCTATATCCTGTCTCTGTCAGAGAGCCCTGACTATTTCTTCATGTGACTAGGGAACACAACTTAAGTTTGGGTTCTAGCAGAAAGATTCTACTGCTGCTATTGTACCCTCACTTTGGTTTTAGTTTTCACTGGCCAAAAAACATGCCATATTTCTTTTGTTCCTTGGGTTTTTCAATTTTATTGGCAGAGACAGCCCAAATCATAGATGTGTGATACTAAGAGGGGCATAAATATTTAATTCTTTGTCACATCCAGGGTTCTTAAGCTTGAGGATTTGAGTTTTTAAATATATATATATATATACATGATAACTGTATTTAGGTATAATTAGTTCCTTTTATAATTCAATATATTTTATTTTATGCTTTTAAAATATGATTAAAATAAATATAAAATATAAATAAAAAATAAAAAATTAATTAAATAAATAAAAATAAATTTAAAAATTTTTTAAAAATAAAAAAATAAAAAATGATTAAAATATGATTGTGAGAAGGGGTCTATAGACTTTATCAGATTGCCAAAGGGTTTTATTACATAAAGAAATTAGCAGAAACATATTAATCTTATATGCCAGGAATAATACTAAGTACTAAAAAGACAAAGAGGAAGAAAGAAAAAAAAAGAAGGAAGGAAGGAAGGAAAAAAGAAGGAAAGAAGAACAATTAATAAGAGCTTATACTCCATTGGGGAAATAATATGTAATCATGAATATACATATATATATATATATACACACACACAGAAAAAAATCAGAGAGTAAGAGAACATTAGTAGTTGAGAGAATCTAAAAAGGTTGTATATAGAAAGTGGTCTGAGCAGAATTTTGAAGGAAACCAGGAATTCTGATAGGGGATTAAAAAACATCCAAATGGAGGAGGGGCTGACCAAGTAGCAAATGGAGACAATTAAGGGAATAACCCTGTAACAGATGACACAACTGGGGCTCTTCCCCAGGCATGAAAAGCAAAATGCCTGATGTAATTTTGCCTGTAGACTCATCTGACCTTAAGTCTTTTGTAGATAAGAGAACTTATTAAAATTACTTAAAGGGAACATTTCTAAAAATTCTCTGGAGTCATGCATGGTAATTAAGAGGCAGCCCCTTTCAAACCCTTCTGCATGATGTGATGGCTTTATCTGTTTACAAGCCACTTTAATCAGGCACAGGGGTATACTTCAGCAAAATAGCCCCCATAATCAGTCAACATCTCCAGCCAAAAATTTCATTGTACTTGGTCTAGATTGCTCAAGTCGGCCCACAAAAATCATATGTGGACAGCTGAGGTTGTAGGTCCCTGATTGTCTCTATAAATAGAGAAAAATTGCACAAGCCATTTCAGAATCTGGGAATGCCTGTTACCAAATTTTTCCAGCTTCAAATTATAGTTTGGATTTAGAAAATGAGTCTTATAATTGGTCTTTTCCCCCTACAGCCCTAGCAGATAGTTTAATTCTATATTTGTACTAATAAGCTACTTTTAAGCCTCTATTCTTTATTTGAAATTTTAGGGAAGTCAATTCTCAAAGAAAGGAAAACCAGATAAACCAATCTGGAGAATTTTCTTGTGATTAAGGAGTACTTTTATCACTCATAAGCCCACATAATACTGTACAAATATAAAGGAAGTTTTTATGGGACCAAGGGACATAGTGAGAATGAAATAAACTGTCTTGAGGGATGGTCAATCATTTTTATGTAGGAATTCATAAGGAAAGGAAGGAAAGTTTGGGCTGAGTGGCTGACAATTCTGAATCAATAAATCAATAATGGTATTAGGAAAAGTCAGCAGAGGCTTGATCATTGAGAGAATGGGCCACAACACATATAAGTTTTTATTTATCGAATGAAAGGTCTACATCACAAAGCAGGTACAAGTGACATACTATAGACCCTGGGCAGGTAGCAGGCAATAGGAGATCACTGGAAAAGAAGCAGAAAATAATCTCAAAGGGAAGGAGGAGCAACATACAGTAACTTCAATGACTTTGAAATTTAGGAATGGATCTATCTGAGATATAAGAACAAAGTATTAGCCCCCAAACATATCTTTTTTTAAATTTTATTTTATTTTATTTTTGCTGAAGCAATTGGGGTTAAGTGACTTACCCAGGGTCACACAGATAGGAAGTGTTAAGTGTCTGAGATCAGATTTGAACTCAGGTCATCCTGACTTCAGGGATGCTGCCCTGAATTCAAATCTCATCTCTACTGCTTACTTCATAAGTGACTTTGAATAAGTCACATTCATCACTTTATATCTGTTTCCTCAATTATAAAATGGAATAATATCACATATATAACCTTCCTCAAAGAATTGGTATGGGACTCAAATGAGATATACATACAATGCTTAGCAAAAAAAGGGAAAAAATTAAGTGCTATATGAAGTCTGTTATTTGTGATGTTATTATTTCAGTGGGATAGGCAGAGGAAATTAAGAGCAAACACTGAAATTTAATGATTAGGTAAGCTAGTAAATGTATATATGGTTTTGTGCAGGTCATGGTGATAAAGCTTTGCAATCATTTAATGGATTTTCATTGTAGGGTGACATACCATTAGTTAGGCACCTTGAATGATTTTCCTTCCAAAAGAGATGATTCTGTGCTTTCTTCAAATGAATGTATTGAGTAATGGAGACAAAACAAGGCCATTAATATTATTTTTTTTACTTTTTCAGAACTTTTGTTTTCTATCTATAAATTGAAAATACTGTGTTTATTTTTTCTTGGGTATCTTTTCTTAATTACAGAGTTATTAATCCAGAAATACAAGGTGACTGAATTAGAAATCACTTTAAACATTGTGTCCAACCCTTTCACCAATCATTCAATACCATCAATAAGAAATTATGAAATGTTTATTCCACACCAGGCGTGATCTTAAGGTCAGGAGATACAAATACAAGTAGAAAGACAGTTCCTCAAGAAGCTTCCATTTTGATGAGGGAAGACAGCACATAAAAGGAAGTTGTAAAAGAGGGGTGAGGGAGAAGGTGCCAGACACAGGAAAAAATCCAGAGGAATATAACCTGGTGAGAATAAAGTGATGTCTGATCTGGGTGCCCTCCTTATATGAGGGTTTGGGGAGCAGCTTTCAATCAGAAGAAAAGGTCCCATGAGAGGAGAATACTCTCAATATGGGAATCTCCGGGCTTGAGTGAGCTTCCAAGATGAAGAAGTGGGATATGGTAAGAGGTCCAGCTAATTCTTTTCCCTTTAGCTTTTATGGGAGTTGTATATAGGACCATTCTTTTTGCTACCTTAGGGACTAATTCTGTGCTAACAGGAATGGACTGCTAATCTCAGGAGAGGGCAAACTGGGGAGTCACTTTCCTAATACTAAGAGGAAATGACTTGTCTAAGGTCACCCAGTGAGATAGTCACAGGGCAAAAACTCAGGTCTTCTAATTCCTTGTGCCACTCTTTTCCCCAGCTGTCACAAGAATGAAGGTGTAGGTATAGTTGCCTTTTAAAGCAACTTCATATTCATCTCCTCTCACTGCAACTCTGAAAGGCATGTGGAGCTAGTCTTGCTATTTAATGAGATTCAAGAATATCTAGGGACACAGTCAAGAATAGAATGCAGACTAGCCCTCTACCATTTCACATCTTTTTATTAGTCCACATCTTATTATTAGAAAAAGGAAATAAAGTCAAAATTATCTACATTACAATGAATTAAATTATGTTGCTGACTACGGTGTTATTAATGTTGAGAAGAGCTCTAAGGAGCAAAGGTAATTAACTGCCAACTTTTCCCAAGGTGCCAAGATAAAGCTGGGGGGCCTGGAAAAGTGAACTGCAACCTCAATCTCTATACCTTATCTCACAGTGCTAAGCACAGCTTTCCTACCCCACCTAGTAAGTAAGTACACCAACGGTAGCTCACATACCATGCTTTTGAAGGACTTTTGAAAATCAGTTCAAGAAAAACACATGGCAGCATGGGTGGAACCAGGGAAAGCAAAGTGACCAAACATCAGCTTCCCCTCAATCTGACGGTTCTGCATTTTTACGTCATCCTGATGGTTATCGGAATTTCCTCAGCTCACCTATGATTTCCTGTAACCTTATGCAGAAGAAAGCAATCTGAACAATGGTTTATGGTTTTAATTGTTTAATAACTGGGTTAATTTCTGCAGATTGTATTGCACAAATAGATCTCATTCATTTTCCACCTCCCTGTTATCAGATTACAGGAATTAGGAACAAGGAAGGAAAAAAAGGGAAAATTCAATTTAATACACTCCTATTCATTTTGGTAATGATTTTTTTAAGAAACCACCACAGTACTTTTAAGTGACTGCTGACATTCTAAATGTGTAAATACCAGAGTGTAGAAGAAGTAAGAATAATCCCTCACCTCATTAACTTCAATGGGAGCTGTATGTAGGGTGATTCTCATTGCTGCTTTTGGGCTTGATTCTGTGCCAAGAGGGATGGACTGGTAGTCTTAAGAAGGGAAAAATCTGGAGAGTCACCCTCCTGACAGCCTCTGTCCCAGTAGGTAGAATATGGATTTTTAAAAATTTGTTACTTTGAACATAGATTTACATGCTTCATTTCTTTTCTTTGTTTTAATCTCTAATTATGCCCAATGGGTTGTAAGGAAAAGGCAAGGAGTGGTACTGTGGAGAAAGAAGCACATTTAATTGTCTCTGCTTTGTTTATTTTTTTCTTCTTCTTGAGTTTTCTGAGACTCTGGAGGGATCACACACCCAATTCCCTTTTACTATAGCTTAAACTAGTAAAAGTTTTCCCAGTTTTAGGGATATTGTTTAGAGCAAGGTCAGAAGAACATCTCTAAGTTTTTAATTTTCTACCACATGAATTTTTCAAATCCTTTGCATTGGGGAAATAGTGTTTGTGTCCTAATTGTTAGGACCTTCCCTTTTCTGAAATAACTGAACACATACTTTGTACTTGTTCTATTGGGAGGATATATTTGTGAGCATAGAATATCCTCCCAGTAGAATGGAAGCTTCTTGAGGGCAGGCATATGTGATTTCTATCTTTATATCTATAGCACCTAAAGCGTGCTTTGGAGATAATGAGTGCTAAGTTTGCTTTTATTGGATTAATGGCATTGTCTGTATAACATTATTTGATATTTCTGCTGGAAAAGACTCCAAGGGTTTAACAAAGACTAGTCACAGTATTTTATAGCTTTCCTCAGAACCATAAAAATAACAGAACATGTTAATACACTTAACCTGTCGCTTAAACAAGCCTCCATTTCAACCTTAAATCCAACCATCATACCCTTTGAGAAACCCATTTTATTTCTCTGTTTTAAAATCTTGTTTAAATGTTTTTAAAGGACCTCCTCTGAGTAAGCTTGCTTTTGTAACTCCAAAAGTCATTTCAGAATTCAGTTTTGCATCTGAAATAAATAATCCCATGTAGTGTAGTTGCTTAGGGACTATTTATTTAATGCAAATTCGGAGCAGTACAAACTCTTACTTCAAAGGGTGAAGAGCCAAAGTTGAATAGAGGGGAAAATTACTCCCTTTTGCTTAGATGGAAGTAAAGACTGGCAGGCTTTCTCCATGGTGAATTCAGAAGGTCACAACAATGCTTTTTCCCCTCTTCAATTGCTTGAAAATCATAATATCACATTTTTATGTATTTTGTGTTTTGGATATTTTAAATATATACACATATATTTAAAGTTTACAAAGTACTTTGATTTTTGCAATGTTCTCTAGGAGAGATTTAATGACCACTTATCAGAAATACTACTAAAAGGATTTCCATTTAGGTACAAAGAACTCCCGGATCTTTGCCATGAAAACCCCATCAGACATGACTGAAATGACTTAATCACAGCAGCATACATTAGTCTAAGTTCCCTTTAAGGCCCTTTCCAGCTCAGGTTCCATGATTCTATGAAGTAAGAACTAAAAGAGACAGAAACTTGATTATGGACGCCACTGGCGCAAATATTCAGGTCATTGTGGTCACAAACCATCCCTAGGGATTCAGGGCCCAGGATTCTGTCCTCAGCTGAGTTCTACTCAACATCTTTCTGTTTTATTTGGATGAAGCTACAAAAGTCATGCATATCAAATATTCAATTGATGCAAACTAGGGTGGAATAATGTATTGGATGACAACAGGAATTCAAAAAGATCTTGAAGGTCTGGAAGAAGGGCTGAAATGACATTTGTCCTTATTACATTTTTATCTTGTTAAGTCAGTTAAGCTCATTAAAATCAACTCTTTATGTAGCATCAATGCAAGCATAGCCTGACAACTATTTGTGTAAAAAATACTTTGGGTTTGCAGTTGACTTCAAGGTCAGCATGAGTCAACAATGCTGTATGGTTGCCAAAAACACTAATGCAATCTCAGGCTACATTAATAGATGGAGGAAGTCTAGAACTTGGGAGGGAATAAGAAATCCTCTGAGCTCTTCAATGGAGTTGTGCAAATTTAATTATGTCCAAAAGAGATGATAAGGAGTTTCAAAACCGCACCAGACAAGCAACAACCAAAGACCTTGGATGGTTAAATATAAGTATCTCCCCAACCTGTCCCCCTCTTCCAAAGTTCCCTATTTCTTTGGAAGTCTTTTTATCTCCTAGGCTTATAATCTTGGCATTTATCTTCACCCCACATATCCAGTCAGTTGCCAAATCATACTATTTCTACATCCACAATATTTATTTCCCAGTTTTTCTCTCTAATCACAAAGCTGCCATTATAATGCTTGGCTCTGCTTCTGAATTCCTGGACTCAGTCACCATTCCTCAGCTGCTGTCTCACCCTAGAGTATCCCTCAGTGCCTAAGGCCTTCTCCTTCTGGTGCATCCATCTCCCTCTGAGTCATCTTCACCTTGAACCTTCCCTCTCCCATACAACAATGACTTCTTACAAGGGTCTCCATTTTGTGGAGAAGCACAGGCTGGCTCTCTACTTCTGACTCTAGATTTGGAACTTTGACATCCCTACATGGGATTTTCCACCCTACAAGGAACTTTCCTCACCCCCTTTCAGCTCCCTTTTGTATACTACCTTTCTTTATTAGAATGTAAGCTCCTCAAAGGCAGGGTTGTTATTCTTGTTGAGCTATTTCAGTCATATCTGAGGCATTGTGTCTTTTTCCAGCTTTTTTTATAGATGAGGAACTGAGTCCAACAGGGTTACATGACTTGCCAAGTGTTACATAGTGAGAAAGTGTTTTGAAGCTGGACTTGAACTCAGGAAGACTCATCTTCCTGACCTCAGGTTTGGTATTCCATCTCCTCTGCTACCTTACTGCCCTGCAATATGCTAGTAATTTTCTCTCTAAAACAGAAGTTCTTAACCTTTTTTGATATCATGAACCCTTTAAAAGTCTGATGAAACCTATTGCACTCTTCCCAAAATAATTGATCAAACGCATTTGATTAAACTGATAAAATACATTAAAAACAATTTATATTGAAAATAGTTATCAACATACATATCTACATCTGTCTCCGTCTCTGTTAGTGTCTCTCTATTTCTGTCTGTCTCTATCAGTGTCTCTCTATCTCTGTCTCTCTCCTTTTCTCTTTCCGTTTCTTCCTGTCTGTGTGTATGTCTCCCATCATCTTAATCATTTCTCAGTCATTTTTCTCTCTTCTAAGCTCAAAAATCCATAGTAAGAATCCCCACTGATGTTATTTCGTATTGTTCATTGTAGGTATTTTGTTTATTTCTATACAGGTCCATGTTATTTTCCCCAATTAGAATATAAACTCCTTGAAGGCATAAATTGTTTTAATTATCTCTTAGTATTCCTTGCAAGTAACAAAATGCCTTGTGTACAATAGATGTTTAATAAATGCTTATTGATTGACAAGTGAAGCCGCAATAATAGAGTAGAAAATGGGGACAATAATCTTTATCATCTCACTTATCTCACAGAACTGTGCTAAAAATCAAATGAAATAATCAATGAGAACCAACTTTGTACAGACAAAAAGCATCACCTATATACAGAAAATAATCAATACAAGGGGATAGGTCTAGTTTACAGATGGCATACTTATATATTCTATTGTACATATAATCTAGCATGTACTTGATAGGGTCTGCTTTTGTTGATCAAGTCATATACTAGGTGTATTTTCTCACTCATGGTGGTCTCCCAAACCCCAGTTCAGGTATTAGCTTCCCTGGGTACTTCAACTCTATTAATCCAGTTAGTTCCTTCAGGGCAGACTGCCAGACAGGGATGGCAGAATGAGTTCTCAAATTGAAAATCAAGAGCTCTTCCCTGAATTGTATCTAAGCTCTTTAACTCAAACCTTACAGACTATCATGAGACTCCATGGGTGGATACTTCTGCCTTCCTTTGAGCCTCCTTCCCCATTTATCCAAATCTTCCATCTCCTTCAAAGTCTAGCTAAAACTTTACATTTTGTCTTTAACAGCTCCAACTGTGATGGGCATTTTTCTTTTTTGAATTTGTTGCATGATGACATCCTAGGATTTTAGATCAAGGTCTTTGGAGATAATTTATTCTACTTCTAAATTATAAAAGATGTAAAGTTATTTGTCTAGCATCACATAGCTAATTGATTAAAAAATCCAACAATTTATTAAAAACAAACAAAACTTAGCAGAAGAGCATAGACTAGAACCCAGGTGTCTCCCAATACACAGTCCTATTCTCATTTCTCCATTGATGCCTTTCTGAGCAACTGATGGTCACTACCACTTATTGGTTAAATAGTAAACTGTCTGCTATAATCAATTCACTTTTAAGCACCTCCAGGAAAACACTTTAGCTCATGCTTTTCCCCATCCCCCAAAATACTTTCTAATGGGTACTCAATTAGCATTGATTGGTTGATCATTTATAGACAGATCAATAAAGCTTAATATAGGATCCTTTTGGCAAGGAGGCAGGACTTGTAATAATTTCTCCTGAATCTTATCACAAATGCATGTTGCTAACACGAGTCAGGAGTGTGGCCACTCTATCTCACCACACTTGATGTGACATTATTGAAACATAAATTTTACTAATCATCCTACCTAAGCCTCCCTAACATTTGGTGTGACCTCTAGAACTTCCACAGAATACGGGGAAGGATAATTTTGTTTTTTGCCTTAGTTTCTCCAATCATTAGCATATAATAAAAATGGGGATAAAGATTGGACCTGTGATTTCACATAGAGGGAACTCTGGAATGAGAACATTCCCTCTACCAATGCGAGTCAGCATGTTCTCTGTGACATATATTCCTAGACATTTCCTATAGCACCAAGAGCTTAAGTCACTTGCCCAGAGTCAGACAATTGGTTTATGTCAGAAGTGGGACTTGAATCCAGATCATATTGGTGCTGAGGCCAGTTCCCTTTCCTCTACTCCACGATTTTTCTTAGTAGGCACCTAAGGAATAATTTAATAAAAACACATAGCAGGTGTTTAATAAATAATGCTTAATTCTAGCTCTGCTACTTAGCACTTTTGTGACTTTGGACAATTTACTTTGCCTCTCCAGGACTCAGTTTCTTCCTCTGTAAAAAGCACGTCATGTAAAATGATATCATGTAAAAAAACACACCTGTAGGGCTGTTCCATGAGAGCATTTATCGGTCTAGAAGAAAATGGGCATTTGGAGACCTGAGACAATTCTCTCTCCTACACATTTCACACTTTTTGAAAGGAAACATAACCCACCTTGGGTAGACCAAGCCCATAAGAAATGTCAGCTCTAGCCCTCTGACATTTCCATCAATGAAATCACTTACAGCATGACTCAGAAGAAGTCTTTCTGAAAATACATCTTGGCATCAACAATGGGAATGTCAGATTTCTGGGACGTGCCATGTGGGCATGGTTTATGTCTCACTGTTTGCAAAACACTGCATGAGAGAGAACACAACCAAACAAGATTTGCTCAGCCGGAGAGTCTCAGCAAAGGCGATGGGGGAAGGGAATTGTGGTAAAGTTTCACATATGGCTCCCATGTTGCAAGTGACCCTGGGAATCCTGATGCAGAGCCCATACCACAAGCCTAGAAGGACAAGTGAGGACCAGGTTTCCGAACTGATCAGTGTTAATCCGACAAAAACAATCAGTTCAGCAATTCTCAGTTCTTGGATTTTTCCTTGTTTGGTCTGGTTGGAGTTTTCTCCAGCTGACTGCAGGAAGGTAAGAAGAAAAAGAAATGGGAAAAAAACATGTTTTTGTCATTTTCCTGAGCCTGTCAAACTGGTTTTAAAGGAAATAAGAAATGTTGGTCTGAATTAGTTGATGTCACAACTATTTCAGGGGTGGGGCAATACATAACATTAAAGACTGATGGGATATCATATTGTTACATATACAATAAAATAATAATAAAGACTAATAATAATCCCTAGAGGGAATAGGAAAAAAGGAAAAGATTAAAAATGGGCAAAGTGAGAGTTACTGAGAGAACCCCTGTATAATTACCCAGTTAGTTGAAAGTTTAAAGAGAGAGAAATCTAAAGAAAGACCAAGAATTGATTTTAGGAATAGATTCCAGACTTTGTAAAGTCTCTTAGATGTCAAATATTGGATGGAAAATACATTGAGTTGGTAAAACAAGAGAGTTTGTCTTCTAGGACGCAAGTACCAACATAAAGACAGAAGAAAAATTCAACATGTCCTTTCTTCACCGAGCTTGCACTATATGGATATTTTGGTGGTCTTAAAGATATAGTTATACAAAACTACTTATGCCATCGACTATCTCCTCTATACTGTGGTGCTGGATGGAATAGAGTCCAAGATAGAGAAAACTATGAAAGAATAGATTGAGTATTGTTGGCCTTGTGTTTAGGAAGGTTCATATTCACATCAATGCCCCTGGCATATTAATTGTGTGACTCTGAGAAAGTGGTTCCACTATCCAATTTCCTCATCTATAAAATGAAGGGGTTAGACAATGGTTTCTAAATTCTCTTCCAGTCTCAAATACATGATTCATATCTCTTTGAGGAAGATTGGTTGGGTACTAGTAACTGGAGATCAATGGGTTGAATCTTGATGTTGTAGGTCAAAGCTACTCCTATGCCTTGGGAAAAAAAAAGGAAGTGGATTGCAGAATTACATGGAGTTTTGAGGCATGATGGGACTTAGGAGAGAAAGAGACAAATTATATAAATATTCATGATTTACTGTGTGTCCCCTATGTGTTTTGCATTTTCTGAAATAAAGGGAGAAGGGTAGAGAGCAAGTAACTATTAAATACTTCCTATGTTCCTGGTCTTATACTAAGTCCTTTATAAATACCTCATTTGATCAAAGTTTTCTTGTACTCAATAAGTCAATTTCTCTTGAATCTTTGGATGGAAGAGAGGAACTCTTTACTCCAATCAATAAAGATATAGACATAATAAATATCACACTAAAATTTGAGATTCTTCTAAGGAAAATTTTGGATGAGAACAAAATAAATGAGTTACATTAGAGAAGATATGAAAACTAAACATCATCTGTGTATAATATCCATAACATAAGGGATATTGGGATGAGATTTCAATAGGATCATAGATTAAAACCAGCAGAGACTTCAGAGGTAATCTAGCAAAATGATATCAAACTTGAACAGAAATGGGGCCACTAACTCCTACATGTGGATGTCTTCAGGTCACATATTAGCTTAGAAAGCAGCATATTAACATTATCTATGTTGTATTGTATTTTTATTTGTTAAATATTTCCCAGTTACATTTTAGTCTTGTTCAGGCTCACCTTGTTTGACATCTCTGATCTAACCTTCAATGACTTTATTTTATAGAGGAGAAAACTGGAACTCAAAAATCCCTCAGATCAAACAAAGATAAAGTCTAGACTTAGAACTTCTCTGAACTTTAGTCTTCTATTGAAAGGAATTAACACTACCTGTCCCTCCTACCTCACAGGGTTACTCTAAGAACCTAAAAGCAATTGGCAAATAAAAGTGGTTTTCGAACTCTGGAACATTATATTATAGAAAATATTACTTTTTAAAAAAAATAAATTAAGCATATCTTTGTTTTTATATCATCTTTGTGGAGTTAGCACAAGAATTGAGAAGCTAAGAAGGCTTGACTACATGATCCTGGGCAAGTCACTTATTGGTGTCAAATTCAAGCAGAAACAGAGTCCGTGCAAATGAAAAATGTGTGTGTGTGTGTGTGTGTGTGTGTGTGCTTTATTCTATTTTTATTTTTTTGTCAAATGTTTCCCAATTACATTTTAATCTGATACTGTACTCACTGAGGAGTTTGGGGCCAGCAGCCTACGAATGTAACGCTTTTACTCAGGACATCTCTCAAAGACTCTAAATTAAAGTCTGTCTGCATTGACAGGAGTGTCTTAACCTATGTGTTCCCCCTACCTAAGAAGTTACATTACTTCCCATCACTTTCATTTTCAAATAGATCTCTCCTTTTTTACCAGCAAAACAGTCTTTGTAAGACAGTAAGATAATGTAATGTCTTATAGCATAGTATGATAAATTATGATATATGCTATAATATATGACATGATATAATCTATATGATATATGACATGTAATTTAACAACTTGATATATGATGTAATGCAGTACAATATTTTATGGGCAGATAGATGGCTCCACAGTTCACATAAATAGGGGCCTACAGTCAGAAGACTCATCTTCCTGAGTTCAAATACAACCTCAAACACTTAATAGCTGTATGACCCTGCGCAAATCGTTTAACCCTGTTCCCCTAAGTTCTTCATCTGTACAGTGGACTTGAAAATGAAATGGCCAATTCCAGTATCTTTGCAAAAAAAAATACAAATGGGTTCATGAAGAGTCAGACATGATTGAACAACAAATAGCATATCACAACATAATATATAACAAAATAATCTAATAATATATATTTACTTCTTAAATAAAATTGTAAAAGGAGAAGAGCAAAACTAACCAAGACAGCAACCTATTCTGAAAGTACATCTATTGGTCCATACCTATAACCCCTACCTCTGCACAGATGAGAGGAAGGTAGATTTCTCCACTCTCCTCTGGGCTGAAGCCCAGTCATTATACATTATACAAAATATTGCTATTATGATTATTTAATTCAGAGTTAAAGCACAAAAGATGAGAAGTTGAAATCTGCTCTTCCAACAAACATCTTAGTTCTTCCCAAGTGCAGGTGAGGCTCCTTATTCCTTACCACCAGGCTCTATAGAACAGGCACATTAATATTTTAGTGCCAGGATTTTCCCAGCTCTGAGACGTGGATGATTAGAGTCTTGGGGAGAAAATAGGTCTCAGAACAAGCCAGCAAAAAATGGAAAAACTTCATCCAGTCTTGACCCTTCTCTACCATAAGCAGCAAGAAATTGTCAGGGCTGCATTGGGCAGGAGCCCTGCTGTGGCTCCCCTCCTGAGTCAGGCCAAGTAGGACCATTGCTCTGCCACTTTCTCACAGCTGAAATGGGTCAATCAACAGCAGCCATCTGAGCATCTTAGCAGCTCCTGCCTGGGGCAAGTTATCAGAGGAACACTCACCAGGTGAAGGGTATGTGTGGTACAAAGCAGGCCCTCAGCAGCCTGGTTTATCGATAACTCCTACACAAAAGAATAGCTCCAAATTTGGCTTAAATAACATCTGGACAGCAGAAGGGCCAGAGCTTAGTTTTTGGCATCCAGTGTTAAGACCAGCCCACTACAGGCAGCTATATTTTGCCCACACTTATTATAAACAAAAAACTGTGGCGTTGAACAGAAACCCCAATCTATACTTTTGACCTGGCTTTTCTGAATCAGTACTCAGAATGAGACTTTGCAGAAGTCTTGGTCAATCCATCCACATTTAAGAAAATAAGAGCCTTTGGATTCTGCTAAGATATCAGGAGGTCTAACCTCTGGATTAGAACATAGCCGATAAGAAGAGGGCACCCCAAAAGGGACTTAGGCAATTTAGCTCCTAGTACAAGTTCCACCACTGATGCCATCCCTTCATAGACTCATAAAATCATATGATACAGTATAATTTTTTTTATTACATCAGAAGTACTCTTTTTTTCTAGGATTTTTCTGAGCTTTTTATCATTCAAGGTGGCAGGAATCTGAGATTAACTACCCAACAGGAGATCTTCTAGTCTTTATTTGAAGACCTTCAGTGATGAGGAACTCATTACCTCCAAGTAGCCCTTTCTGCTTTAAGGAGTTTTTCCTACTGAGTGGATGCCCATCAATTGGAGAATGGCTGAATAAATTATGGTATATGAGTGTTATGGAATATTATTGTTCTGTAAGAAACAACCAGCAGGAGAATTTCAGAGAGGCCTGGAGAGAGTTAAATAAACTGCTGCTGAGTGAAATGGATAGAACCAGAAGATCATTGTACCCAGAAACAACAAGACTACATGACAATAAATTCTGATGGACATGGCTTTCTTCAACAATGAGATGATTCAAACCAGTTGAGCCAGCCTCAAAGTCAGAAGACAGGTTCATTTGCTGATTTTGAAATATGCAAGTTGAAAGACTGCAGGCAAGTTTCTTAACTCTTTGGGCCCTGGGCACTTCTCCAGGGTGCTGCTTTTCATTGGTAGGGGGATTCTTCACTATCAGTTCCCCCACACCAATGTAATTATGAGTCCAGTCTTAAAAACAAAACCAAAATGCACGATTAGATTCAAGTAGATATTTAGCCTATGAAAAGATATTTACAGATTAATGTTAATTAACATGTTAATATACTTTAGCCTTCTGAATCTGTCAGTTGGGTATTGATAATTCCTTCCAATTTTCTGTGATTGGTAAATTTGCTAAGTAATGTCATCATCTTAATTCAAGTCATGGATATAAATGACAGGTCCCTGTGGTATTCCCCTGGAGACCTTTTCCCAACAGGAGATTGCATCATAGGCCCAGAGGTAACAGGGACCTCCAAGTCCCTTTGAGGTTGAGGAAACTGAGATACTGAGAAGTTGAGTCATTATCAAGGTTCTATAATAATCTCTGGAAGCAGGGTTTGAACCTCAAACTTTAGATTTGCCAAGTAGCATCCTTTCCATTATACCCAATTTTCTAGTTACTAAGGAATATTTTGGCTTTGTGGTCAGTAAATGAGTATTTATAAAGTGCTTGCTGTATGCCAGTCATTGTATTAGACATTAAGAACAACAAAAAAAGCTAAAACACAATCCCTTCCCTCTAGTAGCTTACATCTGAATAGGGGAAACAATAAGCAAATGATTATGTATCTACAAATTATACAAAGCAGTGATATGCTGAAAAATGTTTAACAACCAGCTGTATCTCTCCAAAATGTACCCAGATAAATTTTAAGTTAATCTGCAGTATTAAAATTTTCTTAAGTCTAGAGAATTGACAACATACTAAATCAAGCCATGATTCATGTGTTCCAATATCTGGGATGCAAATGATCCTACTAAAATTTTAACAATCAGTTTCCCTCATCTGGCTCCAACACACATCTGCAAAGGGGATCTCAAAGGGAAAACAGTAGCAGCTAGAGGGAAAGGTGAATGTCTTTCTCCTGCAACAAAGGGATTTGAGTTGAATCTTGAAGGAAACCATTGAATGCATGAGGTGGAGCTGAGGAGGAAGAGCATTTTAGAGAGGGGCCAACAAGTACTGGAGCATTACATATGAATAATAAGCAAGCAGATAAGTACAGCTGGACTATAAAATGCATGGAAGAGAATAAACTTCAAGAGATCTGGAAATGTAGGGAGAAGCCAGGTGCTATATATATATAGTTCTATATTAACATAATAAACATGTATTAGACTTCCTGCCATCTAGGGGAGGAGGTGGGAAGGAAGAGGGAAAAAATTGTAACAGAAAACTTTGCAAGGGTCAATGTTGAAAAATTACCCATGCTGTTTTGCAAATAAAAAGCTTTGATAATTTAAAAAAAAAGAAGTTGGTCTGAGAAAGGGAGGAGAAATAAAGAGTATCTGCAAGTGGGCCTGGGTAGATTAATTGATTTTTTTAAGGATGAGGAAAAGAAGCTAGTAGATAAATATTGAAGATTAGTGAGAGAGTAGAGATGATATTGGAGGTAATCTGCTGGAGAAAATGGAATGGGATGGGATCGAGGCTGCATAATTGAGCAGTTGGAATTGGCAAGGACTCTTCAAAGTCATATAGAAGTGAAAGAGATAGTAGGAGATCCAGCCATTTGAGTGATGTGAGATGAAGAGGAGAAAAAAAGGAGTTCTGAATGTATCATCTGAAATTATTTTCAGTGAAATAAGAGACAAGGTCTTAAAATGAAAGGCTGGAGGGGATGGGGTGCTACAGGAATGTGGTAGATGGAAGATAATAAGATTTAAAATAGTCATTGTGGTGAGGGAAATCAATAAGGGTGGGAAGCTAGGTGGCATAATGGACAGAGTATTGGACTTGGAATCATGATAGACCTAAGTCAGATTCTGCCTCAAGACATTTCCTAGCTATGTAACACTAGATGAATCACTCAACCCGTCTCAGACTCAGTTTCCTAAGCTGTAAATTTAGAATAACAGACACTTCTTTCACAGTGTTGTTATGAATATCAAATGAAATAATATGTAGAGCACTTTAAAAAAAACTATTATATAAGTGCAGAATATTCTTTTCATTTCTTTTCCTTGACTAAACTAGCAAAGGAAAAAATACTTTGAAGGAAGGCTGTTTAAGACATATCCCGCAGCACCTAGCAGAGGGCCTTGCACGTAACAGGTGTTCAATACATCCTTGTTGATTTGCTCTGATGAGAAAAAGGAGTATATTTTCAGGTCATTTCTCTCCACTATCGACCCAGGAGCTGATGAGAGACAAGGCTTTCTCTTTTCCTTACTCCCTGGACACAGAATAAGCATCAAATTTAGTGCTGCTCTTCCCCGTAACATGGCAGGACGTGTTTGGATTGAAACTGAGAAAGCGTGATGGGAAAAGGATGGAGAAAATAAACCATAATGTTCTGAATCACCCCACTGTGTCTGCACTGAGCTCACTCCTGCTGCTTTCTGATGGAGAGCTGACTCCTCAGCTGCTCATCCCTTTTTAAAATACCATTTGATCTATCTTTGTTCCTAATGATCAGGCATGAATCTTTTAGGAGATGGGGCTTCAGAGAAAGAGAATGACAATCCTGCCCTCTTGTAGCTTTTAATCAGAGTGGGAAAATGTTTGCACAAATAGGTATTATGCAAAATAGACTGTGATCAAGAAATAAGATAGTACAAGGAACATTACCTCTGGAGTCAGTGGATCTGAATCCAAATCCTACCTCTGTTCCAATTTTCCTGGGCTTGTTTTCTTAACTGTAAAATGAAATGGTCAGACCAGATGGCCTCTGATAGTGATCTCTGATCCCATGAAAGGGTGTCAAGTCAATAAGAAATGTATTAAATGCTTACTATATGCAGGGCAGCTAGTGATCCAGTTGATCTTCCTTCCCAGTATTGTTACAAGTATCAAATGAAATAACATGTAGAGCACTTTGAAAAAAAAACCTATTATATAAGTGCAGAATATTCTTTTCATTTCTCTTCCTTGACTAAACTAGCAAATGAAAAAATACTTTGAAGGAAGGCTGTTTAAGACTTGTATCCTGCAGCACCTAACACAAGGCCTTGCATATAACAGATATTCAATATATCCTTGTTGATTTGCTCTGGTGAGAAAAAGGAGTATACATGGACCTAGAATCAGGAAGGCTCATCTTCTTGAATTGAAATCTGACTTCAGATATATACTAGGTGTGTGATCCTGGACAAATCATCTAACTCCATTTGCCTCAGTTTCCTCATCTGTAAAATGAGCTGGAGAAAGAAATGGCCAACCACTCCAGTGTCTGTGGCAAGAAAACCACAAATGGAGTCACAATGAGTCAAACATGACTGAAAAACTACTCAACAATAATAGTGTACCTGGCATATAATGCAAACCAAAAGAAAAGGAGTTTCTAACCCCAAGGAGCTTACATTCTAATGGGGAAAGGAAATTTGAAAAGGGATTGGAGTGAGGAGATAATAGACAAGGTAGTTGCATGAAGGCCTAGGAGAGAATCAGGATTGAAACCTGGAGAAGAATAAAGTCATGACTGAACTATCTGTCTTCAGTAAAATGGCAGCTCTGAGAGGAGCTAGTCAAGCACAGGAAACTCTGTAGAGTTGGCGTATATTTCAGAGGGTGGAAGTTCAAAGGCTTGAATATGAATTCCTGTCTTAGACTGAACCAGGCTCAAAAAGTACTCTGGTTTTATGAGTGTTTTCTTCTCTTTTGACCCTCTTCAATGGGCAGAGAAGAAATTTCTGGCCAGCTGTGGAAGAAACAAAATATCTTTTTAAAATTATTTTTTAATTTAAGCCTTTTATTTGCAAAACATATGCATGAGTAATTTTTTCAAATTGGCCCTTGCAAAGCTTTCTGTTACAATTTTTCCTTTCTTCCCTCCACCCCCTTCCCTAGATGACAGGAAGTCTAATACATGTTAATTATGTTAAAATACACGACAAATTGAATATATGTATGCATATTTATACAGTTATCTTGCTGTACAAGAAAAATCAGATCTACAAGAAAAAAAAACCTGAGAAGAAAAACAAAATGCAAGCAAACATCAACAGAAGGCATGAAAATGCTATGTTGTGGTCCATACTCAGATCCTGCAGGCCTCTCTCTGAGTATATATGACTTTCTTCATCACTGAACAATTGGAACTGGTTTGCAACAACTCATTGTTGAAGAGAACCATGTCCATCAGAATTGATCATCATATAGTCTTGTTGTTGCCATGTACAATTATGTCCTGGTTCTGCTTATTTCACTCAGCATCAGTTCATGCAAGTCTCTCCAGGCCTCTCTGAAATCATCCTGCTGGTCATTTCTTATAGAATAGTAATAATCCATAACATTCATATACCATAATTTATTCAACCATTCTCCAATTGATGGCATCCATTCAGAGAAACATAATAGCTTACCAAAAACTCCACTGACTCACTGATGAAGGCAGGAAAGATTTATTTTATATTCTTGCAAGAATGGGTGCCTAGGTGAGTAGACACACCTTTGAAACTCCAAAGGTAGCATTTAATTTCCTATTCTGAAGCACAAGTTCCTTCCCTGATTCCCCATTAATTGGATGATACAGAAATCACACAACCTGAATCTCCACCCCTCATTACAGAGCCAGTCCCTGGCCCAAAGGAGCTTCCATTCTAGAAGGGGGAAGGTAACAGAGGAGAACTAAGGACAAAGAACAAAAGATTCTTTTAAAATCTCTGTCTACCTCCCCTGATTACAAATGCCGGTCCCTGCCCACAAGGAGTTTATTTTCTTTTGGAGGAAGATAATTTACCTCCACTCTTGATTATTCCTTGAAGTCTTTGTAGATATCAGTTTTCTAATTTGTTTGATTTCTCCAATTTGATTTTCAAAACTGTGGAAATCAAAATGCCCAATCATTTCTCACAATTGTGCTCCATCACTAGAAATAAGAGAATTCAGAAATTTAAGTCCAAGTGTAAGTCCTTTAGAAGACTTTTTTCTTTTTTTTTTGGACAATAAGTATATTTATTAACTTTATATAACACATTTTCCTTTTTCCCCTTCCCTCCTACACCTATTCCCCCAACTGTTCCCCCTGTCCTTGTATCTAGGCACTAAACATAACCTCCAAACACTTTTAACTGTCTTTTCAGTAGAATCTCTGTTCCACACTGATCATAGGACATCTTGCTTTAGCCAAAAGGGTGATCAGATCTCCAAGTTCAAAATTAAAATTATAAGGCCATGATCTTTAGAAGAAAACTTGTACATTTTAAATAACAACAGTCATCAGAACTGCTAGCATTTCTAGAATCCTTTTTTGCAAAATGCCTTGTATTTATTTTCTCATCTTCTCCTCCGAATAAACACTGTGAAGTAGGAGTAATTATTGTCTCCATTTTCCAGATGGGAAACTGAGGCTGGAAGGCATTAAGTGACTTCTCCAGAGTCCCAGAGCTGGTGACTGAGGCATGATTCCTGATTCCAAGACCAGCTTTCTATCAATGATACCAACCAGCTGAACAGCCAAAGTTATTATTAAGAATCATGTTCTTAATTTATAGAAGCTATTTTTGATAAATGTGTATTCATACTCAGCTAGAAATGTCTCTGAAAGCCCACTTGCTTGCTAATCCTCATTAAATCTCTCTCCCTGTCCTTCAAGCAAAATTACCTCTCTTGACTCAAGGAGCACCCAGACAACTGGCAATCTAAATTATCCCTGTCTAAAGGCTACTGAGTTCCTGAGCAACAAACGTGAGGGTCAGTTGTACCCTGAATTCCATCCCAAAGAAATGGCTTTCACAAATCAATCAATCAAGGAAGGGATAGAAGTGAGAGAGGGAACCCTGGTCTGAACAGAAGGAAGACAATGTTTGCATTGCAGATTATTCCCATTGTGGAGTCTGTATCTTGCATTCCTGCTTGCATCTCCCACTGTGCTATATCAATTTGAGCTATTATTATGATTTTTATGATAATGAGTGCAAGTTCCCTCCCTGTTTGAAATGGCTCCTCCAGCCTCACCATTTGAATATGGCCTCACTTCCCTTCAAAGGCCTTTGAATTTTAAACCTTGCAAGGGAGTTGCTATAGCACTTTTTGATTATTCTTTCCTTTTAAATTGTAGTGTTTATAATCATAGAATTACAGCATTTAAATCTTTGAGGTCATTTTACCCAATTCCATCACTTTACAAATAAGGAAACTGAGGACCAGAGAAAATAAATAATTTGCTTAAGGTCTCATAGATAGAAACTGCCCTTCCTCCCAACTCTTTGTGTTCAACTGATATTATTTAGTCATTTCAGTCACGTTTGATTCTTCCTGACTCCTTTCAGGGGGGTTTCTTGGAGAAATACTGGAGTGGTTTGCCATTTCCTTTTCCAGTGGATTAAAACAAATACAAGTTAAGTGCCTTGCCCAGGGCTACACAGCTAGTAATTATCTCAGGCTGGTTTTCCTGACTCCAGGCCCAGTGCTTTATCCGCTGAGCCTAAAAGCTGGGTCTATGTTTAACTACTTTGTATATATTTGAATTTGTTCTTTTTATAATCTTCTGTATGTATTTATAAAAAATATTTGCAATTGTTGCATGCTCTTTAGAATGTATCATTCTTTCTATTTGCATCCTCAGCACCTACTCTGACTGACACATAATAACTGATCCTTAATACTTTGTGGTTCATACCAAAATTTATGGGATACAGCTAAAACAGTTCTTAGGGGAAGTTTTATATCTTTAGATGCTTACTTGCATAATAAAATAGGGGAAGAGAAGATCAATGAATTGGGCATGCAACTAAAAAAGCTAGGAAAAAGAACAAATTAAAAACTCACAATTAGATACCAAATTTGAAATGCTGAAAGTAAAATGGGAAATTAATGAAATTGAAAATAAGAAAACTATTAAAGTAATAAACAAAACTAAAAGCTGACTTTATGAAAATACAACCATAATAGATAAACCTTTAATTAATTTGATTAGGAAAAGGAAAGAAGAAATGATTTGTTGCTGTTGATTGATTTGAGGCTGCTCTATATGTTTCAGCCATGATTCTTTTTACTATTCCTCCTACATCTTATTCCATCTTCCATTTCCATGCCTCTGCGTTTATTGTCCCTCATTCCTTCAATGCTTTTTTTTCCTTATCTTCATCTCTTAGAATTCCTTATTTTTTTCAAGATTCAATTGGGATGCCCCTTCTACATGATCCCTTTTGGGTCTACAGACTGCCAATGGCTTCCTTTCCCAGGGCTCTGTGGGATATTCAGAGAGAACTAACACCACTGGTGTAAGGGCTGCTAAGTCCTTGTCAGATCTGCTCATTCACTTTGGGTGTCAGCCTTGACCCAACTCTCACCTGTGGTTCTCAAAAGTTATAATATCCACAGTGACCACATCCCAGCAAACTCTTTCAGCAGATGGGCTAAATTACATTGGAGGTAACTTAGGGGTCTCAAACCCTTCAGTGACTTAGAGGAGTGTCTACCCCAAGCAAATGAAGATTCCTCCCAATAAATTGCATGAAAGAGAATAATTTCTTCCAACAACCATAGAAGCATCTGAAGCAGCCACAGTGTAACACTTTGTTAACAGTTTGTTCAGACATTGATGACACCAAGGTTATCCACTGCATCCTGGGCCATTGCTGGTCATTTCAGCTTTTGTCTTTCCACTGGACTTTGGATGACTCTGGAAGATAGAGTGAGGCTGACTACTTTGTGAAGCTCTGCATCACTTGTAAACAACCCATTGTAAGATTCTAGCTTTTAATTCAGTCTGCTATCTGCTTCCCTTTGATGGGAGAGTTCATCCCATTTACATTCACACTTAAAATTATTAGCTCTGTATTTCATGCCATCTTATTTTTCCCAAGTTATACTTTTCTCTTTCTTCTCCCCCTTTCCTTCGTCACCATCGTTTTGCTTCTGACTATCACCTCCCTCAATCTGCCCTCCTGTTTTCCAGCCCCCTTCCCTTTTTTCTTATCCCTTTCCCCTTGTACGTCTGTTTTCCACATTATTACCTCCCCCTTTCCTTTTCCCTTTCTCCTCCTACTTCTCTATAGGATGAGACAAGTTTCTATATTAAACTAAATATGTCTGGTATTCTCTCTTTGAACCAAATCCAATGAGATTAAGGTTCACACAATGTTCATCTCCCTCTCTTTTTTACCTCCCCTTCCCTCTTCTTCCAGCATAATCCCTTTTCTACTTGTAACTTCATTTTATATCATTACAGTAAAGTCAACTTATACCCATACCCTCTGAGTATATCCCTAACAAAGATATAGTTCTCAAGAGTTAAACATGTCATTTTCCCATACATATAGAGAGGTATACATTTTAACCTTTAAAAAACAGTTGTTTTTTCTTCCCCTTTTATCTCTGCCTCACTTAAATCCAATTTGTGACTAAATCAAGACATCACTATGTGATATCACCGGTTCTCTGAAAATGAAGAGCAGTAAATACCACATTATAGTTAATTTGTATGGTGATTTAATTTTGTACACACACACACAAATACACATCTTGTTTCCCTCCTTAGAATATAAGCTCTTCAAGAGAAGGGTGTTTTATTTTTGCCTTTACATTAAGGATCCTTTGTACATTGCTTGGAACATTGTAGATGTTTAATAAATATTTTTGGATTGATAGAAAACAGGAATCATGTCGAGCTTTTTTGTACTTTTTCTCGGGATATGTGCTCAATAAATGTTTGTTAAATTTTAAAAAGCCTTTAATAATGCCTTTATTTTTAGGACACTTTTCCCAAGGGTCTTGGTTTCAAACATTAATGGATAAATATTTATAACTCATGAGATAGGTTATAACATCCATGATTGACAGGTATCATCACCATTTGGCTGGTCCCCAATGAAATTATGATGAGGAGCTGATTCTTGAAAAACTTTGTGAGTTTATCATTTTAAGGAACTTCTAATATAACATTCTCTTTACCAACATAGACCTACAATTCTTCTGAAATACATAATCTTAAAGCATTGCCTAAGCACTGAAAGATTAAGTGATTTGACTACTATGTATCAGAGCTGGGATTTGAACTCAGATTTTCCTGATATCAAAGGACAGTTTTCTATTCATTGTTTTAGCCTATCTCTAGAGAGCTGAAACAACACAGACATATTCTGATCTTGGCTTTTTGGGTTTTTTTTTTCTTTTTGTTAGTTTTGTGGAGCTTTGGTAATTATGGAAACTGAGTGTGTTAGCTGGAGGCTCACATTATAATTTACCATAAGGTAGTAAGAAATGGTAATTGTGTTTAGGATGAAGAGATTATTTAAATAGTGAAAGGACCAGTACAAAATCAGTAGACTAATGAAAAAACCTGTTGACCTGAACTTCTCTACCATTACAATCATTTTCTCCAGGCAATTTTTAACTGAGAAGAAAAGATTAATAAGAACCTGATGTATCAGCTATTTTCAGCAATTTAAAAGGCTGTCATATGAGTGAGGGAGCCAATTTATGGTCAGATGACCTGAGTTCAATTCTTGGGCCCACCACTAACACAATACATATGACTTTGGTCAAGTTCTCTGGACCTCCTCACCTCCTCATCAAAATAGAGTTCACACATGGTTCTTTTCAACAATGAGATGATTCAGGTCAGTTCCAATGGTCTTGTGATGGAGAAAGCTATCTATACACAGAGGGAGGACTGTGGGAACTGAGTGTAGATCACAACATAGTATTTTCACTCTTTTTGTAGTTGTTTACTTACAGTTTGTTTTCTTTCTCATTTTTTCCTTTATAATCTGATTTTTCTTGGGCAGAATGATATTTGTGTAAATATACATAGAAGAATTGCACATGTGTAACATATATTGGATTACTTGCCATCTAGAAGTGAGGGTTGGGGGATGGGAGGGAAAGTTTGTAACACAAGGTTTTGAAAGGATCATTGTTGAAAGATGTTGAAAAGTCCATGGATATGTTTTGAAAATAAAAAGCTTTAATAAAAAAAATAAAGTTCACAATATAAAGGACAAAATCAGTTCTAATTTGGTGGTGGGAAAGAGAAGAAGAATGAAGATACTAGGACACTATTGTCTAGGGGAAGAAAGAGAGGAAAGAAACAAACATTTCTTAATCACCGATGCTGTGCCAGGCAGTGTGCCAAGTGTTTTACAAAGATTGTTTCATGAAATCCTCATAACGACCCTGCAAATTGTTTCTATTATCACCCTCATTTTACAGATGAGAAAACTGAAGCAAGCAGGGTTAAGTGACTTGCTCAGGGTCCCACAATTAGTACATGTCTGAGGCTGGATTTGAAATCATGGTTTCCTGACTCTACTCACTAAGCCCCAAACTGCTGCTGAGGCAAATACAGATCATTTGACTTGCCCAGAATCCCTCAGCTAATAAGTGTCTAAGGCTGGATTTAGACTCACATTCACTTATTCATTGCACCGTTCTTCAGTGATCCATCCACCCAGGACTATCTTCACAAGACAAGTTAGAGAAAATATATACATATAAAAGGAGGCATTCAGGGCTCAGGATGATTCTTTTGCGATTCTAGAGTTGGATTTTGAAGGGACATGAATTTCCTGGAAGAACTGCAGAAAGCTGGACAGGTCTGGATTGGTCTGGGGAAGAGTTCACCTAGAGAATAACTGTTGGGAAGCGGAAACCAACATCTGTGGTTTATTATTTGAACTCATTTTTCTTTATATGTGTTAAGCTTGATTACTCTATGTTAAAAAACTGAAAATGTCCTCTAAATTTCAGTACCCTAGAGTAAAGCCCTCTTTTCCCCACTGTGGTCTCAGTTTTGCTCTCTTGGATCAATGGGTAGAAATTAGCAGGAGAAAGATCTTTTACTCAAGGAAGGACTTTCAATAGCAGCAGCTGTCCAACAATGAAACTGCCTTCTTTATACAGCTTCCCTTTTCCTGGTTATAATACAGACTCTAACCTATGCTTGAGATAGATAATTTCAGATTTATTTCCTTATTTTGAGCATCAAATACAGACTTGATGACCATCTGCCATGACTGCTGTAGAAAGCAGGGCATTGATATAAATGATCTTCAACAATTCCTACTGTGACTCTATCATTTTGTATGTGAAAAGTATAAAATATCATGTCTTTTATCAGTATCTTGTAATATAGTCTTTGACAGATTTTTCCCCCAAGAGAAGCAGAAGAAATGTGTCCCAAAGAAGTTTAGACCACATTGAATGTATAGATCATAGACTTAAAGATAGAAGGGGTCTTAGTGCTCATCTAATGCTCATTTTATACAGATAAGGAAACTGAGGCCCACAGGAGTTAAGTGACCATCCCAAAGTTACATACACAACTGGTAGATCCAAGATTGAACACAAATCTTCTGATTCCATCTCCAGTGCTCTATTCCATCAAGGACATATGAAGTTTCTCTGTAGTGTCTTGTAGCAAACTGGGTCAACCATTCCTCCTACTCAACCCTCATATGTCATTTTTATCACCCTCCAACAATCTAAGCCATATCCTTTACAGAGAAAACCTCCATTATCTTTTTCTCAGACCAATAATAGGAAGAAAATTATAAAAGAGAGAAATGAAGCTAATTTCCATATGATATGTGTCAGGAGAACAGTAAAATTCTCCACTTCATGGGGAATGTAAGCCATTTACTCATTTATGGTCCCAGAATGATCCAATGAGGGCTACACAGCAAACTGGCTCATAAAGTTGATTCCATCTCCCTCCAGCTAATGTCACTGTAAATGAGGATGTTGCTGTCACTCTGAGGCTGTAATGACACATACACACATCATCCCATGACCCCACTTTGTCTCCTTGTGAAAGAGAGGCACATAGGAAGTACCAGGCTTTGGGCCATTGCACATTTTGGCATGGTCCCTATTGTTTCAGGCAAAAATACAGCAGGTTTCCTTGCAATTACCTTTGTCTCTCTACTTCTACATGACCCAAGATTGAAATGGAGATACTTTGTGTCCCTGTCTCTGTGTGTGTGTCTCTGTGTCTCTCATGTCTGTCTCTGTCTCTGTTTCTCACCTTTCTCTCACACATACAAATGCTTTCTCTCAATTATCTATTAACTATCATCTATCACTTATGTGTCTGTCTGTCTACAGTATAGATGAGAGGGTAGATATGTAGAAGGTAAAATACAAGAGCAGAAGAGTACAGGAGTATAGTAACTCAGATGAGTCAGAGATGGTCATTGGCTAAGTGAGTCACAAAAGCTTCTATTTGGGGGGGGGATTTTATTTGAAATGCTGGTCCTTGAAGGGTTTCTACAGATAAAAACAGAGGTGGGTGGCTAGGGGAGGATTTCCCCACATAGAAAAGACTTAAGCAATAGCTTGAAGTCAGAGACACCTGGGATGTTTGCAGAGGCTAGAAAGTGTTGCTTTTGGGCTAGAGCTTTGAACATATGATATAGTAAATAGAGAAGTAGAATCAAAGTCAGGAAAACCTGGGTTAGAATCCTGCCTCAGACTGTGAATAGCTGGGTAACATTGGACAAGGGCAACCCTCCCAGGGCCTGAGTATTTTCATCTGCAAATAAATGGAGATAGTAATAGTAATAGAGATAATAATAGCTAGAATTTATCTTATAACTTGTTAAAGTTTGAAAAGTTATTTACATAAATTGCCTCATTTTGTCTTCTCAACAACCTTAGGAGCTAGGTGTTACCATATCAGGAGGAACTTAAGGTGAGAAGTGAAGAGTCACAGAGCTAAGAGGTGACTCTTACTCAGGACTGATACTGATACTGAGTCATATCCACTGAGCCTCCTAGCTGCCTGTTTATAACATAGCAGCACACTTTAAGGTGATATTGTGAGACTCAAAGGAAAATATACATTTTAAGTACTTTGCAATCTGTAAAGTGCTCTAGAAATGTTTGCAATTATTCTTAAGCTCTTCTGTGATGGGGTGTAGTATGAGACAAAGATGAAGAGTTTGAACCAGATTTACAGGGCTTTGAATGCCAGACTAGGGAATTTACCTTTTATCAATAATGGAAAGCTAGTAAAGATGTTTGAGAGAACAAGATCACAGCTGATTATTGGAAGGTTGCTCTGGCACAGAGGTGTGTAGAGTGATGTTTGAGAAAGGCTGGACATGGGCTGTTCAGAGAGGAGTTTATAAAACTGGCTTAGAAGAGAGAGGTAAAAAGCCTGGGGACCAGAGAGGAGGTAGCTGACTTCAGAATTTGGAGGAGGGATAACTTCTAATGAAATACATCTTCAGTGCAATGAAGAAATCAGAAGATTTTTTGAGTACCATTTATTTAATGCAAAGTCTGTGTGTGTGTCTCCCTCTTTCTTTCTCTGCCTCTGTATATCTCTCTGCCTGTCTCTGTCTCTGTCTTATCTCTGTGTCTTTCTGTCTCTCGTGTGTGTGTGCATGCATGCATGTGTGAATGTGTATACATATTTGTGGTTGGCTAGCAGGCTGGCTGGCTTTATCTTTGTCTCCCTCTCTCTGTCTCTCTCTTTCCCTCCTTCCCTCTCTTCATCCCTCTCTTTATTCCTCCCTTCCTCCCTTTTTCCCTCCTTCCTCCACTTTCCCTCACTTCTCTTCCCTCCTACTTTTCCCTTCTCTATCTTTACTCTCTTGCTCCTCCCTCTTTCTTCCCTCTTTCCTTCTCTCTTTCTCTTTTTCTTCTCTCTCTCTCCTTTCTCTCTACCTCACTCTCTATTTCTCCTTTCTTTTTTCCCTCTCTTCCTCTTTCTCCCCCCTTTTCTCTCCTCCTCTACCTTCCTTCTCTCTCTTTTTCTCTTCTCTCTCTCCCCTCCCAATCTCCTTGATTTGAGAACCAAAGTGCCTTGTGGGGGGTGTGTTTTCAAGTCAAAACATACAGTCATTGGTCTAAAATGCCAAAAATTGTTCTCAGGAGGACTGAAATGAGATTCTGCCAGGGCTAACTAGAACATTGATATAACTGTCCATTTTACATGGAAATTCATGCAAAACATCCAAATGTACACAGAGAGAACGTCTACAAGATCTCTGGATTGGTTTGAAAGCCTGAAGTTCTTTAATTGGAAAGCTATTTCTCTATTACACAGCCATCACTTTCCTTTCATCTTGAGAGTCTTTGATTTGGTCCAGAAAAGTGAAACCTTTAATATCAAAGTAGACATCTAAGTAGACATTTTAATTCTTTTTAAGGCCTTTTTTTTATATCTCTAATGGAAGTACAATTGTGTTTTTCAAACATTGGCAACTCAGAAAGCATCGAGACATAGGCAGCCAGCAGGCCTATTTCATTTATTGTTTTTGGAAGGAAAGTCATCCAAACAAATGGCCACATAAGATCATGGGCATGTTGAAAAGTTAGCCAAGTTTTGGAGACTGTGCCATGTAGTCCTTGTCTGCCAGGTCAGATCATTAAGAAATCGCTTGTTTAATCATGCTTGGCAACTTTTTAATTATCAAATGATTTCTAACTCCCTTCTAGCTATTTGTATGGATGGGAGCATTGCCTCAGCTCCAGCCTGAACAACAGACCTCAGTGAAAATCATCAGTGAGCTAAGAGAAAGCAGCTTTCTGTTCTCAACAGGGCAGGATCTCCTTGATTCAGAGCTGATGGTAACGGTCTGTGTGGCTTCTTATGGCCTTCTTGTCAGGAGTCATTGCTGGCAACAGCTCAGTTCCCCCATTTCTAGTGGCAAAAAGGGTACTTAGCAACAGCGCGTCTCCAATGAGCAGAGAAGGATTCACATATGGCTTGCCTTTCTCTCTCCTTGCTTTCTTTATTTGATTTGAGGCTGGGAAGCATACTGAAAAGAATATTTGGCTCTGTTGTTAAAGGATCCCGGTTCACATTTGGCCTTTGATATGATGTAAATCGGTTAAAAAGCTTGTTTATATGACCTTGGCTAGGTATTGTGTGAGCCTCTGTAACCTCATCTGGAAAATGAGAGAATGGGAGTAGGTAGCCTCTGAAGTCTCATCTTGTTCTATGATCCTGAGTCTAAGGTAGACTTAAAGTGACTCAAGACCTGAATTAAATTAAATTTAACCCGATTTAAAGGAATAGCAATATATATTTTATTGTTAGAATTGCTGTTGAATGGCCTCCTGAACATTCTATATGACCACTGATTGAAGGATTTGAGAATACTGAAATTATGGAAGAGAACTCTTTGTGGGGACTCAGGAAGAATAGATAACCATCTTCCTTAATTCCTTTCTTTTTAAGTCCAGTGATTAACATAGTTCCTAGCACAAAGTCAGAGAATATTAAGAGCTTTTTTGATTAATGAACCAACTCAAAGAAGTGGAATATAGAGAAGAGATTAGGTTTGTTCTGCATGGCCCTGAAGGACAGAATTAGGAACAAGGAAGGAAGGTACAATGAAGCAGGTTTAGGCTGAAAGTCAGAACTTTATAGAAATGAACTGTTATCCTAAGTGGAAGAATTGATTTGGGAGATAGCAGGTTCCCCATTCCTGGAAACATTTAAGCAAAGGCTGAAGAACTATTGATCAGTTATATCTTATTAGTCCATTCTTGGTCAGGTATGGGTTGGGTGAGATGGCCTCCAAGGCCTGTGATTCTGAGATTCTCTGGATATCTAATGAAAATCATAGAAATGTCACTGAACAACTTTCCTTTTCACTTTCAGTCCATTGAGACTGCAGTATTTCTGGCACACTGTTATAGTTGGCCAGTTATCTCAAACAGCTCATTTTGCCAGTATAAAATCTGTGTGTACAAAAAGGGAGAGCCACTCTTTAAAATTCTGACCTTTTGTATGCCATATTTTATTCATAATTTTCAGCTGAGAAGGTTACACTATTATTAATTCTATTTAATTGGCACTACCAATTCATAGAGTTCATAGTAAAAATGTCTAAACTTATCTATTTTATTTAATACCTTCTTTAAAAAAATTTTTTTAGGAATTCACATTTCCCCTTTCTTCTAAGTTTAATAAGTGTAATTAAATTGTCCTGAGATTTGAGGGATCTATCCATTGAAGGGATTGTGAATATGTCCTAGGCTTATGCATGCACAGAGATAACTCTAGGCAAGTCACCTAAGAATTATTTTCTCATCTATAAAATGAGGAGATTAGACTAGATGGTCTTTAAGATCTCTTCCTACTCCATAGATCTGATGATCTTATGATTTTGTAAATATGTCACAGGGCAACATGAAAATGAGCTATGTGATTTAGGATAAATCACTTAATCCCACCAAACCTCAGTTATGTCATTTATGTAATGGGAAGTTTGGACTAAAGGGTTTCAAGTCCCTCCAACTCTAAAACTGTTTTGAGAGCCAGCCACACAGAACACCCATTTTAGGATGGTAGCAGAGTAAGGAAGATGAACCAAAAATTGAGCAATTCCCCCAAACATTTCTAAAAGTGCTCCAAATCACTCAAGTTAGTTGGACTCTGTATACACTCTCAGGGTACTCCAAGCTTGCACACTCCTTCCTCTTGGCTTGTTTTTTGTTTCCCTCAGGAAGAAAGCCTGCTCAAAGAATAATAGGTAAAATTATTCCTGAAGGGAAATTCATGGCAGAATAAATCAAGTCGACTCACAAAGGGATCAGATTTTGTGACTGAGTGATGGACAAGCTTGTGGCTGCCAGCAGGACCTGGACAGTTTTGGGCAACCTCAAGGAGAGGGAAATTCTCTTCAACATCTCTGAAACACAATCCTAGCACATGATGTAATCACTGAGCATATATTAAATGCTTACTATGTGTGAGGAACTGGGAATACGAAGGTAAAACTGAAGTTGTCCCTTTCCTCAAAGAGCTGACGTTCTATGGGATAGAGAAAATTGTTGTCTACGCAGATACATACTGCACTTAGGAGAAGGAAAGAGAAGAAGGGAATAAATGGTGAAATAGATCCATTGTCTGCTGGGCATTATATCAAGCACTGAATAGTTAGTACTTCATTTGATCTTCAACAATTATTATTATCATCCATATTTTATAATTGGGGAAATCGAGGCAGACAGAAGTGATCTGTGTAAGATCATATAGCTAAAGAATATCTAAGGACAGATTTGAACTTGAATCTTCTTGACTAAGCCAATGATCTAACCACTGCTCTATCTAACTGCCTCTGCTTAGCACAGTGCCTGGCACAAAGTAGGTACTTAACCAGTACTAGATAATGGACTGACCATTATAACACCTATGTTGTCTCCTTCCATAGAACATCCGTTCTTTGGGTCTGTTTTACTTTTGTCTAAATACATGACTGATTGACAGACTTGATTGTGGAGCAAAGGAGAAATTACACAAAACTTGCTATGAATATTTGTAGAAAGAGAGAACAAGATTAGCTGTAAAGAAGGTGGGGGAGTGCCCGGAACAGCTACCTCCCAAGCCTTGGAGCATAAGGAAGAAAACAGTAGGGCTGGATCTGGATTTTGATAACTCTGAAACACATGTGACAAAATGAGGTAATTAGACTATCTGACTCTGAAGTAATTTCTATTTCCAAATATGTAATCCTCTGATCCTAAGAAAGAAACTCCTAAAGGAATAATGCTTTCCAGGCATAAGGGATGGACTGCAGAGATGCTGAGGGTAGGGAAATGGGATGTGCTATTTGGGGAACAGCTAATAATTCTCTGTGGCTGAAGCCCAGAGTTCACGGAGGGAAGTAATAAGAAATTGGCCTGGCAAGATAGTCTGGAGCCAGGTTGGAGAGGGCTTTTGATGTTATACTGAGGAGGAACTTGGGTTTCATCTTTAAGGCCATAGAGAATCATTCCAGATTTCAGAGCAGTGAAAAGACCCAGTGAGTACTTTGACAGCCAGATGAAGGCTAGATGAGAGCGGGGAGAGCTGGGAAGGAAGGAGAACGGCTCTGAAGGTTATTATAATCAACAATTGAAGCAAGAAAGCAATGGGGGCCTGGGCTAGAGTGACATCCTCGTGAGCAGAAAGAAGGGCAGACATGAGAGATTCTGAAGGAGTGAGAGACCATTAACGAGAGTAAATCAGCCTGAAAAGATTGGAATGACATTCTGGGACCTATTAAGTGACAGAAATGGTGACTTCCTAGGCAGCTGCTTGGTAGACTCTCTCTACCAATGTCTCTTCTCAGTTTCTGTTCTGTCTCTTTCTCTTTTTGTCTCTATACATACATGCATGCACACATGTATAGTTATATGTGTACATATATAAACATACATATATTCATGCAATTGTATGTTATATATAATTATTTGTATATTTCATGTAAGCAAATTATATACATATGTAAGCATTATACATTATATATTATATGTATGTGCATGTATATGTACCTATAGCTGTCTATAGACACGTGTGTGTGTGTGTGTATGTTTGTTTGTATAAAACCTCCAAGTGAATAGGAAAAAGACCTTCCCCAGGAAAGAAAGGGAATGTTTAATTTCCTTCATTTTGCTGACATTAAAGTTTAGACTCTTTTTAGGCTTTCTTTGTTACTGTTGTTGGTTGCTTGCTTCTACAAAGCATTTAGGAGCTTAATTAAAATCCTTTTAATGGGCATATTCTATCAAGCTTACAGTTCCCCTAGAAAAATGTTTCCCTTCTCTACTTATTGAATTTCATTGTAAAAGAATCAAGAGAGAAAAAAAAATGTGAAAATTGCCATCACTAAAATAAATAAAGGAAAAGCCCTTGTCTGAATCAGAATCACAGCAAGGCCAGGGGTATTTTCAGCTTAATTCTCCTAGAATGAAAAACAAAACAAAACAGAACAGAACACCAAAAGGTCCAGTTTGCAGGCAGGCTGGGACTTTGATGATAAATACACAGCTCAATTTACATCGATTTTCATGGCAGCCTCTCTGACTTGGTTTCTTGTAAGTGGGATTATTGGTGGAAAGAACAGTATGTTCCATGGCATGAGCACCAGATGTGGAGTCAAAAGGGAGGAGAAGAGTCAAAAAGTCAGGACAAGACAGGACAGGACAAGAGAGAAGGAAGAGAAGGAGGAGAAGGAGAGACAGATAGAGAGAGACAGAAAGAAAAAAAGAGACAGAGGCAAAGAGAGAAAGAGAAGAGAGAGACAGACAGGGAGACAGAGAAAAAAGAGAGAGAGAGTAGGTGAAAAAGAGAGAGAGAGGGAGAGAGAGTGAGAGAAAAAGAGAGAGAGAGAGAATATTCAAGAGATGGGGAGAATTAAAGACAGTGAGTTCTTAGCACATAATCTGATCTTCCATTTATTTATTTATACTGTGTCTGAGTTCATCTTTCTTAGTCTCCCATTAGATCTTTAGACTGAAAGCTTCTTTGGGACCTTTTAAAGCCTCACAATCTTGCCAGTAGCTAAAGCTATTAGGTGCCACATGGATGTCAATAAACATGTGGCAATTATGATAAATCAATCAACAAATATTTATTAAATATGTTCTATGAGCTAAGCACATTGAAACAGTGATGATGATCCAGGAGTGATAATGAATATGTGTGTGTGTGTGTGTGTGTGTGTTTGTGTGTGTGTAGGTAGAAAGATATAGATATACATACTTCCATATATTTCATATATTTACATATATATGCTATATATTATATATATGCAAATATGTATATTATATATATTATATAGGTGCATATATATAATATATATAATGAATATGAGGGCAGCTAGGTGGCACTATGGCTGGAGTACTGGGCCTAGAGTCAGGAAGAACTGAGCTCAAATCCAGTTTTAGACACTCACTAGCAGTATGATTCTGAACAAATCATTTCACTCTGTTTGCCTCAGTTTCCTCAGCTGTAAAAATGAGCTGGAGAAAGAAATGACAGATAGTGTCTTTGCCAAGAAAAGTTGAAATAGGTTCAAGAAGAGCTGAACAACATTAAGGACTGTACCTGTAATTTCACTGATATAAGAAGTTCTCAGATGAAGAAATTTTCCTCAAGTCAATAGAGGTCAGCATCTTTTCTGTAATTTGTAAACTTAAGGAGTTGCCTCAGTTGCACTGATAAGTTGAGTGATTTTCCTAGGGATGCATAGCTAGTGTGAGTGAGAAACAAGTCTACTCAAATCTTTCGAACTGTGAGCAATTCTCTATCTAATATATGATGCTAATAATCTGAAAATAATAATAAAGCAATATTGTTGAAATTAGTAATAATAGTGACTTTGTGGTGAGTTTGGGATTAGATAGGGTTAAAGTGTTCACTTGCTGTGAAATCCTGTTCAGAAGCTTTCCCCAGCCCGCCAGCTACTTAACTGCATCTTCCTACTGAGTGGTCAGAGATTCCCAACTTTGCTTCTTACTGGCAGTAAGAAGGGCAGTACTCTCTGTTACTGACATTAAGGACCTGGGATACACATCCAATGGTAATAAAAGTGTTGATAACAAAAAATTTTAAAAGCGTTGAGGTACCATAAAAAGTCTAATCTTTGATGGACTCCAGGCTTAGGTGCTCATAAAACTAAGAGATTAATAGTTAAATGAGTACTTGGCATGAGGGCAAATAGCAGACTTTGGAAGGGAGTGTAGCTGTTAGCAAATGAGAAGATGATGTAGCAGATTGCACTTTGAGGTCCGGTGTCTAATCTAGCAGGGTATCTTGGAGAAGACTTTCAAGGGTAGAAGGGGATCTACATGGTAGACAAGAAAGGAAATTTTAAAAAAAAATAGGAATTAAAAACTGTACACAAAGCAATTAAAAGATGGATACTTGGGAAGCAATGATTTCTGTCTGCAAAAACAGGAAAGAGCAGCCTCCGGAATCTAGAATTCTTAGGCCTCCTGATCAATATTCTTTTTTTTTCTTTTCTATACAGAGGCAGAATGATATAGTGGATGGAGAACCCATGTTATAGTCAGGAAAATCTGGGTTTAAATTCCATTCTGGAACCAATCTGACTGTGTGACCCTGGGCAAGTCACATAACTTTTCAGTGCCCCAGGCAACTCTTTAAAACTATATAGATTGTAGAGAAAGTAGTGATCTGTATCATATAAGGAGTTTTCTCACTCTGAGTTTCTGTATCCCAATTGGTGGGTGCCATTTGAAAAACAGTTATAAAGAGGCGGCATGGTTAGAACAGTTGGTGTTCTGGATTTGATCTCAGAGTTAGATCATTTCTTGCCTTAATTCTAGGATTCTATAAGAATTGAGAAAGATCACTGCTATTAACTTTATGATCCAAAGCCTAGTATTTTCACTTTTGTTGTTTGTTTGCTTATTATTTTTCCTTTCTCCTGTTTTTTTCTTTTGATCTGATTTTTATTGTGCAGCATGATAAATATGGAAATACATTGAAAAGAATGGCACATGTTCAATCTATATTGAATTGCTAGCTGTTTTTGGAGGATAGAGGGAGGGAGAACAATTTGGAACACAATGTTTTGCAAAGGTGAATGTTGAAAACTATTTTGCATGTATTTTGAAAAGAAAATACTATTTAAAAAACTTTAGGAACTAGTTACAATAAACAGTGCTACATGAGGCTCTCTTCCTCACCCATTGATTCCATCTAGAAAGCATCACTGGATTCATTTTTAAGGTAATCACAGTCATGTAGAACTAAAACTCTGTAGCTCATGTCTTGTGTGTATTAAAATCTCAAAGAACCAAACAACCCAGATCACTTTGAAGAAAATCTGCCTTATATTTGAATTGTCAGAAAGAATAGATAATTCTGAAAATGGAGGGATTAAGATGATCCCACCATTCAAATGATACACATCATTTTGGAAATCAGGGAAGCAGTTGGGAATAACTTACTGTTTTTTCCATTGGCACATTTGTGTCAAGGATAATAAATGGTCATCATAAATGAATTAGGAGGAGAACATTGCTTTCCATCCAGCATAAAGCCCTGGACTAGAACTTGGCATTTGAAATGGAACTTTCAAGTCCTGTCTGATGTCAGTAGGTTCTTTAGCCAAGATCAATAGCTAATAACCAAAGAAGAAAAGACAGTGAGTGTTGTGAGATGGGACATGTCATTTAGGAACATGACAATGCTCTTCCTCTGGGGATCAATGCATAATCCAGTTACAATATTGATGATTGTCAATTGTAATCAATTTTAAGTGGAAGACTTGGAAAAGATAAGGTCTCCTCTTAAATACCAGCTAAAATTTTAAGTGAGATTATGTTCTTTCTCTGGTCTTTAAAGTAATTTGTTGTGGATTGTTTTCATTATGGCAAAAATATCCAAACTCTATATATGAGAAAACAGAAAGAGCAATTGATTTGGAGTCAAGAGCTCCGAGTTCAGTTCCTGGTTCTTTACATTGTATATATTGCATGTACATATTTTCACGCTGTCTCTCTCATTAAATTGAGAACTCTTGCCTTGAGAGACTAATGTGTTTTGGCTTTCTTTGTGTAATTCAGCCTTCATTTTTACCAGAATGCTCTAGGAACTCATCACAGTCACTTAGCCACACAGCTTCCCAGAGTTTTTCTACCAAATATCTGGAGCCAAGCATCCCAAGAGCGAATTTGCCTCATAAGGTATAGTTATATTTGCGTTTCCTACTCATAATATATTGCTTGGCACCCAGTAAGTCTTTAATTAATGTTTGTTGACTTATTGATTTGACTTACTGACTAAGCTCAACTCAGTATTATGACCTCCTGAGTTTCCTTCTCCTAGCCCTCCAGCTAGGACCATCTAACCTCTGCCTAAAGGTTCAATATAACTTGGGTAATGGGACTAATCCAGCCCCAGACAGGAAAAATATAAAGGTCCCTGAATCTATGGTTAGAGAGTCAGCGACATCACACCAGCCTCACTTTTGACTTTTTACTCTAGATTTAGTAACTGGATCCTTTTCATATTTCTCATGATCAAGTCCCTCTCCCTTCAGCTTGGCTGCTAGTGCCTGTCTCTTGTTGCCCTCATGCAACAAGACCCTTATGCTTGAGTTTTTTGTTGGTTTCCCAGTTGGGACTCTACTTCCTCCCAGATTTGGGTCCAGCTTCATTCTTTCTTGTTCTTCCAGAGAGTTGTAGCCTTGTCCCTGAAACTAGACTAGTTTCTTAGACCTGAACTGTCTCCTTCTCACTTGCCACAAGAACATCTGCTGGCCTGCATCTCTGCCTGCTTCCTGTTCTCAGAGCCCCCTTGCCACCACTCTCTTCCCACATGCTGAAGTGCCCATCTGTTGCCTGCTGACAGACCTTCTTGATGATTTCTACCCACCTGCCTGGCTTCCTCTTTTTGAATGTTGTTAAGCTGTGCCTAGACTGCCTGCCTTGCTTTGTTTAGGTTGGTGTAGTTCCCTGCTGATTGTGCTCTACTTTTTCCTTCTGACTATAAGGGGCGACTAAGAAAGAAAGAAAGGGAGGGAGGGAGGAAGAGAGAGAGAGAGAGAGAGAGAGAGAGAGAGAGAGAGAGAGAGAGAGAGAGGGGGGGGGGGAGGAAAAGGAGGAGGAAGAAGAAGAAGAAGGAGGAGAAGAAGGAGGAGGAGGAGGAGGAGGAGGAAGAGGAGGAGGAGGAAGAAGGAGGGAGGGAGGGAAGGAAGGAAGAAAGGAAGGAAGGAAGGAAAGAGGGAAGGAAAGAGGGAAGGAGGGCAGGAAGGAGGGAGGGAGGAAATGTCACTTAAAAAAAAAGAAGAAAAAAAAACATTGTGGAGTGAGCAGGAGAGAAATCCAGTTATTTATCCATGGTCCCATGGCTGGGGAGTCTCTGAGACAACATTTTAATTCTGGTTTTCCTGCCTTGGAATCCAGTACTCTGTCTCCTCAGAAGATGAGATGGATTCTTCTATTAGAAGATAATCAACATTAGCAACAATTCCAATTTAGATAACACTTGAAGATTAGCAAAATACTTTACATAATCTCATTTGATCCTGACAACAACCCCATGAGGCAGATGCTCAGTACAATCTCTGCTCCATCAGTGGGCAAACAGGCTCAGAAAGTAACTGACTGGTCCAAAATCACACAAGTAGAAAGTTTCTGAGGTACAATTTCATCCCCCATCTTTCTGACTCCAGGTTCAGTCCCCTCTCCATGCTAGATCCTAACTAAACAAATATCCCTTTTCCAACAATACCAACAATTGGTCATTCCACTTTTTTGGGAAGATCTACTAGAAGATCTTATCCATTAGATGAGACTATCTTTCCATTCATGAGTCTCTTGATCTTCCCTTACATTGTTTTGAACTCTTGAACCCATTAAATGAAATATATTTTACACTGATGTCTCTCTCATTGTTGGGAGCTATATCCTAACATGGAACCTAATTCTACCACTCTAATTTCCTCCCATTAGCCATTAGTTTGACCTTCTGAGGTCAAAACAGCAGGGCATCGATGATCTGCTATCAGATTCATTTGAGAAACTATTCTAACTGAATACACCAAGGCATAAAAGGAGGTCTCCTCAAAAACAGCCTGGACCTCAACAATATGTTTCTACTCATGCCATTTTTCTTTGGATGAGAGAGGACTGGGTTATTACACAAAGAGCGCTAGGAGCCTGGGTACCTAGATTACAGACTAACAGATGGTCAGCAACAAAGAGTCCATATTTTACTGGCACAGAAAAGGTGTTTAATAATACTCATTGATTGACTGACTTTATCAATTAGTGTGATCTTGGGTGTTGCTGAATCTCTTGGGTCTCATTTTGCTTTATGTATAAAAAGATAGGTTTTGAGAAAATGACCTATGAGGTTCATTTGCTCACTAAATTCTATATTCCTTCCCCAAACTAATGTGAAATCCTTGAAAACCCAAAGGTTTTCTTAGCTGTTTGTTTTCTGTTCTTCATTAGAATTCTGAAGTATCTCCAAAAAGCTAGAAACTCTAAAATTCACTACTGGCATAGGATGCAGCAAAGGACATCCAAGCAAAAGAATTCTGGCTGGTTCCAACAATGACCCCCATGCTGATTTGGGATTAGAACACTTGCTCATTCTGGTTCTACTTTAGTTGCTTTACACAGAAAATAGGAAGCAAATGTTAACTCTCGCTAATGACTTCATGGGATTTTGATGAAGAATGGGGATCCACAAAGCAAATTTCAAGCTGTCTGAACACTCCAGAACAAAAAAGAAGTCTTCTCTGAATCTAGGAGGATAAGTAAAGCTGTATCATTATCTACTTCATGCCTCATGGATACTATACTTGGCATATTTTTGTTCAAATTAAAATGTATTCTTAAACTTGGATGAGAATCTAATTGTCTTTTTGAGGACTCTTTCTGTTCACCAAAAAATGGTCTGAAAAATTGAAGAATGGGACACTTAACCTCAAACAGACCCTGGTTTCAACTCATTCTTCTAACATAAGACTTGTGTAGATATGGGAAATTCACCTAATTTCTCAATGCCCCAAGTAAATCTATAAGCTAATGCAGAGCAACTGGTCTGCATAAATGAGGAGTAACATATACATCTGTTTGCCTCAGTGCCTTTGATGGGTTCTTAGTGAAACTGTCTGGGGCATTCTGGAAAATGGTGATATTGTGAAGGAAACCATCAAGTCCTACTGTTTCATTTTACAAATGAGGAATATAGATAGTTAAGAACAGAAGTGAATTTGAACTCAGATATGCTTGGCTCCAAAACCAGTAATCTTTCAATAATACTTTGCCTTATACTTTTCACTGTATACATTTTAAGTCACTTGTAGCCAAGTCTATATTTAACATATCCTCATAATTGATCATACTACTCGAAGTTCTAGTAAACCTTTGCTTGGTGGGTAGTTAGCCAAGAATATTACCTAAGCTTGATATATAATCTCAATCTCTGTGATGCTCTCAATTTCAAATGATAAGGAGACATGACTGTTCCTCCAAACAAACACTGCAGCTCATTTTACTATTCTCTTAAGCACAAAAATATTGTAAACCTGATTTTCTCAACAACTATGTATTTTCATGGAGGCACAGAAATTCTTCTAATGGAAGAATCCATCTCAACATCTAATCAGTCCTAATAGAGTAATTTTCCATCACTTAATTAGATCGTATTTCTTTTATGTGCTCTTGTACTCAATCAGGGCTTATGGGTTCTTTCTGAAGCCATTTTAGAAATGCACAGTATCACCATTTTGATTCACTTTAGTTCCAGAACACTCAAGCTAGGATCACTAAGGACCTGTCATCAACGCCTAGCCAAAGAAATGTCATTTAAAAGAATCTATTTCTTATCTTGGGAGCCTAGACTTTTCTTAGTTGCATAATTATGCCCTGCAATTGTCCAAATGGAGTGAAAACACAGTTACTAGAATCTGTACAATAAGACAAGACAAAGCAAACCAAAAAAAAAAAAATCATGCTCTGACTTTCAACTTGGCTACTTGATAGGCAGGGCTTTGAGCTCTATGATGCAAGCTGATAGTACTTCCCTTCTACAATTTCCTCTGTTTTTAACCTAGCCTTAAATCACCAAATATGTATTGCTTCAGACAAACTGAGACTTGGGAAAGATCTTAGATTAAAAAGACAAGGGTTTCTCAGTGCCTCAGGGGTCATCTTCAGTCCTCCTGACCTATGTCTTTTTTTTAATTAAAGCTTTATATTTGCAAAACGTATGCATGGGTAACTTTTCAACATTGACCCTTACAAAGGTTACAAATTTCCCTCCCCGTCTAGTCCCCTCCCCTAGATTGCAGGAAGTCTACTACATGTTAATTATATTAAAATACTTGACAAATCAAGTATGTATATATATATATATATATATATATATATATATATCTTGCTGTGCAAGAAAAGTCAGATCTACAAGAAAAAAAATCTGAGAAGGGAAACATAATGCAAGCAAACATCAATAGAGAGCATGAAAATGTCATGTTCTGGTCCACATTTTATATCCCTCTCTCTGGATGTATCTGACCTATGTCTTGTCACTGAATTTAGATGTCCCTACAAGAGAAAGTGAGGCTAAGGATTTTGCACAGCAAAGTACAATTCACCTGCAAGCCAAAACATCACTCTATTAATGTCATTGGTTCTCTTTGAGAACAAAGGATAAACTGCAAAAGTATTAGTGTGTGAATGGTCTGATTCTTTAGATCATGAGCTCCTTGAGGGCAGAGTCTATTTTTGCTTCTCTTTGAAGTTCTAGTGTTTAGTACAGTGCCTGGAACATAGTAAGAATTTAATAAAGACTTATTGCTTGATTGATGAGGGCAGGTAAGGAACTGGGGCAGACTTTGCAACAGTCAAACAAGCATATAGAAATTTTCACAAGGGGAGAGTTAATTGACTTCCCTGCTGTAGATATTTCTTTGGGCTGACTAGGGAATCCATTAACAACTCATTTTGTTACCCCTGTTTCGTTATAAATAATATAGCTCAAATTGATTTCTCAATTATTATTAATTATCCACCACATTATTTGGAATTTGCCACTAAATTCTCAGGATTTCTCCACATCCACCAAAGAAATTGATTCTTGTGATTTCAAAGACCATATTTCACTTCTGATCCTACTTTAAGATCCTCCTTGTCATTCAGCACTCTCTGAGAGATATGTGTTCATTTAAAGAAAACTGGAAAACATAATATTCCTGCACTCAAAATGTAGATAGACCCCATTATTCATTGGTTTTAAAGCAAGAACACATTAGGGATTATTATACTTCTTTGCCTCTTACCATCAAGATCATTTACAATATAGAAAATCTGACAATATTCGAGGAAATTTCTTGTCAGCTTTCAAAGATTGCTACTTATTTCAGTAGAGTAAGAAAAAAATGAATTGAAAGATCTTTGAGATCCTTTCTAGTTCTAATATTCTCTGATTTTCTATATTTCCTCCCAAAGGCTAAACATCATAATGGGAAAAGTCCCATGTAGCATCAATTGCTCAGCAGAGGAACAGTCTTCAGAACAGTATTGATCTCTAGTCTCCCATGTGAGAGATATGGCTATATCATGTTTCTCAGATGGTTTTAACTGTGGTGTCTACTTCCATATGTAGCTGGCAGAATTAGATCACCAAAAGTGGTCATCTTAGAGTTAGCCTTCCAGCATGTGACCCAGAACCGGATGGATGAAGAGAACATATCTTTACAGCTTCCTCTGATGACCATAGAAGGGTGACCTCAGGCAAGGGAAATAGATAAAGGATTGCTCTAAAGCTGTAGTTCCCAACATGGGACTGGAGACCTTAGAAGAGACAGAGGGAAGGGTAATGAAGTTATTGCAAAGGGTGTGAGGATATTTATGCATCCTAAGTATTGATTTTTTTATTTTTATTTAGCTCCAAAAATATGCAGTGTGACAGTATTATAAATCAACAAATGCACCTTCTGTACATTGAATAAATAATATGTTGTATTTACACATATTTATTGGCCCTTTGCAAATCTAAACATATGTGATTATATTGAGAAAGACCAAATTCATTCAAAACTGTTGCCAAATTCAGAGTAGACTTTTATTATCAAATATTTTTTCAATCAACTGATTCTTATCACACATCTTGTATTCTATAGGGTATCTGAACTTCCAAGTCATTAAAGAAGAGCCCTCACAGTCTAAAATGGGGAGGGAGGCTTACCAAAAGGCTTACCTGAGAACATTGCCTAGTGATGCAGCATAAACACTGACAGGTCTGCTTCAAACCAGAAGGACACTGCATCTTGCTCCTTGACCATGTCAGCAATTTCTCTCATTTCTCTCCAGAAAGAATAGTCACCAAGGTTAGTATAAAGAAGCTCACTGTTCAAAAAGAAATCAGTCTAGAATGATATTTGTGAATTTGCAATTCCCTCACTGTATAATTAAGGAAACTAAGCAAAGGGAGGTGAAGAGGATTGTCCAAAGTCCCTCAAGTAGTTCATATAAGAGGCAAGAGTACATGTGAGGTCCCTTGACTGCAGAATCAGTATTATTTCCATTACATCATTCTCTGATCATCTGCTGTGTTGCTACTCATGTATTCCCCCATCCCTCCATCTCTTTATTATAATCATCAAATGGTCACCAGAATAATTTTTCCAAAAGACAATTGATTGCATCTCTCTTCTGAAAAGTCTTCGATAGCTTTCTATTGCCAACCAAATAATTAAAACGCTTTCCCTTTGCAAAGTCTCTTGTTAACTTCTATTTCTGCCTAATCTCACACTGTTTCCCATAAGTTGGGCCACAACAAAACTGACCTAATAGATGGTTTGCTGAATTCTACCTACTCCTCCACCTTTTTTGTTTGCTTTTGTGCCTTTGATTGTACCATTCCATTTAAAATATATTGTAGAATTCTTCACGTTTCAAATACTTACCAAATATCATCTTATTTTATTCTTATCATAATCCAGAAAACTATTTGCTATTATTACCCCCCTTTCATGGATGAAGAAACGGAGGCAGATAAAGCTTAATTGACTTGCCTATAGTCACAATACTATGATGTGCCTGAGTCACAATTTGAAGTAAAGTCTTCCTGGTGCCAAGTTCAGCACTCTTCCACATTATGTTACTCATAGCAATACCCAGAATCCTCTTCCTCTTATTTCCATATGTTGGATTCTTATACCACCCTTCAAGGTCCAGTTTGGAAGCCTTTTCTAATTTAGAACAGTTCAGTGGCAGAAAGCGGGCTATGAGATGATGAATCTTGGGGGGGGGGTGCTACTTGTGAAATCATATGAGGAGGCAGAAAGGTTGTGATCTGGATTAGTGAAGGACATGCCTACATGGATGAGATCATGAATTTAGAAATAGTAAGTAAATAATAGAAAAAGGCAGAGAGACAAGTAAAACTCTAATCTCACATAGGGGAGAATTCCAACAAGCTTTCCATTGGCGAGGAAACGTTCTTTCCAAGGGTTTTTCGCATTGATTAGGTTTCTTCCTGCATATAATTACTGAATTCCCATGAGCCTCCCTAAAGATTTCTTTTTCTTCAAATATAACTGTAATAAAAAAATAATGTTCTTCGGAAGATAATTCCCCCAACTCAGCATACAAATGTAGTTGAAGAATGTTGAAATAGATGCTAAAGAAATGACTTTTTAAATGAATGATATGTGGTTAGGGGAATATATCTGAGACCTTGTATGTGGTTATTTCAAAAATAAATCAATTATTGAAAATTATCTCAGGTATTTTTATTAATTGTATCTCTCTGGTCCTTCATCATCATAGTTATTGAAATTGAGTGACTCAGCTAATGGTCATTGATGTTCAACATATTAGTAAATTGGTCATATATTGACTCTTCTGTCTAGGCCTATTGTTTTCTGTATTCAAACTGTCCTCATAATTTGTTCTTGGAAGATCAAATGGGTGTTTAAATTAATAGTCAGTCTTGAGAAGAAAAGAGTAAACATAAGTTAAATCCCTCACTTTCCCAGATCCCATCAACATTGTTTTGATGTCCTCTTAATCCCTGATGAAGGTAGAAGCCCATAAAGTTAAATAAACCTTTAGATTTTGAAGACAATTGTCAACATAAGTGTAATCCACTAATTTACCAATTCTTAATGGATGTGGTCCAGTGAGGAATAAATGCATGTGTCAGTGTGTGTATGTGTGTGTGTGTGTGTGTGTGTGTGTGTGTGTGTGTTTATAGGGCAAGTAGGTAGTGCAGTGGATATGGTGCTGGGCTTGGAATCAAAAAACAATCTCATCTTTCTGAGTTCAAATTTCATCTCAGACACTTAATAGCTATATCACCCTGAGACAAGTCCCTTGAACTTATCTTTTTAAGTTTCCTCATCTGTAAAATAATCTAGAGAAGGAAGTGGCAAGCCACTCCAGTATTTTTGCCAAAAAAAAAAAAACCCAAAATGGGATCGTGAAGAGTCAGACATGACTAAAAAGACTGACCAACAAAAAATTGAACTGCTTGATAGTACATGGTCTTCATTAGGCTCATATACTGTATGGTGTTTATCTAAATACAGGCTACTTTAAAATACAAGTTGTATATTTAAAGTGAGGTAATAAGTATACTTAATTTATCAGCTTAGGATAACATTTAAAGGCATGGTGCAAGTTATGAGATTAATATATAAAATGTGAGCCTTAGCTTTTTGGGAGAGAGGAAGCTTCATTGGGTTTGTCTTGATGTTTGAAAAATACCCTGTTTATTATAGATTGAATGCTAATATATGAATTACAGTGTTTTCTGCTCCTGGATTTAAAAAAAATGAAATTAATGTTTTCCTCTCTGTTTTCAATGAGTAGTCACTATCCCTTGACTCCAAACTTACTTGTTCCAGAGCTAAAAACCCTGAGATGAACCACTCCTTTCTGTGATTCCTAACTATGATTTCTAGGAAGCATCTTTCTAAATTTGTGCTAGAACATTTGTCTCTTGAGTTAGTTCTTTTAAAACAAACAATAAAAATCCTTATTAAATATATGATAACTTTTCTTTCTTTCTCCTTTTTAAAAAATAAAAAATGTATCATAGCCATGCTCTTAGCTAAGAGTCAACTGGACTTAATTGGAAGCCATATTTCATCATAGATCCCTCAAAATTTGACCAATTTATGTCAGTCTCACAGATCCATACTCCTGTCCAGCTTTAGATGCCCACCAACAAGTTCCTCTCTCCAAAGGGATCTTTGTTCTTCTAGCAATACAAGGAGAGTTATGGCTTCCTGGACCCATGTCTGATTGGGTACATTATAAAGAAGACATAACTCACATAGGAAATAGGAAAGAAAGGAGACATGTATTTATCAAGCACCTATTACATGGCAGGCAGCACTTTACAATTGTTACCTTATTTGATCTTCACAACCCTGTGAGGTAGTTGATATTATGCACCTCATTTCACAGATGAGAAAACTGAGGCAGATTATTTAAGAGATTTGCCCAAGGTCATACAGCTAATAAACATTGAAGGCTAGATTTAAATTCATCTTCCTGACTCTAGGTCCAGTTCTCTCTTGATCTGCCACACTAAGCTGCTAAAGTATGGTGGATATGAAATTCTCTGGCTTACCATATTCTGTAAGTGTATTAATTAGGGTAGCCTTGTATTTAACTCATCACTTACAGGTACTGCTAAAGCAGGGATAAGTGGTCAGAACAGATCACCAGCTCTTCACGTGTTATCTTCTGCTGATTTTTACAGTATATTGTAATTACAAGATGGAAGGGCATCAGGTAATGGGAAATCTATCCCTACCATGACAATGGTATCTTCTTTCTCCCTACTCTGTGCCTACACATTTGTATTTTCTCCATTTTGATATGTTTATCAGCTCCCCCACACACACACGTCCTTTGTACTGTGTCAAAACACCATTAACCCATCCCTCTATTATTCCTTACCCAAATGACCAGCTTGCTCCCTCTGAGAGTTTGATTACCTCAGAATTTACCATATCATTTCTATTATTGACATTGGCAATGAAATAAGCCTGCCCTCATTGTGGATAGAAAAGCTTTTCTCATGTCTAAGATCTATAGTACCTGCAAATTGGTGGAGGGAATTGCAGAGGGAGCCAACTTAAAATTAGCAAGCAATGGAAAAACATCTATCACCAGCTGAAGGAGTTCCTTACTGGGCTTCTCCAAAGGTAGCCAAGAGAAAATTTCAATGCTATGTCCACTAATGATTGCTATATTAGGGATAGAGTAGGAAAAATATCTATACTATCCCCAAAACTTGATACTTTTATATTACTGGTTTGTTCTGTTTTGCATTTAGTTAATAGAAAATCTTTCAAAAACAACAAAAAACTTTCCACTTCTGTCTTTGAAATGTTAAGAGTAGGAAATGGTGGAGTTTTTCTGCCATACTGTAGAAATCTCTTTACCCCAGAAGGTCATCCCATTCTTATATTACTTCTCACATTAGAAGCATCTTAATTCCCTGATCTCTCTGTCTCTACCTCTGTAGCTATCTCTCTGTCTTTCTCTGAGATAGAGAAAGGGGAAATGGTAGGGAGAGCTCCTTAAGGGTAAGGACCATCTTTCTGCTTGTATTGGAATTCCTAGCACTCAGTACATGGCTTTTATGCTGGTACTTATGGATCAGAGGGAGAAAAACTACCTGGAGAAAGGGTTGTGATTCTTCAGACTACCATAATGCCTTTAAAGAATGGTTAGGATTTGTGGTCCCAAGCTTTAGTTTTCAGTGAAGAAGTGGGCAGAATAGCTCAGGTACTATAGAGGGTATTAGGAACACTGGAGCCACCTCTTCCTGTGAGCAGCTTTCCTTCTATTCTGTGTCTAAGAGAGATGAAGGAGGAAAAGAGTGGACAAAGACAGATAAATGAAGTCTATGAAAGAATCCCAAGGAACTTCTCAAGAGAAAGAGCCAGCTAACAACTTTGGAGGGATCAACAGAGAAGTCTAGTGTAGGATGCCCCTGACTGATACTTGGGAAGAAGCTTGGGCTTCTATGAGGTCCAGATGACAAATACCTTATTAAAAATAATGAACAAGTGTTTTCTTTAGAAAAATAAAATTAGAGTAGATTTAGGAGACACTTCCAAACTAGTTAAAAATAATTAAGAGATGATTTCTAAGGCCAATTAAAAATTGAGCAGATGCAAGCTAGTGTGTCTACCCTGAAGGTGGGAGTGGATACACATGGACAGAAACAGCTTAGACAACTGGTGAATTCATCAGTACTAGTATAAGGTGCCAAATAAATTGTACTGTACATGATGTGCATTCAGTCTAGCTTTTATGTTTGATTTCCTCCTAGACGCATGAGAGCTCCTTACCTATGATGGGGGCCTCTGTCAAGAGTGCCTCAGGAGTTGATGTACATAAGCTTTTACTGAATCCTAATTGAAAAGAATCCATGTCTATGCCTAGAACAGTGGGCAACCCAGGGAAGTTCTTGTTTATACTTTGGTTCAGTATAGCCCAAAGTGTGTGGTCTTGATGATAGATAACATTGTTAAGTAAAGGATGTGGCTCAAGAGTCAGATCCAAAGTGAAGTTGTTAAGAGCATGAAGTCAAATGAACAGGAGACATCCATTGAAGATGCCGGAGATTAAGTCTTGAACCTCTGCTAGTTTATAGTTTCATCACTTTCCCAGATTAAAGGCAAATTTGAAGATAACCAAAAGCTATCAGAGAAGATACCATTGTCACGATATCAGTGTTTTTAAGGGATGACTGTAGAAGAGGAACTAAACTATTTTGCTTTTTATTAAAGGGCAGAAGTAGAAAAAATGAGAAGTTTATAGAGGTAGATGAATGGTTAAAATCTGTCTGCAGCCAATCAGAAATCAATAGCTGAAACTTTCTGCTTGTTTCTACTTTTACTGCTTGTTCAGGTCACTGCCAATACCTCTGACAAAGGTGCTTTTCACCTCCTGCTGAATCTCCCTTTCTCTCCATGTTCTTAATCTCTTCAGCACAAGAGATTCTCAGCTTGCTATCTCTTATTCCTTTCAATAACTTAAATTAGAATTTTCCTGGAACTCAGTGACTCACTGCTGACTTAAAAGGTAAAACTCACCTAGTTTCCCTTATGAAATCTATATGTCTTTAAAAACCTTAATCAGTATTCAATTAGTTACATGATCTTTCTCTGTCACTGTATCTCTCCCTCTCTCTGCCTCTCTCTCTCTCTCTCTTTGTCTCTTTCTCTGTGTGTGTCTCTGTCTTTCTCTTTCTCTTTTGCTATCTCTCTCATTTGACTTTCTTAAGTCTTAAAATGGTTTCATATAAATGAACTGAAGGACCATAATTCTCTGCTATTCAAAGTTCTCAACATCTTATTTGTGCTGTTATTTTTCCAGGTTTTCATAACTAAAAGTTATTCTTTGCTTTTTAAACCATCAGTTGGTTCACAAATAATGAGGCATCAACCTACATCCTTCAGAAGGTGATTTAAGTCTATATATTTAAGTCACAGATCATTTCCTACCAAATTCTCAAACCCCATAAAAAACTGTTTCTTCATACACCTGTTTTAAAAGGTTTTACCAAAGCAAAGTTCTTTTAGAGACCAAAATTATAATCTATGGCAGAAGTAATAACTTACATTCTTTAGTAGGCTGAAATAACTTATTTTCTTTAAACAAAAATGTTTTTCTAATAATGTCAGCATTAAAATGATCCATATAAAAAGTCACTTAAGGGATAATACCTTAAAAACCTCAGCTCATTTTGAACATTAGCACTCCTAATGCTACTGTTGCAGGACTGCACCATATTTCAGTATTCATCCTCATACTTACTGTTGCTTCTATTTTTTGTACATACTATTTTAAAATATGAGATGATTGATGAGTCCCCAGTGCTACCTCTACATTGGTCTCTTTCCATAACTCCCCCTCTACTTCCTCTTCAGAATTGCTTCTTTTTATTTGTTAGCAAAATTGTATTCTTGAAAACTTTTTTTATTCCTTCTGAGCTTATTTTCCAACAACTACTTAATGTTTATTTATTTTCTCTCTAGTTGCACCTCCTTCCACCCTTTATATTCTATAAATCCAGATCCAATTTGCTCCCTCTGAATGCTATAGGAATAACCATGATCACATGGTCATAGAATTGAAAGAAATCTCATAAGCTGCCAAATCCAATTCTGAATGAGAATAACTGAGAAGTCTTCCAACCTACATTTGAAGATCGCAATTGAAGGGGAACCTCTCAAGGAAGTTCATTCAACTTCCAGATACCTTTAAAAAGTAAAACCTTATATTGAATGTCATTCTCTATGATTTCTATCCATGGTTCCTACTTTATTCTGGGGCCAAGCCTGTCATGTCTTTTCTACAGTGTGTGACAGCCATTCACATGCTTAAAGTCAGCTACAAGGTCCCTACTGAGTCTTCCTCAAGTTAAGCATTCCCAGTAACATCAGCTCTTCTGTTTTGGCACAATTCTAATACTGTCAATATCCTAGTCTTTTTTTCTGGTTGAACTGAAATGTCTGTCCTTTCTAAAGTGTCTCTGACCAGAGAATGGCAGGAATACCACCACACCCTCCCCCCAATTTGGAATACTATATCTCTGAGAATGAATCTTAGGATAACACTAGCTTCTTCTATGTTTTTGTGATTTACTAAGCACTTTGGAGGGATTGAGGGAGAAGAAGAAGAAGAAGAAGAAGAAGAAGAAGAAGAAGAAGAAGAAGAAGAAGAAAAGAAGAGGAAGAAGAGGAGGAGGAAGAGAAAGAGGAGGAGGAGGAGAAAAACAAGAACAAGAAGAGGAACAAGAAGAAGAAATGATGATGATGAGGATGACTAAATGTGAGATCAGATCCTTCCCTTAAAGAATTTACAATTCATTTGAGGAAATACAAGGAGACATACAAATTCATGTAAATATGACAAATGTTCCAAGGAATTGCCAATGAATGTCATTACAATACAGTGGGGGGGGGGATGCTGGTTCTGGAAAGATAACAGCTGATTTTTAAATCCCTTCTCAGATGCTTATCTCTTTGCTTCACAAGGTATCAAATTCCTCAATTATAGGTGGGACTAGATGAGCCCTGAAGCCCCTTCCAGGCCTAACTTTAGGATCTTATGTGATTAATTTTATGTGTAATGAACACAGATTTCATGGGACAGAAATATCCCTTGGGCCTGAAGAGCTTAGTAACAGCTTTGCAGAGGTAAGTATTGGGATCTGCAGCTGAAAGAAGGCTAGGATTCCAAAAGGTGGACAAAAGGTGGAGAAGAAAATGATTCAATGGTCAGAGACAAGATTTGAAAAGGAGGGACAGGGAATGCTTTGGAGGTTAGAGTAGCTAAAAGAGATTTCCTGTTTATACATTTCTACCTAACTTTGACCCATAAATGCATCCCAAGATGAAATAAATTCATTTGTAGGGAAAGGAGGGTGAAATATTCCTAGAAGTATCCTGCTTTTAGGTCTTTGCTAAGATGACCTATTGTTGGGGGGGGGGGGATGAGGAAGGAGAAGGAGAGCTGTGATTTATGTCTGTCTTTCTTTACTGTGCATTTGGTTTCTTCTTGCTAAAAGTAATTTCCTTCCAGAATTTCATTCTGTTTAAGATATTTCCTCTTTCTGAATTTTCATTTCCTCATCTGTAAATTAAGAGGGTTAGACTAGGTAATCTCCAAGGACCTTTCTATACATTTATGAATCTTGCTAGCAAAATGATTTTTACTCCTTTGGGGTAAAGGTTAGAATTCATTTTCCCTAAATGTCTCTTTCTTCTGATACATGCCATCATCTGTCACAGTGACAGAATAGAAGCTTAGTCTGCCATATCAAAATTCTAAGCTTCTAAAGTTCATAGATTTAGATGTGAAAAAGATCATAATCATAACACTTTGGCACTTTTATTTTATTTTTTTTAATTAAAGCATTTATTTTCACCCCCTCCCATTTTCTCCTACCCAGTTGTAAAAAGAAAAAGAAAACTCTTGTTACAAACATTCATAGCTAACTAAAGAAAACCTATTTCTCCATTAGCCATGTCCACAAATATCTGTCTCTTTCTGAATCTTGAGACTATCATCCCTCTATCACAAGATGGGGGACCTGTTTCATCATCAGACCTGTAGAATCATGGTTGGTCATTTCATTGATCAGAATTGTTCTACCTTTCAGACTTTTTCTATACAACGTGATTTGGTATCATATAAACTGCTTGTTTGGTTCTGCTCACTTTGGTCTGCATCAATTCATACAAATCTTTGCAGATTTCTCTGAATCCATGCTTTCCATAATTTCTTATATCACAATAGTATTTCATCACATTTGTGTACTCTAATTTGTTCAGTCATTCCTCAATTGATGGGCACTTCTTTAGTGTCTAAATCTTTGCCCATCATAAAAAGAGCTGCTATACATATTTTGGATATATTTGCCCTATTATTCTTTCTTTGATGTTTTTGGAGCATGGGTCAGGTAGTGGTGTTGCTGAGTCAAAGGGTATATACAGTTTAATAACTTTGGGGGTATGGTTCCATATTGCTTTCAAGAATGGCTGGATCTATCCATTACTCCACCTATCGTGTATTAAAATGCCCATTTTCCTTTTGCCCTTCCATAATCTATCATTTTTCTTTTCTGATTACTCTTGACAAACTAATAGATATAAGACAGAAATTCAGAGTTGTTTTTCAAATGGTTATGTATGGCTTAGTCTTACTCCTTTGAAAACTTCTTATTTATATTCTTTGACCATTTATGTCTTGAAGAATAACTCTCACAATATTAATCATAATAATAGCTTACATTTATATACCAGTTTAAGGTTTGGAAAGCACTTTACCCATCTCAGTGCATTTAATCCCTACAACACCTTGAGGAAAGCATTACAATTGTCTCAACTTCACAGATGAGGAAACAGATTCAGTGAAGTTAAATGGTGCCCCAGAGACATACAACTATTAAGTTCCCAAGGCAGGATCCAAAACTATGTCTTTCTTTGGCCAAGTCCATCACATTCTTCCCTATCATCCTCTGTTGATTGGCAGTTGAAAAAACTGAGGATTTGAGGAATTGAGTTCATCCAGAAGGCAAAAGTATTAGGACTTGGATTTGAACATAGATCCTCTGACTCCCAATCTAGCATTATTTTTCCATTGTTCCATGTTACCTTCTATTAGTCATCACAAGCATCTTGTGCCTACAATAGGAAATACTAGGTAGATCCTAGGTGCCATTGTCGAGAAAGCACTGGATCTAGAGTCAGCAAGACTTATATTCCTGAGTCCAAATCTTGCCTCAAACACTTCCTAGCTGTGTGACCTGGATAGATCACTTAAACTTGTTTGCCTTAGTTTCCTCATTAGTAAAATGAGCTGAAGAAGGAAATGGCAAACCGTTTTCTTTACCAGAAAAAAACCCAAAAAAACAAAAACAACAAAAAACAACAACAACAAAAAACAACAACAAAAAAACAAATGGAGTCCCAAAGAGTCAGACCCAATTGAAAATGACTCAACAACAACCATGACAATCCCCAATCATGGTATTAGAGCATGCTTGACCCTCATGCCAGTTGGGCATCAGAAAGCTCCACACACTGATTCCCTTTCTAACATCACTCTCACTTGTGCCCTGTCCAACCCTCTTCTCGGCATATAATGAATCATATTACTGACACTTGATTGATCTTATTCTTTAAGACTTCTGGAAGAATAAACAACCACCTCCTGTATCACACATTGTTTGTTATTCATTTCATGAATGATACTCTAAAAAGAACAATGGAACCAGTCAATGAACCTGAGTTCAAATCCCAGCTTTCTTAGTTACTAAATATGTGATCTGAGGGCAGTTGCTTAAACTCTCTATTTCCTCAATTATAACTATATGACTTTTGAGATCTCTTCCAGTTCTAGATCTAGGATTCTGGGGCCTGCCATTGAGAGTAGAAAAAAGAACATTGAGCTTGTCAATAGAGATACCTTAGATGGAGTTTGATCTCTGTTTACTGCCTGGATGGGAATAGAAGACTATATTCAACTTGTGATTTCATTGGCATAGGAAGTTTTGGGATAAGGACACTCCCTTTATGAATGTAGATCAACACCCCCTCTGCAAAATATAATTTTCTAGAGATGAGAGAGGGGCCAGGAATCCACAGATAGTAGATGTCAAAAGCTGGACATTTGGACTCACGTCTTCCTTGTTCCAATGTTGACACTCTGTTTATGCATCTCCCAGCATACAACCATTAGTTGTATGATGTCAGGCAAATCCCTGACTCTCTGAACCTCCCTTTCCTTATCTCTGAAGAAAGCATAATCTCCAACCACATCAGCTGCCATCACCATCAGCACCAGAGACTTATGCTACCCAAGGGATATTTTGCTAAAAACCCTAGATATGTATTTTTCCCTTCCTTGCCGCCATTGTGTTTGGTTCAGAACAAAGAATACCTGCCTGTTAATTTTGTAGCATGCCCTGCCCAGTCTCCCACCATGTAACAAACCAACCATTCACTCCCTGTGATTCACCAGGTACTTAGGGAACCATGCCAGTCTGTCTGCTTCCATCATCTTTTATGTGTTCAGCCTTGTGCTGCTGCTATCTGCCCAATGGGGCATAACTCAGCCCTGCTGAAAAATCATTTTGCTATAAGCCACTTCTTTTCCATGACAAGAAATGGCTAAACTGACTCATTTTCCTGAGCCCAGAACTAAGGATCTGAGGTAAACAAGGGAGCTGGTCATATTTTTAAAGTCCGTGGCACTGTTCCATGACTATGAAAAGAGGAAAAACAGAGAGGATGTCATCTTCACATAGCATTTTCCTGAGTTATCCCCCCCAGGGCAGGCAATATCAACATCTCCCTTCAAAAAAAAAAAAAACAGACAAATAGCAAAATGAAAAATAAAAATAAAAAGCCTGATAGCAAAGGATAAATTCAGATGGTGAATAAAAAGAACTTAGTGAAAGATCTTAAATTTCTGTACAAATGGGCTAATAGGGAAAAGGCTAGGCTAGGAAGGGAGGAAGTTCCTCATCCAGTAATTTTCCAGTTTTAACTAAGGATTCTTTATAACTAAGTTATCACTTCAGTGAAATAAAATAAGTGTTCTATATTTTGTCCCCCTAGGCAAAGCCCAATTTTCCTATCCTAGTTACAGCTCCACCATTAAGTATACTAGTCTCAAGGCAATACCTCCAATCCTATTAATTCTCTTATGATAAATCCAACAATCAATAATCAACAAGCATTTTTGAAGGACCACTAAACATCAAGGATACAAATATAAAAATGAGACTCTACCCTTAAGGAGCTTACATTCTAATGGGGATGATTTATGTATCTTAAAGTTTTTTTTCTCTAAAGATTGATAAATCAGGATATTCCATGAACACAAAGATAGGTTTTTCTTATCCAAATCCTTTTTTTCTTTTCCTTTCTTCTTTTGGTTTCTTGTTTCTTATTTTCTTATTTTCCTATTTGTTTGGACTTCTCATTTCACCTCTGTAGTATATTTCCCAGTGAGGAAATTCCTTTTCCCAATACAGATCGGTGACTTTTCTTCAACTTAATGTTCTAGACAGTTGTCTGAGTCACTGAGAGGTGAGGTAATTTATCCAGCATCACACAGAGTGTGATAGAATAAAAATTTGAACCCTGCCTTCCTGACTCTAAGGTCAACTTTCTATCCACTATATCGTTGTATTTCTTTTTTCTTATTTTTTCTAATTTCTCTGATCACAAAATAAACTAATACTATAAATCAGCTTTGAAATCAAATTGACTTCTACCTTTGAGTGCCTTTTCGATAAGCTTGCACCTATGGTACCACAGATGATATTGTACGTTGATGATCCTTTAAATAAACTTCTTGCCTTTTTGGAAGATCCATGATTGTAGTATTTCTGTAAGAACCATGATCTCTGCCCCAGAACAAGCTTTTCACCAATAATCTATGAAGAATAAGCGGTTATAGTAGAGCATCAGAGACTTAGAGCTTAAAAGGGCCTCAGGCACCATATTGTCTAACCTTCCCTTCACAGATGAGGAAACAGAAGTCAACAAAAATCAAATAATTTCCCCAAACATACACTAGTAGAGTGTGGCAGAGCTCAGATTTGGTGCTAGCCCCTCTGGCTAACTTCAGAGTCTTTCCCACTATGCTATCTTGGGGGAAACTATTGACTCAAGAGCCATCTTTTCCCCAGTTTGGCCACAAGAGGAAAATGCAAATTAGCAATCATTACTCCATTCTCTCCTCTCTAGTATTCTTCTATAATTAATAAATTTGACATTTATGTGACTCTTGATATACATTTACATTATTTAAACCTCCCATCAGCCTTAGGAGGTAGATGCTATAGATAGTTTTATTGACATTTTACTGATAAAGAGCCAAAGGCCTAGGGAAGTTAATGACTTGCTAAGTTACAGAACTCCTCAGTATCAGAGGCAAGATTCAAACTCAAGTTCAAGTCCTTAAATTCAAGGCTAGTCCTCTGTTCTCACCCTTACATCTATATTGTTCTTCTACCTCTAAATCTATCTTCCAATGTTCCTTTGCTGTCAGACCAGGAAAAGGCCCTGGAGTTTCCATCCTATTTGTGGCACAAATGACATCATAAGCAACCAGAACAGGAGGAAAATTGCCAGAAGCATTCACTTAAGGAAAGCCATGGATAATTTAGGAGGTTGTTTTTTAAAAAAAAAAAATTCACCACTTTCACAATTTATCAAGAGCAGCAGAGACAGTTTGCTCTCACCTTGAACTTGGAGACTCAGACAACATAGAAGAAAATGGTGTTCATATATTTCTTACTCTCTATTCCTGCTGCTGCTATCACTGAGGACAGAGTGGAAGGAGGGCTGGTCTGGTAGACAGAAGCAATTGATTCAACTCTTCTACTTCCAAGGTGTGTAACCTTGGCTAAGTAACATCAACTATCTGGACCTCATTTTCCTCATCTGTAAAATGAGAGGATTGAATTAGATGCTCTCAAAGATTTCTCTCAGTCATAAATCTATAGTTCTATTGTAAGAGTGAGTTTTCCATCATGGAAGGTCCAGAGAACTCAACTAAATCCAACCAACTAAAAGTATAAACAAGTCCGAATGAGACCTGTCAGTTTGAGAGGGATAAAGTAATATATTATTGGATAAAGAAGGATGATACCACATTGTAATTGGCTGTAATTTCATTGGGATGGAAGAATCAAATACATTTTGCTCATTATGTATAAAAATAGTAAGCTTGCGTGAAGCCAATGTTGGGTAACCCAGTAAGTAGTATGGTAAAGGTCATCTCCAACTATCTCAGGAGAGCCAATTGTCAAATTTTTGGCTTGAACATTTATACTTTAGAAAAAGGCAACTGATACAAGTATGTGCTAATTTTTTTGTTTTGTTTATTATCTATACTTATTTAAATGATATAGAAAATGTTAATAGCATAGGCTAAACTTCAAAATATAGGAAATATAAAATATTTCTCCAAGTTATTTATTAAGCATTTTACTAGCAGAAACCTGGTTGGTCCATTAAAAAAAAATGCTAAGATTTATTTATTTATTTAAAATTTAAATATAAAATGAAAAAAGAAACAAAAATAAATCACCATATGCAAGCAGAATATGAGAGTATTTAAAACATGAAACAAAAAATCCATTTCAAGAAAGCCTATATAAGAAATACTATATACTGTGTTCAGAGCTGTCCACCTTTTCTCTCCTTTCTTGTATATTTTCTTTTGTTCTCTAATGTACATTTTACTTTATTCTCCTTTTCCTCCTCACTTCCCCCAGGAAGGATACAATTAAGTTGTATATACAATTTTATATACATATATATGTGTGTGTGTATATACATATACATACACATTAAATGCATACATATACCTGGATAACTATAATCATATACATATATAGAAATATACATATATACATTCATATTTACACATATATACCCATATATGTACATATATATAAATATATGTATGTAAGGTCATATTACACTTGTTTGTCCTCTATTTCTCTGGAGGTGGGTAACACTGTCCTTTATAAATCCAAGTTTTTTTATATTTTTTTACTCCACCAATTCATCATTTCCTACACCATGGCAATATTCTAACCTTATACTGCCTAGTTATTTCAAATATTTTGGATAATATTCACTAATATGACTGACATATAATATTTTCACTACTTTTCTCTATTGATTAAATCTATTTTAGCTTTAACTTTGGCTGAGATCAATGATTACCCCCTGATTTTATTTTCCTTATAATTTCTACTCTAGATCATTATTATTATGCTTGTGTATCTTTTTTTCTTATCCTTGCTGACTCCTCTGCTTTACTTCCATCCACTACTTTGCCTTGCTATTTCTTAGCCTACTCTCCACCCCTACCAAAGATCTTCCCCTACATTTTCTCTCCCTCTTTATCCCTTTCCCATTCATCTACATCTTTATCTTATTCCCATTAATCTTAATGCCTTTCTATATTGCCCTCATCCTATTCCTTCCCCTTCTTATTTCTTTATAAATCTAAAAGACATCTATTACCCTTCAAGTTATATATGCATTGTTCCTTCTTTAACCCACTCCCATGAGAGTAGGATTTCAGAACTACCACCCCTCCTCCCCCATCTAATTCGTCTATGTCAGTTCTTCCTTTCATACCTCATTTATATAACATAATTACCCTTTTTATCTTTTTCCTATATGGTTTTGTTTTTTTAGAATTATACCATACTCCATCCTAGAATCACACCTTACTTCATCCTAATATTTTTTGAACTATTCAATTACTAATGACAATCTTAGACATATGGTTTACATTTCCATGTATAAAACATTAACTGTTTGTCCTTATTGAGTCCTTTGTAATCTTATAAGTCAAATTGATCCATTTGTGAAGGATATCTGAGGAGGAGTAACTCTTCAGAGCTTAGGAAAGGGGTTCTCTCATTCTCTCTACTTTCCCTGTTCACTCCCACAGACCTCATGGAAGCAAAGGAAGAATATTTCTCCAGTTTGGAGGATGTGAAAAAATAACAACTCTCTATCATCATACAAATTCTCTTCCTAAAAGCTAATTATCTGACTGATAATCCAAGGGAAACACATTGGTCACTAATAAATTCTAGTCCCTCAAGTCTTCTTCTAAAACACCAAATAGATATAGTGAGACACTACTTGAGATCCAGGCCCACAACCTGGAGGAGAGAGAAGATATCTTTTGAGGGGATTCTATGAAAAAAATCAGATTTTACATAAATTCAACCCTTTCTTCAATCTGGAATCATAATACTTGTTGAGCTCGATCTCACGTTATTCCTCTCCAGACTATCAATACTGCAATCAAAGTAGATTCCTCATAGTTCCCTGTATATTGCTTGAGCTCTCTCAAGTTCAGGTCTTCATTCAAGTTCTTCAGGATGCCTAGAATTCCCTTTCTCCATCTCTCTTTGCCTGTTGAAGGTCTATTTAACTTTCAACTCAAATGTCAAGGATTCAACAAAGCTTTCTTCAATCATTTCAGTCAGTGGTCACCTTAATCCTGAGACTTCACATGGCATTTTAATTGGGTGTTGGTACCTATAAGTCTATAGAGCATAATAATCTCTCAGTAAATGCTTGTCGAATTGAGGAGAGGGATGCTGATTTTCTCTACTCTCCATCTTCGTATTCTCTGCATTTTGGAGGGAATTGAAGAATATTTGCAGTGTCATATTATTGTGGGCCTATAGGATCTTTCTATAAGAGTTCTACCTCCTCATTACTATGCCTTATTCTGAGAAGTCACAAACATCATGTACTCTTTTCTAAAATCACAGAATATTTACGATGAAAGGAATTTTAAAAGTCATTTAATCCCTCCCCTTTGGGAAACGTGAATACAATTTGCAGCATTTTTAGTCTCTACTATCTACAGGGATGGAGGACTCCTTGTCTCCTGAGACAATCCACCCCATCTTTAGATAGCTATTCTGGATAATGAGCCCAAATCTGCCTCTCTGAAACTGCTCACCCTTACTTCTGCCCTCTGGGGCCAAGAAGAAGAACAGCAATCCCTCTTCTAGGTGACAGCCCTTAAAAATTCCAAGGAGGTAATGGAGCCTTCTTTCAAATCTGGAATTTACTTTTTTCTGTCTTTATGAACTTGAATTCAGATTCTGACTTACCACTTATCACTGATATGATCTTGGGAAATTTACTTCATCTCCAGGTTCCAATTTCCTCTTGGGTAAAATGATGGAGTTGTAGTAGAGCTCTCTTCCTGCTTTATTTCTATGATTCTTATGAGATCCTCAATCCTACTACAGCAAGACTGTCACAGTTTGACGTGGATGACATTAAGAAACAAAACATCACTTATACAACAGTTTCCAAAGGATCCATTCTGTATATAGAGCCTAGAACATGCAAATGCATTTAATTGCTTCCATGAGTGATTTGGAGTGGCAAGAAGACATGATATAGTTTAGCACAAAATTACAATAGCCACCCCTAGCAGAGCAGAGACTAGGGTATTGAGGCAACTTTCCATTCCCAGGCAGCCCTGGCGGCTGCTGAGTTGAGGTGTGATAACTGAGAATTCCTGAAACCTCCACCGTGCAATGTGAGATGTTGTAATTTGCTATTTCAAGTACTACAGTTTAAAAGATAGAGCTAAAAATAAAGAGGCATTGATTCTTCAGAAAAGAAAAAGGAAGCTACTGGTAGGAGAGGAAGGAGCTTAGAGTTCAAGTAAGCAGGAGCTGGGGGTTAACTCCCCCCCCCAAAAAAAAAGCAGGGATGGTTTTGTTAGTATCTTTCTCTGGAAGTCCCAGAGAGAAGAGTTGATGAATGATGTCCAGACACAGGAGGGAAAAACAAAAGAGCAGGATCATTTTCCAAAGAACTCATTTGAGTTCAATGTGACTTTCCCATCACTATCACTCTACTGCTATTTTTTGAGAACCCTGGACAAGGTTCAGATTTCTGTTTTCTGCAAATTAAGACTTTTTAAAAATGTCTTTTCCTAGGGGCAGCTAGATGGCGCAGTGGATAGAGCACCAGCCCTGAAGTCAGGAAGACCTGAGTTCAAATCTGCTCTCAGATACTTCCTAGCTGTGTGACCTTGGGCAAGTCACTTAACCCCCATTGCCTCAGCAAAAAAAAAAAAATGTGTTTTCCTCTTATCATATTTAGCTCACATATAAACAAAGCAGGTCATTACTCTCCATATTTTCAGTTCCTGGTTTAAACTCATATTATTTTCTTCTTCAAACATAGGCAATTCTCACAAGTCAACAAGCATCTATTAAGTACTTATTGTGTGTCAGGCTAAACTATAAAGATACAAAGACAGACAGAAATACAAAGAACAGAGCTCATATTCTAGTGAGTGAATCAAAATGTAAATAACTAGATATTTACAGAATATATGGAAGACAATCTAGAATGGAGGGGGAAGCACTAGTTATGGATAAGAGGAGTTGGGAATGATGAAAAGTCTAAAGTACAAGGTAGGTTCTGATCTGAATCTCAGAAGTCATCAGTTCTGAGAAGTTATCATGAGAAGGGAGAGAGACTTCTAGGTATGAAAGATAGCTGATATTAGGGCAACAGCAATTAGATCAATGTAGCTGGATTATAGAGTTTGTGGAGGGAGTTTAAGTGTGGGAAACCTGGAAAGATAGGAAAGAGCCATGTTGTGCAAGGCTTTCAATGTCACTCAAAAGAATTAAGCCTTAGAACAACCCATTATCATTGTACCTATGATACATAGATATTAGTACATAGTACTAATCCATAGAAACTATGATACTATTTATGTTATTACTGTTTCCAGAATAAAAAGTAGAAATTAATTCCACTTAATTAGAATGTTGGGAGTGAGGAGGAGCCCTCAGAGGTTGGAACAAGTGGAAAGATGTTCCAAGACATTCAGGATGGATGGCTACTAAGCTTGGTCTGGGGGCAACAAATAATCCTTTAGGTGAATTTGTATATATTCATATGATTCTTATCTGAGTGGATTAACTCATCTAATAGGGCAACTAGATTGTCCAGTAGATATAAGGCCAAACCTAGGTCAGCAAATCCTGGGTTCCAATCCAGCCTCAATCTTACTAGCTGTTTGACTTCAGTCAAGTCATTTGACCCTTGTTTACCTCAGTTTCCTCATCTGTAAAATGAGTTGGAGAAGGAAATGACAAACCACTTTAGTATCTTTGCCAAGAAAACCCCAAATGAGGTCACAGAGAGGCAGCTACAACTGGAACAACTCAAAAACAATAACAACAAATTCCCCTAAGAAGGGAAGCATGGTTCACCTGACCATTATTGGATCCTTTTTGAGGTTATGCCTGATCAAATCCCCTCAAATTATTCTTACTTTAGGGGGAAAATGAAAAGCTTATCTCTGAGGTAACCATGGTATCTGTTTTTCTTCCTTTCCTTCCCCAAGCTGTTCGAGAAATGTTAACACTGAAATAGAGGGATAGTTCCCTCAGAGAGTTCCATTTGTTGCTGGCAAATTTTTTATTTGTGTTAACATTGTTACCATAGGCATAAAAGTGTTAGAAGAAATTAGGGAATAATCATGCCTATTATTTCAGTATTATTGTGTATTTTTCATAAAGCATGATCTATAGTACCTGTCTACCCTCTTAAGATTAATATCTCAAATGCTTAACAGACAAAAATCATTCTTTCCCCCTCTTCATCCCCTGTCCTACTTACTTCACTGCCCCAGAAGGTTTCTCCATTAATCATAATATTTTCCATTTATATAGGGCTTTAAGGTTTACAAGACAATTTACAAATATCTCATTTGATTCTCACTGCAAGTCTGGGAGGTAGAAACTTTTATTATCTCATTTACAATAAGGAAATAGAAGCTAATGACTTAAATTATTTGTCTGAAGTCACATAGTGCCTGAGGCTAGATTTGAACTCAAAAGTTCCTGACTTCAAGCAAATCACTTAGCTGCCTGATACCACTCAGTTGAACTCTATGGTAGCTCCTTTGCTAGTTTATTTTAATCCTAGGTCCTTTGGTTGGCAGCCTGAAAGAATATACCTGATGGATAGTGTTGTTCTCTGAGCCACTGGCCTCTACTCATGAGTTAGAATAAGAATAAAATCAGAATGGAGATTCACTGTCCCATACATTTTAAGATGACAGTCTCTCTAGGAATATCTAACTTGAAAAACTACCTACAACTGTGGCTCATGATGAGATCTCACCACTGTGCAGCATAAGCAGTCACAGTGTTGCCATAAGATTAAAAACTGGAAGGGAACTTAGAGACCATTAAGTCCCACATTCCCTTTTTATAGATGAAGAAATTAAGAGCCAGAGAGGTTGAGTGAGCTGTTACATAGTTAGGAAGAGATAGAGGTGGGATTTTAGCCTGACTTCTCTGACTCCAAATCCAGGGATCTTTCCAATATGATTCATTACTGTTCTCACTAAACTCTGAAAGCATCAGGATATTTTTCTGGTAAAGGCCATCAATAGAGTAGGAAGGAAAACTGGAAGTTGGAAGGGAGGTTGATGTTTGCAAACAAATATGTTGAAGACAAATTTTGAGTATGTGGAGGATAGAAAAAAGAAAAGAAAAAAAGAAGTAATGAGATGGGAGAGACACTGAGAGAAAAGATGGTTAGAGGCAAAAAGAATAGAGAAACAGAGAGAGAAATAGAAATAGAGAGACAGAAAGATTATAGGCAGAGAGGAGGGAGTGAAAACCAGATGTATGGATAAAGAAGGATAAATAGATATGGGAGAAAGTGGAGAATGTGGCTAGTGGGGAATAGGTCATTATGGAAACTCCTAGAGCAGAGTTTTTGAGTTTCCATCAATCCCTGAAAAGTAAAAGTACCTGGGATGTAGGAGAGGGAGACAATACAGACAAGCAGAACTAGTGCTTTAGTAATGACTTAGCATGAGACCCATCATATACCCATACTCCTGTGCCATCATTTTTTTTTTTGCTTTTTGCTAAGGCAATTGAGGTTAAGTGACTTGCCCAAGGTCACACAGCTAGAAAGTATTAAGTGTCTGAGATCAGACTTGAACTCAGGTCCTCCTGTTTTCAGGGCTGGTGCTCTATCCACTTCACCACCTAGCTGCCCCCTGTGCCATCATTTTGGAGAAGTTCAAACCTAGATCCACAATGACCTATTTTAAGAAGTTGTAAATCCTTAAACTTGGGCAGAATCATAGCTTTCTTTTTGAGGGATATTAGGAGATGGGTAAGGAATGTATTGGACATAAGAGAATAGAGACCACAATGAAGAACTAGTTGGGTAAGCACTGACCATTAAATTATAATATTTTTTTCCAACACACTCAGGCATCTAAAATAATTCTTATAGACAAAATGAATTCATTGAAAAGAAATCTAATTGGAAAACTGTAAGATTTGTTGGCCTTTCCCTACACCAAATTAATGTGGAAAAGACAAGAAAATTAAATGACATTTAAAAAAGCTCTTAGGAAAATACACTTGTGCCAAAATACAATTGTGCCACTTTAAGAAGATTCACTATTGAAAAAATAGCAACAAAGCACTTTAGTTAGGACGTGAGGTGTTGGGGCTTTTTTAATTATAGGAAAAATGTTCATTTTATAAAAGGATTCGCCACAGGGGGCTCCTTCAAAAAAGAAAAATGTCCCTTGTGGACTGAAGTGTTTTTGTGAAGATTGTTAACTAGAATGATTACTCATATTTGTATGATGTTTATGATTCTAGAGTGCTTTGCATTGATTACAGACATGGTAGTAAAGTGGGAAGCATCTTGATTATGTCACTGTCTCAAACTATTTAATCAAAAGACATCTGGGTTTGACCCCTGTCTCTAGTATTTACTTTCCACGTGACTTGGAGCTAGTCATTATCACTCTGAGCCTAATTTTCTTAAGCATAAAAGCAAAAGAGTTAGACCAGATGAAATGGAGGTTCTTTTTAGGCTTCTAGAGTTCACAGTAGTAGTAATACAGAAATTGTAGAAGGAGATATTAATTGCTTTTACAGATGAAGAAACTGAAGTGGATAGAAAGAATGAGAGAGAAAAAGACATGAATATCATATATATATATACATATATATATATATATGTATTTCCATTCATCTATATATCATCTATTAATCTATCTAATGTTTCATTCATAATTTTTTTATTTTCTTTTGACATTTCTTCCTAGATAAACCCTGCTCTCCACCACCAACTCATCCAATAAGCCTAAATCTTCCTTTATAAGAATGACAAAAAAAATCAGCAAACATATTAGCCATATCTAATAAGTTACATGAGATTCAGCACCCAAGTGAATGAGTTGATCTAGAGAAGAATTATATTAAAAACTCACCAATGTTTACTAGCTTTCTATATCCTCTCTTACCTCGGACGTGAGCAGACCCTCACCTGTTTCCATCCTTCCTCACTGTCCCCCTTCTGAAAGTGAGCTCTTTCACCTCAGTAAAGTTCCTTTTATTTCTCTCTGCTGATGTCCATCTTCTGTGTTCTGTCTTGTGGGGATCAGCTTTCCCTTGAACCTCTCCCAACTCTCCAAGGAAAACATACGTTTCTTCATCTCCAAGTGCTAGAACACCAAAGGTGATCATTGCAGTTATACAGTGTTTGTCTTCATCACTGTATTGGTTTATTTTTTTGTTGTTATTGTCCAGTCATTTTTCATTTGTGCCCAATTTTTCATGGCCCAATTTGGATTTTCTTGGCAAAGATACTGGAGTGATTTGCTATTTCTGTCTCCAGTTCATTTTAGAGAAGAAAAAAAACTGAGGCAAACAGAGTTAAGTGATACACAGCTAGTTAAGTATCTGAAGCTAGTTTTGAGCTTTGGGAAATGAGTCTCTGATCCCTGGGCCACAGTTCCATCCATTGTGCCTCCTAGCTGCCCAAATTTATTTTTCTTTTCCATTTTTGTAATCTTTGCACATATAGCTTACTTAGTTCTTCTTTACTCTGCATCAGTCCACAAAAATGTTCTCATTTTAAAAAATTTCTCATCCTTGTAATTTGATACAGAATGATGATATTCTATTATATGTCCATACCATTATTCATCTGTCAACCAATGGACACCTATTTTTATTCTAGTTTTTTTTACTTCAAAATGCACTCCTATGAATATTGTCATATATCTGACATCTTTCTGCCTTTGAGTTTCTTGGAGTGTGGACCTAACAATGGCGCTTGGGTGAATGGACATGACTTTTCTCTCATAATTCCAAATTGGTTTCCAAAACAGTTGGATCAATTCCCGGTCCTATGCATTAGCGTTCCTGTCTTCCCACTGCCCTATTCCCCCCTACAACATCACTAATTTTCATCTTTGATAATTTGCTGAGTGTAAGGTAAAACCTCAGAGTTCTTTTCATCTGTACTTACTTTATCATTAGTGATTTGGAACAGTCTTTCAAAGGTCATTAATAATTTGCAATTCTTTTGAAAATTGTTCATATCCTTTGGATACATTAGCTATCAGAGATTTTCAGAACTATAACTGACTTGCTCAAGGTGACTGTTTTAAGGTGGTTTGAATGAGATGCAGGATCCCAAGGCTCAAGGGAAAACAGAGCATAGGACAGAACCCAGAAGAAGATGGCAGTCAGCAGAGAGAAAGAAAAGGAGAGCAGCTTTATCAAGGGGAAAGTACTCACTCTCAGAGGGGCAGTGAGGGAAGATGGAAACATGTGAGGGTCTTCTCACATCCAAGATAGGAGAGGCTATCAAAATCCAGGAAAGCCTTTTGGATTTTGAATGATTCTTGTCTAGGTCGAGCAAGGCCAGATGTTGAGGAACTTAAGCATGGAACTTAAAGATGGTATCCAGGCATGATATGAGACTGGTGCTAAATAATATTGGGAAGGGGGTGGCAGAAATGCCTAGAGACTTGATGGCTCAGTGGATAAAGGGCCAGCCCTAGAGTCAGATAAATTCAATGGCGCTCAGATACATAACACTTATTGTGTGACTCTGGGCAAGTTATTTAACCCCAATTTACTTGCCAGAACAGGGAGAGGAGAGAGACAGAGAGAGAGACAGAGAGAGAGACAGAGAGACAGAGAGAGAGACAGAGAGACAGAGAGACAGAGAGACAGAGAGACAGAGACAGAGAAAGAGACACAGAGACAGAGACAGAGAAAGAGACACAGAGACAGAGACAGAGACAGAGAGCGACAGACAGAGAGAGGGAGATAGAGACAGAGACAGAAACAGGCAAAGACAGAGATATACACAGAGAGAGAAAAAGAGAGATAGAGACAGAGTGAAAGAGAGAAAAAGACAATTGTTGGCTTATTGATAGTCAAACTCAGTAAAATTCCTTTTTTGCAGGCCTTGCTTTGATGGGGTGACTCGGGGTATTTGAGCTTCCCTAGAGGTGTCTTCCTTTAGCAGGGCAGGAAGGCTGCTGAAGTCCTTTGAGTCACACAGGTTATAAGTGACCAAGTCAAGTCTGAGCCCAAGATTTCTAACATTAAAGTTCCTTCTAAAAAATCTTCTACACTATTAAAAAGAAAAAGGCAAAGTCAGGAGAACCCAAGAGATGGCTTAAAACAGACTTCATTAGGACCTCCCTCAATTAAAACTCCATCAGATGTTAACATAAATCATCTCTGAAATCATTATTATATGACAGATAAAAATTTGAGCCACAGTCAATTTTTATAGAGTTCGTGTTGCATCATGTGGGGTGAGCCTATGGCTGCCCCTGATGAGTGGGATGATGTCCAGTTAAATGGTAGGCAAGTCATCTGGTGTCTAGCTGACACATCAAAAAAAAATTTTTTTTAAATCTAAGATCTTTTATTTATGGATACAAACTCAGCAATTGTGTTCACTGTGCCTTCCGATAGCCCTTAATCACTAATCCAAAAAACCATGGGACTGGGAGGTCCCATAGGTCACTGGAACAAATTCCCCTCAGATTGATCAATGTACCACTTTAAGTTGGTGATAAATTTTTTGAACAAATGGGTTGTTACAGACTGTAAGAATTAAGAAATTCTGACAACTCTCCCCCCATGTAGAAGAATAGCTCTCTCCTAAGAACACAAATTCCCCTGTTGCGATGAGACAACCTGCCCCCAAGGATCAACATTATAGGACCTGAGTCCACAAAGGCTGAACTTAATTACACACATAATTCATTTATAATTACATGTATAAATCACAGAGTCCAATTCAAAAAGAAGCAAGAGAGCCTGGGGCCCAAAGGTGCTATGCAGATGACAGTTGCTGAAACCATACTGGGGGGTGGAGATTTAGGTGATTACCCAGCAGGCCCTGAAGCAAAAGAAGAAATGAGCACATAAAAACACACCTGTATAGAGGTAGACACTTCAATGCATCAAGGATCTGCGATTTCTTCCCAGTGGTTTTTATATTGAACAATGTGGGAAATGGAGCATAGAATGTCCAAGAATAGAAAGGACTTGGGAGATCACTTGGTTCATTTCCTTCATTGTGCTTATGAGTAAACTGAGTCTCAGAGAGAAGCGGCTTACTTGTATAAAGATACGGAGCATAAAACATCAGTGTCAGAGCTTTGTTTGTACTATTTGCTTTGGCAAGTCAGTAACTCTAGACCTAACTCTTCCTAATGCTTGCTAGCTGTGAGGCTTTGGACAAGTCATTTAAGTTCTGTTTGTCTGTTTTCTCAAGTATAAAATGAGGATAATAATAGCATCTACTTCCCAAGGATACTGTGAAGTATCCATTTAGATATTTTAAAGTGCTTACCACAATGTTTGGCACATAGTAGATATTATATAAATGCTAATTATTATTATTGCTGCAATTATTTTAATGAGTAGATATGTCAGCTCTGGAAAGTTCATTGTTTATCGTTTTTAGTCATTTTTTAGTTGTGTCTGACTCTTTGTGATCTTTTGGGGGATTTTCTTGGCAAAGATTCAGGAGTGGCTTTCCATTTCCTTCTCCAGCTTATTTTACAGATGAAACTCTAAGGCAAATAGGGTTAAGTGACTTGTCTAGGGACACCTAGCTAGTCTATGTCTGAAACTAGATTTGAACTCAGGAAGAGGACTTTTCCTGACTTCAGATCAGGCACTCTGTGCTCTATGGTGCCACCTAGAAGTCCTCTGGAAAGTTCATCCAGAGATATAAATGAGGACAAAAGTCACTGGGGTATTCTTCTATCCTGGGACCACAAAGACAACTTGAATAGATGGCAGATGGCACCTTGGCAGCCAAGAGGAATGGATTCACCTACAAAAAAAAGACTGCTCAATGATAGGTTTTTGGCCTAAACTCTGAGTAATTGCTTACTTCTCTGCTTTTTATCACCTGTATGTTTTCATTCATGGAATATTATCAACATATGACAAATGTTAATAACAGCTAGCCTTTACATAGTGTTTTATGGTTACAGAACACTGTACATATATGATCTCATCTTAACCTTTTTTTTCCTGAGGCACTTAGGGTTAAGTGATTTGCCCAGGGTCACACACCTAGGAAATGTTAAATATCTGAGGTCAGATTTGAGCTCAGGTCCTCCTGAATTCAGGGCTGGTACTCTATCCACTGCACCACCTAGCTGCCCCTCATTTCATCTTCAAATCAATTCTGGGAGGTAAATCTTATTACTGTACACATTTTACAGATAAAGAAACTGAGGCTGAGAGGGTAAATTATTTACATATAGTTACATACTTACTAAGTGTCTGAAACATTTAAACTGAGACTCCCTCTGCCTTAACTCCAAATCCCTTATTCTTTCTACTCTGTCACCCAATTGCTTCTAAATTGTATTTCTGTAAATGTGGAAAGCACACACTTCCATAGATTCTTTGATCTTCTTAGTATAGCAATGCTGTATATCACAGCCCATCCTTTCCTCCTCATCCTTGTCCCTTTCTTGTGTATTTCTTTCCATAAATCTTCCACAGCATGTCTACTTCTGTGGGACATTTAAATGGTTTCTGGATACCAGTACAGTCTGCTAGCCCTTAATCCCTTTATGTGACAAGCCAATTTTCTCCAGACTTCTGAAATAATCAAATGAGGCTCTGATCTCATGGATTAAAGACCTCCCAAAAGACAAATCACTACTCATTCATGCTTGCCCAACTTTTTTCAATGGCCTCCTATAGCTCTGCCCCAGTGGGGAGTCAAGGGCATACCCAACATGTTGAGGGAGGGGCTTCTTTTTTTTTGTAGTCATCGTGAGGCTATCAACAGACTGACTGACCATCAGTCAACCCCTGGCATCACTAATTGGCCAGACTATTTCTTTTCATGATTGCACATTTCTATGAGAGTATCCTCTACTCCAGTTTCCCTTCTTGAATATCCCCAAGCTTATACTGTGAGAAATGATTTTAAAAGCTGATGATAGCAGTTAGTTAGGGTTGGGAGAAGAGCTCACAAAGATATGTTGACCAATATTTAATTTTATGGGTTTTTTTGCAAAGATAACAAAATATGGTACAATGCAAAAAAAGATTTGGGTTTTGAGTAAAAAGATTTCAATTCAAATCCTGACTCTAACATTTTGGCTATGTGCCTATGGGCAAATTCTTTAATCTCCCCCAACCTCACTTCTCTTAATTCTAAGGGGAAAGAATTGCACTAGATGACCTTGGTGGTTACTTCTAGCCATAAATCTATGACCCTATAATCAATATTGAGTGAATTTTTAAATAAAATTAGCATTTCATTACTTGGTATATTACTTTCATAAATCTCTTTGTGGTCATAGGAATACTCATCAACTGGAGAACAACTGAACAAATTATGGTCTATGAATCTAATGGATTGTTATTGTGCTATAAGAAATGATGAGCAAGCAGATTAAAAAAAAAAAAACTTGGAAAGATTTACATGAACTGATGCTAAGAGAAATAAACAGAGCTAAAAGAACACTGTATACAGTAATAGCAACATTATGCAGATGACCGACTATGATAGACTTAATCCTTCTCAGCAGTATGATGATCTAAAACAGTTCCAAAAGATTCATGATAGAAAAGGCTATCCACATCCAGAGAAAGAACTATAGAGTCTGAATGCAGACTGAAACGTACTATTTTCACTGTTGTTTTTCATGGTTTTCCCCTTTTGTTGTGTTTCTTCTTTCACAAGACTAATGTGGAAATAGGTTTAATATAATTGCATGTGTATAATCTACATCAGATTACTTGTTGTCTTGGGGAGGGAAGATAAGAGAGGATGGGGGAGAGAGAAAAACTTGGAACTAAAAATCTTATAAAAATGAATGGTAAAAATTATCTTTACATATAATTGAAAAAATACCGTATTATAGTAATACACACATATGTATATATATACATATACATATTTATATATATATATATATCTGCTCTTCTTATGAATTTATCATGGCAGTCCTGGGATCTCCAATATGATATCCTCCTAAATTGGAATGGCTTTAGGTATAAACTCTATGTTATATTCACTGATCTTCAGAGCAACCCAAGTTGGAGGGCCTTATGATTTGCTTGGCTGCAGGCTAATGTAGTCAGTTGGGGGTGGGAGTGGGAGGAAAGCAGCCCTACAAGATGTAGTCACAGATCCTTGATGTATTGATGTATTTTGGTTTGTTTCAGTCAGGCATTTCATTCCCTTGGACTCTTCCTTTCTTCCCCCCACCCCTTTTGTTAAGTAGGAACAGAGAAATAGTTCATGTTACATAACTTCCCACAGACTAAGTTCAGATTAAAAGAAGAAAAAAACTCAATGATTTTAGTTAAATAGAAGCCATCAAGGAGGGGAAAAAGGAACATTTTGATTCTTATGATACGTATTTTTAAATAAAAGTCATTACATGTCTCTTCCTTACCCATTTATTTCTTGAGGCAAAGTTTATATCCCTTTCTCTAACACATGTCATCTGTCTCCCATATCTGCAAATAGTGGCAATTTAGGTGCTGGGAAGTACCATTTTAAAGGCAATCAGTCAGTGAATAAGCCAACAAAATAAGTCATCAAGCACCTACTATGTTCCAGTGCTAAACACTGGAAATACACAGAAATGAGAGAAAAAGCATGTCTCCTGCTCTCAAGGAGCTTATATTCTAAAAGGAGAGATGATTGTTTACATCCAAATTACATCCAGAGAAGTTTGAGTAAGGAACTTTGAACAATCCTAGTGAAAATCCCCTCCTCCTTCTTTGGGAGGAGATTAACCTGGGAATAGCATGTGTTTACTTTGGAGAGGATTCTGAGATAGAAAGATCAGGGCTGGGAGGGAGGGGGGCAGTGTGGTGAACAGGAGATCTATACTAATTATTTTCTAGGTAAAGTAATGAACTGAAAATCCACCATCAGTCAGTCTGCTAATTAGCATTCAGTGAAGATGCATCAAAATGGAGCACTTGCAGAGGATGGCTTTCAACAATATTACAAGCACTTTTCTTTAAAGCTAATTTCAACTCATATGACATTGGGCATTGCTGGGACACATTTAGGAAAATGCAAGGACAATGAGCTCTTGGCTGAGTCCTTGTTGAAACACACGATGATGTTCAATTGGTATTGCCCTTTCTGCCATCATTCTCTTTCCCATCTCTGGAAAGCAAATACTCTTAGAATTCCTTTACAGCATGGCTTGAGATAGATTAGATTCCCAGTAGATGAATCAATGAATGTCTAAAAGATAAATTTATTTTATTACCACCTTCCCACAAACTACTTCTTTCTCCAAACTTTCCCATTTCTATTGATGGCTGTATCCTTTAAAGGATGTTATCCATCACCTTTTCAGTTACATAGCTTATCAACCATGGAGTTATAATTGGCTCTTTCCTCTACTCTATCCCCATGTAGCTAATCAGTTGCCAGATCTTAATTTTATCTCTACTGAAATTTTTCACTTGTAACTTCTCTCCATGTGTACAACCTCAACCTTATTTCAGGATCCCCCTTTCTCTTACCTAAACTATTGTAATGGTGTCTAATTTGTCATCCAGATCTACATATCGAGTCCTAAGTCTCTCTTCTGACATTTAGAAATACACATCCCATAGTATCTGAAACTGAACATGTCCAAATAAGAGCTTACTTCCTTTCTCCAAAAACCTATCATTTTTCTGCACCTCCTCATTTCTATCCTTCTGGTCACTCAGGTTGGAAAATCCTTTCCAGGCAAGGAAAATGGCCTCTTCTTATTTTATTCATCTCAGCCTCGTACTGTAATGGGAATGTGCTATTGTATAAGTACTGGCCCTGAGATATTATTATTGGAAACTCTCAAGTATCAATGCAAGTAGTACTTCTCTGCACTGTGTAATCTTGGAGACTCACCCAGACCACAGAGAAGGTAAGAAGGTAGGCAGATTTACCTATATGTGTTCAATGAAGGACTTGAACCTAGATATTCTGGGCTTCAAGGTCAATTTTTTCTCCACTATACCACATTGCATCTTATAATGTATTAATGTGCAGTTTGATTAATCAAGGACTTAACTTGAGTTTCTATATTTCAGTGTCAGAGAGGGCAACCAAATACCTGTGGAAAAATTGTCTTTTATGTTTTTAATTATTTCCAGATGTTCCCCATGGCATGTTATCTTCAACTTTGGAAGGCCTGCCTATTTCAAGAGGAAATTAAATTAAATTGCATCCTCCCTGAAGTAATTAAAGGTCATTTCCTCATGTTCTTTGGTGGCTAGATATGCAGGATATTGAAAGGGAGATTTATCATCTCCATGTTCCTCTTCCTCCCAGGTTTCTGATTCTTCATCTTTCTGGTATAGTTTTCCTTTTCAGAATGATGAGCGGATGAGTTGTGGCTGGGTCTTGGAAAATAAATTGGTTGGCAGAGTTTAGAATCTCTAACACATGCAAATAAAACTCTCTCCACAATTTGTTTTCAAGTGTTATTTATGAATACAACATGAATCTTAGTGTCCCCACCAGTCCTGTGGGTAAATGTCATAAGCCCTTGGCAGGCAACTAGATCTCTATCAGGATAAACCAAGACATATCTCAGATTAGGTAGCTCTCAGACTAGGTATCATATCTGGGCAAATCCAAATCAGTTGCCATAAAGTTAATTTCCAAAGAATCCAGAGAAAGAATTCAGAACCTGAACCAATGGGGACATTTTTAGGCTCTCTGTCTCCTTATCAAAGCTACTTTGATTAATCACTGTGAAACTTTAGTCAAGGAAGACAATTCACATATAATAAGAGCTCACTATGGAACCAGGAATCTTAGTTTGGCAACCAAGGCAGGTAGGTCAAAACCCAAGCAGGCAGCAAATAATAGACAGGGATAGTCACTTAGAGAAAATCTATTGTGTTTTTTTGTTTTAGTTTTTGGTTTTTTAATTAGTCATAATTTCATTGAAATGAGGAGTACTTAATAAAGTCATTTCCTCTACCCACTCAGATCAACAACTGCTCTGAAACTAAAACTCTTAGAGGACATATATAAATTAAATCACTTGCTCAGGGTCACATAATTAGTATGTACTACAGGAAGAACTTGAACTCAGTACCTCTTGACATGTGGTAATCTGCCTACTATATTAGGTTTCTTCTCATAAAAGAGGTTAGTTACAATATAGAATTATTTTTTTCCAATCCACTGACTTTATTTTTTCTCTTTTTTTCTTTATTTTTTTTATTAAAGCTTTTTATTTGCAAAACATATGCATAGGTAATTTTTTAACATTGACCCTTGCAAAGCTTTCTGTTACAAACTTTCCCCTCCTTCCCCTCGTCTCCCTCCCCTAGATAGCAGATAGTCTAATACATGTTAATTATGTTAAAATACTTGACAGATCGAATATGTGTATACATATTTATACATTTATCTTGCTGTACAGAAAAAAAAAACCTGAGAAGGAAAACATAATGTAAGCAAACATCAATAGAGAGTGTGAAAAGGCTATGTTGTGGTCCAGACTCAGATCCCACAGGCCTCTCCTTGGGTGTAGATGGCTTTCCTCATCACTGAACATCTCATACAATATAGAATTATTTAATGATGTTAAGTAGCATTTCTAACACAGCTATTATGTTGATGGAATTTTGCCAGTCTTGTTTTGAGAGCTCTACCATGTTCCTTGCAATTGTATGTGCTATAGGTATGAAGATTCAAAGCTTGGGACTTTTCAAGCTGGGAGTTAGGCAAATATTATGGGGAGGAATACAAGATATTACTGATGCAGATAACAGTGCAGAACCATCATGATCTAAACAAGAAATATAACAATTTTTCCACCAAACAAAATCAGAGTTAGTCACATGCATAGGAGGTAGAATGCTCTCTTAGGATCAGGAAAATAAATGTTTCTATCTTGTTTCAGATGCTTATCAATTGGGTAAGTCATTTAGCCTCTGCCTCAATTTCCCTATTAGTTACACAAGGGACTTAAACTAGATAACTCTTCTAGCTCTAAATCTGTGACTCGATGACCCTAAATGGTCATCCATCTTGTCGTTCACGTTCTATAATGAGAAGAAACTCATCACCGCCTAAGGTGGACTGTTCCATTACTTTAGAACTGTAATCATTAGTAAATTTTTCCTACCTTAAATATAAATCCACTTCTGTGACTTTTATTCTTCAGTGTTCCCAAATCTGTCCTCTGGGGTCAATCAAAATAAGTCCAAGCTCTGTTCTTCATGTCTTCCTTTCACTTTCTTCAAGCTCCCTCAAATGTCTTTCCTAGATCTTCTCTTCAAGTTCAACATTTCCAGGCACTTTTAGCCAATAGGATCATACTCTCTAGAGTCTTTACCATCCTTGTCATCTCCTCCAGACCAGTTTCTATTTATCAACATCTTCCATAACATATGTCACTCAGAACAAAATGTTGAACTCTGGATGTAGTCTGACCAGAACAGTGTAAAACAAAACCATTATGTTCCCCTATTCTTGATACAATTCCATATCCCTGATAGAATATGAATTCTATGAGATCAGTTTTTCTTTGCATTACTGCTCTTAGAATAGTATTTGTCATGTAGTATATTCTTAATGATGCTTGTTGACTGAATGAGTGATAAGATGATCTTTGGAGCTGCCATATATTGTAATCCACTAATATCCCAAGGGCTTTTTCAAATGAATTGTGGATTCCTTCCCCAATTTGTATTTGGGAAATTGATTTTTTTCAACCTCAATATAAGACCTTAAGTTCTCTGCTATTGAATAGTTCATAATTTCATTAGGATGCAGAACTTTGCAGCTTCTCCTGCATAAGATCCATGTCACTAAAAATATTTTGGCCCGACTATCCACATAAAACAAACCAAATGGAGGACAAATAGCTATTTTCCACACTAAGGTAGGTTATTGGATGGGTTCCCCATATAGCTGGTTATTCAAATATATATTTCTGAGACAGCTGCTGCTCATTCATAAATTGAACAAGAGGAGGAGTGAACAGCAATCTGTTCAAGCAATCAAGAAGTAAATTACTAAGCACCCACTATGTGTCAGGCACTGTGCTAAGCACTTTATAAATAATGTTGTATTTGAACCACACAAAAACCCTTGGAGATAAGTGCTTTTATTATCCCCATTTCACAATTAAGAAAAATTGCTGCCTGGGGAAGGGAGAAGGGAGAATTACTTGTCCAAGGGCACACAGCTAAGAAGTGTCTAAACTCAAATATTCTAGACCCTAGGTCCAGCACTTTATCTACTTCACCATCTAGCTGTCTATAATAAGTTTTTCCCCCAGACACAATGTTCCACCTATTGGGGGTCTATCCCTGAATCATTCTTATGACTTATTCCTGAAAAGTCAAAATGTCATAGTATTTAGAGAGCTGCTATAAAGCCATGAATATCTGGGTTCAAGTTCTGCCTTTGATACTTATGGGACCCTGGGCAAGTCATATGATCTCTCAATTCTCTAAGTAACTCCCTAACACCTAACATTTCAGAGAAGGTGATGAATTGCATCAATAGAAGCTTCCACATGTAGAAGTTCCCTATAATTTATTATACAGAATTAGAGAGTTCAGTAAAACAAGTTCTGAACTTAGAGTCAGGAAGGCCTGCATTCTAATCCTGCTTCTGAGAGTTATTACCATGTGCAAGTCACTGAACCTGTGTCAGCTTCAGCTTCTACATGTATAAAAGGGAGATGATAATAATACCCACCTCATAGGGCTAATGTGAAGATTCATGTACAATTTTTGACAAACTTAAAAGTATTGTTCAAATGTTAACTATTAATATGTTTTTCCAATGAGATATTTCACATTAGTTTCTATTTTTTCATTCTTTTAGTTTTGTTTTATTGTTGATTTCTCTTAATTTGCTTAATTCTATCTTATTTATTTTTAATAATATTTTATTTTTCCATATATATGCAAATGTAGCTTTCAACATTCAAAATCTTGTGTTCCATATTTTTCTCCCTCTCCTCCCTTTCCAAGGCAGCAAGCAAAACAATATAGGTTGGAGAAGTACAATTTTTATAAATTTTTTATAAACATAAAAAATATAAAAATTTTATAAACATAATTTTATAAACCCATTTCCGTATTTGTCATGCTGAGCAAGAAAAATCAGATCAAAAGGGGATAAAAATAAGTAAACAACAAGAAAAGGTGAAAATACTATGCTTTGATCCAGATTCAGTCTTTATAGTTCTCTCTGGATGCAGATAGCTCTCCATCCCAAGTCTATTAGAATTGCCTTACAATTCTAATTTTTAAGGAATTATTTTCTTCAGTGAACTTTTGTACCTTCTTTTAAAATTTGGCCAATTTTGCTTTTTAAGGCATTCTTCTCTTTAGTTTTTGTACTTCCTTTTGCATCACTCTCACTTCTCTTTTCAATTTTTCTTCTTCTCTTACTTGATTTTCAAAATTCCTTTTGAGCTCTTCCATGGCCTGAGATCAATTTTTATTTTTCTTCAAGGCTTTGGATGTAGAAGCTTTTGTACAACTGTTTTCAGAGAAGTTTCTGGGCACCTGGAATTTTTCAGTTCTTCCAAGTTGATATGATCCAAGGGGAAGCATATTTGCTACTCTCCTGACCAATGCTCTTGTCTTTGAGTGATCACAAGCACTCTTTTCTTCCCTGTAACTGTTAATTCCCATCTACTTTGGCTGTAAGTTAAACTGTATCCTTCTCACCCTGGAACTGTGAGCCGGACTACTTCCCTGATCTTAGTATGGGCCTGTCTCAGTGTTAGTAAAGAGACCATTTTCTGACCAGCTCTTTGACCCTCTTCCCTACTGTGGGTTTGTGACCTCTAGAAACTGCTATTGCTGCCACTGCTGCCATTTCTGCTGGCACAGTGGTTGCCAAGGGCTACTCCTGGTTTGCTGGTCTTCCAAAGCTGTTCTCAACTAGTGAAACAAATCTTCTTGCCTACCTTGCAAATCAGCTTTGGGGTCTGGGGCTGAGAGATCTGGAAACCATTGATGCTGCCACTGATTCGTGCCTGGTCCTAATTTGGTGGGGCCGAGGCTGTGCTGTTATAGCCTACACCAGGACAGTGCTGCTCTCCTACGCTGCTCCAATGGACCTTTCCTGCTGACCTTCTAAATTGTCTTCAGCTGAAATTTGTTGGACTCCATCTTTTTGTGTGTTCATATGTTCTAAAATTTATTTAAAGTCATTATTTAAAGGAATTTGGAGGGATTGGGGAGAAGGCTCCAGTGATTCCCTGTCTTTACTCCACTATCTTGATTCTGCCTCTCATTAAATATTAATATGATGATCATGAAGGGGATTATAACAATGAAATTCCAGGTCTCAGAATTGGAAACTGAGTGGATTCCCATCAGTTGGGGAATGGTAAAATAAGTTATGGTATATGACTGCAATGGAATATTATTGTTTTATAAGAAATGATCAACAGACTGATTTCAGAAAAGCCTGGAAAGACTTACATGAACTCATGCTGAGTGAAGTGAGATGAACCAAGGGAACATTGTACACAGTAACAAGAAGATTATGTGATGATCAACTCTGATGGATGTGGACGTGGAGGTTTTTTAAGGCAATTCCAATAGACTTGTGATGGAAAATGCTATATGCATCCAGAGAGACAATTATTGAGACTGAATATGAATCCAAGCACAGTATTTTCAACTTTTTTGGTGTTTGTTTGCTTGTTTTTCCCTTTTTTTTTATTTTGATCTGATTATTATTGTGCAGCATGGCAAATACGGAAATATGTTTAGAAGAATTGCACGTGTCTAATATATATATATATATGCATATATATATATATATATATACATATATATGATTGCTTACTTTCTAGGCTTTTCTGAAATCAGTCTATTGACTGATAAGTTTCTTTTTTATTTTATTTTATTTTATTTGCAAAACATGTATGGGTAATTCTTCAACATTCACCCTTACATAGCTTTCTGTTACAAATTTTCCCCCCAACTCCCCAGCCCTCCCCTAAATGGCAGGATATCCACTACATGTTAATTATGTTAAAATATTGGCAAATCGAATATATGTTTACATATTTCCAAACTTATCATTGTTGTGCAAGAAAAATCGTATCTACACAAAAGACATATCAGATAAAGGAAACACAATGTAAGCAAACATCAATCAAGAGTATGAGAATGTTATGTTGTTGTCCACATTTCACATCCCTCTCTCTGGGTGTATATGGCTTTCTTCAGTGAACAATTAGAACTGGTTTGAGACATTTCATTGTGGAAGAGAGCCATGTCCATCAGAATTGATCGTCATATAGTATTGTTGTTGCCATGTATAATGATCTCTTGGTTCTGCCCATTTCATTCAGCATCAGTTCATGCAAGTCTCTCCAGGCCTCTTTGAAATCGTCCTGCTGGTCGTTTCTTACAGAACAATAATATTCCATAACATTCATATACCATAATTTATTCAGCCATTCTCCAATTGATGGGCATCCTTTCAGTTTCCAGTTTCTAGCCACTACAAAAAGGGCTGCCACAAACATTCTTGCACATGTGGGGCCCTTTCCTTCCTTTATGATTTCTTTGGGATATAAACCCAATAGAAATGCTGCTTGGTCAAAGGGTATGCACAGTTTGATAACTTTTTGAGCATAGTTCCAAATTGCTCTCCATTATGACTGTATCCGTTCACAGCTCCACCAACAATGCATCAGTGTCCCAGCCCTCCCACATCCCCTCCAACATTCATCATTATCTTTTCCTGTCATTTTAGCCAATCTGACAGGTGTGTAGTGGTACCTCAGGGTTGTCTTGATTTGCATTTCTCTGATCAATAGTGATTTGGAGCACCTTTTCATATGACTACAAATAGTTTTAATTTCATCCTCTGAAAATTGTCTGTTCATATCCTTTGACCATTTATCAATTGGAGAATGGCTTGAATTCTTATAAATATGAGACAATTCTCTATATATCTTAGAGATGAGACCTTTGATTGATAAGTTTCTTACAGAACTTATTGTCTGGGAGAGGGTAAAGGGTAGGAGAGAAGCAGAAAAATTTGAAAGAAAAAGCTTTGCAAAGGTGAATGTTGAAAATTATCTTTGCATATATTTGGGAAAATAAGATACTATTAAATAAATTTAAAAAAGAAATTCCAGGTCCAGTCCCTCTTCCTGTCTAATGTCATGAAATGCTATGATTTTTAAAGACTTGAAGATGAGAATAAATTAAAAGGGTCCCTAGGCTTGGAATTAAACAGGCTCATCTTCCAGTCTCAGATACTTACTAGCTATGTGACCCTGGTAGCTCATCTGTAAAATGAGCTGGAGAAGGAAACGGCAAACCATTCCAGTATCTTTGCCAAGAAAACCCCAAATGGGGTCATGGAGAATCAGATACAACTGAAAAATGACTTAACACAAATAAATTAAAGTGAGAAGAGGAGAGGTTCATGGTGGGTGTAAGTAATCTGAAGCACATTACAAATGGGAAAAAGAGTAATAGACATGCCATCCAAAAGTGCATAGAAAAAAATGCCCAGAAAAAAAAAGACAAGCCAAAGAACTAGCAAGAATGAGATGGAACTGATCACAACAAACTTGACTAGGATCCAGGCAATGTTAAGATACCAAAAGGAAAGCTCCAAGGATATTAGGTGGGTCCTAGCATTTATAGGAAGACGTGAGCAATATGGGAGAGGTTTAGACAGGCTTGAAAGGGTGGTAATCCAATTTGCTGGAGGAGGTTCCCATATTGATGAGATCTATCCTAATATTCTCAAGAAGCTAACTCATAATCCTATACACAGTCTAGGGCTATTTGGGCATGTGGGAAAAAATTAGCAGAAAAGGAAGGCCTGATCAAAAGTGTCTATAACTCTTAGCTAAAAGCAGTTATTTCTGCAACATGATGGTCAATTCTGTCTCCACGGAAAACTAGAAATAGCCCACATTGAATGAAATAGTGTTGATATGGAGGAATTATTCATCAGCCACCACTGTTCATATTTATAGGGCTTATTATTTAGACAAGCAGAGTGACACAGAGGAGAGAATTCTTTTTAAAAGCAATACAACATGCCATAAGTTCCCATGAGGAACAGAGGGAGATGAGTCAGCCCTCACGAAAGCTCAAACAGCGCCAGGCCTGGCCTTGCTGACCCAGACTCCTTGCCTTGTAATAAGTGCATGATCTGAACTGTGCAGGGTGTCAGTTCAGTTTAGGATTCATGGGGAAACCCCAGACAGCATGCAGCATTTCCCAGACTCCTTGGCGCACCAGGGGAAGAGGGAGAAGTCTACAAACAAAGGAGAGTTGAAAGAGAGAGAAAAAAGAAAGATGAGCCATTGCAAGAAAGGAGAAAGTTAGGGAAGGCTGGTCTTAGAAGCTCCTTTCCCTTTTGCAGATGTCAAAAGATGTTTTTTGCATCTTGGGAAGGGGGAAAAATTGTCTTGCCTTTTCACCAGCGGCAACTTTTCATTATGATGCTGTTGCCATGGGGATAGGGCTGCAACAGCCCTATATCATCCCTCTCAGTTCCATTCTGCTATAAAGTGAGTGTGGCTGGGATTCAGAACCATAAATATGCATCTGTAAAGTGTGACTCTGTGGACAAACCTGGCAACTTCAGAAATGGAATACTTTCTCATCCTGGGGGGCTCGCTGGCAACTCTCCAGAAGCCTGGGGTAAATGTCTCTGAACCACCAGGGAAGAGTCACCAGCAATTGCCATAAAGTAGCCCTCATTCTCTGCAACCTTCAGCATCCTTTTTCTCTATAGTCTGAGAGAAGAAAGCCAAGAACTCTTTCTTGGTACCCTGTTTAGTAAGGAGTTCTTGTATTGTTATTAATGTACACATATGTATATTCAAGTCTTTGAACATATTCCCCGCCATTAGTGATCATTTTTCAGTCTTTTCCTAGAGAGAGACCTCTCATGCAGGCAAACTTCCTAAAAATGGCCTGCTCCACATCCTTCACAAGCAGGATGAGTTGTGCCTTAGCAAAGCTCAGATCAGTTGTGCTTAGCAACATGCTTTATTATCTCTCAGATCCCTTTACTCCTTTCTCCATCCAAAACCACCCATTGAGAACAAGCGCATCCCCCCTCGGCATTGCTGTAGGGGCGAGTTAAATGTAAGCTCAAATTAGGGATTTCTGTAGCTTGTCAGGGTATACAGGAATGTGAGCATCAGAGCAAACTCGCTCACATTCACTGTATAATTCCAACCATATACCTTTTCCTTGTGGCCATTTTTGTGCTTTGGGCAGCAATTATCCTTGTAAAGTTCCGTGTTCTAAGTGGATGACAGAGTGCTAGGATTTGGATTCACAAAAGCCTAGGTTCAAATTCTATTACTAGTAGCTGGAGCAAATCTCTTAACCTCTATGTATCCCGGGAAAATCCTTAGAACTTATCCTGCAAGCACAGATGGATGGGTTGTCACCTGCATAGCTTTGAGGCATTGTGCCCACAGTCTTACGTTCACATCTTCCAAGTGGCACTCAGATTATTACACCAACAGTAATAAACCATTTTAGGTATAAAGTTGGGAAGCATCAGTCTAGAAAATTGCCCTCACTACAATTAAAGTAGGCCATAAGCTTGTGCCTTGCTGTATTTGTTAGGTGAGAACATATCTTAAATGTTAGTAGAGACTTAGCCTAGGAACTTCCCTAGATATGACAGGAATATGTTTGTATTGTCTGAAGAGTGTGGTCATCCCCTCTGAGACCTGTATAAAACCAGAAGATTAGGTGGAAATGGAGATTTCCAACAAGCCATGGTCTAACCAAACCACAGGGAAGGAATCACTTTGGGAAGAGAATAAGGAGGACATCCTCTAGGCATTTTGCCCTGGGCTCTTCCCCTTTCTTAGCCTTTGAAGGATTAGGATTTGGGATTTCCACTGGAAAATGAAGAAAAATACTGGAGTATCGTAGTTTCATATCTGGAATAGCTAATAACAATGTCTTCATTAGGAGTAAAAGAGAAACTGGATGAAATGAGGAAGTCAGAGTCAAGGCTTTTCAAAGATCCCAACAAAGAAACTATACCATACCTAAAGAAAATATCTTGAGGACTCCAACAAATGGATTGTCTTTTTGCCACCATGTGCTTGAGCATATCTTGAACTCAGGTTCTCCAAGACTTTGTTTGAATTGATTGGAGGGTGTGTCATAAACTCTTGGGGAGATGTTTTGTACCAACTGTTCTTTCTACACCATCTTAGTAATCAAAACAACACTGATGGGGGCTCATGCATGCAACAGAACGAGAACATGGGTTTTTAACCTGAGGGTCTGTGATCTTGTTTTGTTTTAGATAGAGAAATATATAATTGTATTTAAATATAATTGCTTTCATTTGTAAGATTATGCATTTAAAAATATTATTCTGTGATAGGAGTTATAGGCTCCACCAAACTGCCAAAGGGGTCTATAGTACAAATTTCTAAAAATCTCTTAATGAATCAAAGACATCTTTCCCACTTCTCCTTAAACTGTCATACTCATCTAAAAAAGGCCTACTCCTTCCCTATCCCTGCTCCCTTCCTCTTTCCTGTTTCACTGTGCGCTCCAGAACTCATTTCTCTATTAAACACTTCATCCTGGATTGCTTCATCTCATGCTCCTTCCATCTTATGGATCTCATGGAAACCTGGCTCCCTCTAGAAGACCCTATATCCCTAAAGGCGTACCACCACTCTCCATTCTTGAATGTTCCTTCTTACCCGTCCCTTAAACATAGGTTTATGGGCCAGGGTTTAAATATTCTTCATTATTTTCTGTCATGTTCAAAACCTCCCTTTGAAACTATCACTCTGCTGTATCTCCTTAGAGGTTCACTTCATCTGTCCAGATTTCTGTTGCTGTGGACTTCAAACTCCTTCATTAAAAAAAAATAACCTTGTCATCTGACTCAGCAATGCTCACCAAACCAACCTCTTCTACTCTGAAACTTTAATTAATTTATTATCATTTTCTTTTCCCCCATCCACCTAAACCCTTTGATCTCAAATTTCTTCAGCTTTTCTATTCCAATAGCTGATCCCTTCATTCCACCTGAGCCATCTATAGGCAAATATCCTCACCATCACTCACAATTGTGTCACACTTATGATCTCAAATACTGAAATTATTTTATCTGGTCACAGTCCCCCTTAGCTTTACTTCTGCTATATTCATCCTTGCCTCCTTTAGCTCAATCTCATCATAACCAAGAAATATTTATTCCTAACATCCTATCCCAATACATCACCCCTATTCTAATTCTACTTTCCTTTCTTCACAATTTTATTGATATTATATTCTTAAATCATCTACATTTCTCAATGTATTCCCTCCTAGAGAGCCATCTCTAATAATAAAGAATAAAAAAGAGGGAAACAAATTTAGTAAACTAACTAACCTGTCAAAAAGCATATTTTCTCAGTGTTCTGCATATGTATATTTTTTGCTTCTGAAAAGAAACAGGGAGGAAGGTATGTTTTCTCCATAATTCTAAAATTATAATTGATCAACTCAATTATATATTGACTCTCACCCTTGATTCCCTTGCCCACTTGTTCTTCTGCCACACACATCCTTGTAATACTTATGACTGGATTAATTACATCATCAATACTCCCATTTTTGCACTATGTAGAAGGAAATCACCAAATCCCACCAACCAGGTCAACTGCAAATTTTTTATAGGATCTCATCATTAATTGATCTCTTAAAGTTATGTAACTCCTCTTTTAGTTTTCTATGATTGACTCCCAATTATGCTATTCAAAGCAGCCTTTGCAATCTAAAGAATTCCTATAGCACACAGCTATTTCTTTATCTACAGATGATTTACTCTCCTACTCTTCAAGAAAAAAAAAATGAAGTCATCCATCATGAGCTACCTTCTTTCCCCAAATGGATAACTCAAAACTCAACTATATACCTTTTCTTATACTGGTTTTCCCTGATCTAGTTTCAAGAAAAAGGACTATCTTTTTTCCTTATCAAGTCAATTCCTTCCTTTGTAGTATTGACCTCATTCATTTCCACCTTTTTTTTTTAGAAATTGACTCCATCAACATGTCCCTCCTTCTATTTTATCATAAATACCCCCTTTCCACTCTTCTTTTTACTGTCATTTATCAACATACCTAGCTTTCTTTCACCTTTAAAACACTCTCACCTGACTCGGCCATAACCTCAAACTGTTATCCTATCTCACTTCTCCAGTTCACTGCCAAGTCACTCTAGTAGAAAGGGACCTCCCCTCTCATTGCTCCCATCTCTTTACCTTATTTTAACTATTTCACTCTATGTAAATATCTTTCCCAGGGCTACCAATGATTTTTTAACTGCTAAATACAATGGCTTTTTTCCCAGTCTTCATTTTTTTTTTTTTTTACTTTTCTGAAATTTTTGACACTGGACCACATTTTCCTTCAGGATAATTTTTCCTCTCTTTCTTACCTTATCTTTCCATGATACTGTTCTCTCTCTCTCTCTCTCTCTCTCTCTCTCTCTCTCTCTCTCTCTCTCTCTCTCTCTCTCTCTCTCTCTCTCTCTTCTATTTCTCTCTCTCTCCCTCTATTTCTCTCTATCTCTTCTCCTTTCTGTCTAATGACTCCTTTTCAGTTATATTTCCAAAATCTAACTCATTATTTGCTTCTATCCCTCTAAGCAAGTATGCATCCAAAAGCTTTTTCCTGGGCCCTCTTTTCTTTTCTTAATACTATCTACAAAAAACGAGTATAGCTGAGTCAGATTAAAATATAATAGGAAAATATTTAAATGAATAAATAGGAAAATGAAGAAAAATACGAGACATAGATAATGTTAATATGGTGGTTTTCTAAAATATATATATATATATATATATATGTTCCCACAATGATTGTTATTTATACTTCAGTGGTGCCCCCTTTCTATTTGAATTTGACACCGATCTATACCTAGTGCATAGGTGATTAATAAATGCTTTTGTTTTATTCATTGATTCATTAGTAATCTCATTAGTTCCATAATCATCCCTATGCAGTTGACTCTTGTTTCTATACATCCAGTCTTAATGTCATTCCTGATCTTCCTATCCACTTCTCTGTTTGTTTCAAAGGTATCTGAAGGCCAAGATGTCTAACAAAGAATTTGTTATCTCCCCTCTAAATTTCCCTATTTCCATTGAGAAGACCACTGGTTTTGTTCAGCCACATTCATGAACTGGAATTTTCTATCTTCCTTACTCCATATGAATCAGTTGCCTGATTTTGGAAGCTTTCTTCCATAGCATTACTCAGCTTTGTCATCTTCTCTCTCTTCAAATCTATCCTTTCAGCACAACTCTTGATCACTTCTCAACTGGATTATTGAAATGACATTCAAATTCAAAAATCCCTGTTTCTAATCTCATCCCTTTCAAATTTATCCTCAATATAGCTGCCAAAAAAAAAATCTTCTTAAGGCACAAGATTTACCATATGATTCCTCACTTAAAAAAAAAACCCTTTAGTGGTTGCTTATTGACTTTTTTTTTTTGCTAAGGCAATTGGAGTTAAGTGATTGGCCCAGGGCCACACAGCTAGGAAGTATTAAATGTCTGAGATCAGATTTGAAGTCAGGCCCATCTGACTTCAGGGCTGGTGCTCTATCCACTGTGCCACCTAGCTGCCTCTGTATAACTTTTTTTTTTTTTACTTTTTGCTGAGGCAACTGGGGTTAAGTGACTTGCCCAGGGTCACACAGCTAGGAAGTGTCTGAGACCAGATTTGAACTCAGGTCCTCCTGAGTTAGAGCTGGTGCTCTAACCACTGTGCCACCTAACTGCTCCTTGCTTATTGACTCTTTAAGAGAATATAGTCTCCTTTACTTGGCATTCAATCTCCACTATTCCTGTGGGTGCCAGCTCTCTCATTAGGTTTTTATGATATTACTTTCCTTACACTCTCTGGACAACAGCTATTCCTTGAACCTCACATTGCATATTGAGTATTGTACAAGTCATCCTCCAGTGTCTCTGTAGTGTACTTCCTCTTCATCAAGACTTCCTAGAATGCTTTTCTTCCTCTAAGACTCAGCTCTGCTATCATCACCATTCTGTAACCAATTTATATCCTTTATTGCCTCAAATTAGCTTTATAATTTTACTAGTATACATATTATAACTCCAAAATAGTAAAATATGAAGTTGAAGGCAAGGACTCTTTTATTATTATTTTTGTGTTGCCAACTCCTAGTGAAATGCCTCATACATTGCAAATGCTTAATAAATCTATATTGACTTGAATTGAAAATATAGTTTTGTGCTATACACATCCAGAGAAAGAACTATGGATTCTGAATACAGTTTGAAGCGTACTATTTTCACTTGTTTCTATTTTTCTCTTTTCCCCTTTGTTCTAGTTCTACAACATGACTAATGTGGAAATATGTTTATGTGATTACACATATACAACTTCTATCAGGTTGCTTACTATATTGGGGAGACAGAGGAGAAGAGGGAAAAATGTTTGAAATTCAAAATCTCATTTAAAAATGAATGCTGAAAACTATCTTTACATGTAATTGGCAAAAATAAAATAACTATTTATCAAAAAATAATAAAATAAATAAAATAGTAAAATTATTTTCCCATTGACTTCCCTAGTAAGAAATAACAACACAATAACAATGTACTGAATTTAATATTACTAAATCATGGTTTCTGGGTGTGATGATGCTCATTTTGGAGGGAGAACTCAATTTCAGAATTTCATATTAATCACTTTCACAATTTCCCTTCCAAACTTCCCTGATTACCTATCCTTCCCAATTCCTCTAAGCCATAGAATTTTCTCCCCTTTGGAAAATCCCTGATTCTATATTTGTTTCACAGTACTTTGTTTTCTTTAATCCTTTTATTCTGCATCATAATTATGGCTGCACATCTCACATTTGCTTCTAGATTATAAATTTGAGGATAGGATATTTACTATCCTAGATATGATGGTGTCAAACTCAAATCCAAAGGTGTTAACTTTTGATGCCCTGATCCTGGGATTTAGGCACTGAATTCCTCCTCTGAAGGCTTCTGGGAATAATTTCATAACTCCCAGGACTTAATCTTGTAGATGATCCTGAGTTATGGTCAGTTCAAATAGACCAGGGGTACCTGGCTACCCATAGGATAGACTAGGACATCAACTGCCACACTGAATTCATAAATCATATATTGAGAATAATTTATGCAAGAATTAGACTGTGGCCATTTAGACAACTCATCTGGGGTGCTCCATTCTTTCTGCATTAGGGAGGTTGGATTCTGCCCACCAACTAGTTGCCTAAATTCAGACTACATCCTTGGGGTCTTCATTTGTCCATTGCTCTTGAGAAACTTCTATTGAGAAACCTTCACAGATAAGCTAAGATTCAGAGTTTTGAAAGAATGATAAGGCATTTATTAAACTAAATAGTAGACACAGGAGAAAGGAGATTCTCTTTTCAATAGCCAGGAAATCTATCTACAAGAGAACAAGAGGAAAATGAGCTTAAATTACATCAGGGAGGAGACAGTTTAGATTACTTTCCTCTTGAGATAGACAGGAATTCCTAAATTGAAAGAAACACACAAAGGCAACTATAGGGAGATAATTAAGGGAACACAAGTGTTGAGTTGTCCAAGGTGACTTGAGGTTAGATACCTTTTCAAAGTATTGTGATTTTTTTTTTGTTTAAGTTTTTGTAATTTTTTTCTTGTATGATCCCAGTAGTTTCCCAGCAGTCTTCCTATATCCAATTAATTCTACAAAATGTTTCCAGATTAACCTTCCTAATGCACATGTCACTCTACTGTATATATATTAAAAACAACCTTTTGGGAGGATTTCTTCCCCATGGCCTGTTGGACAAAATCCAAATCTCCTGTCCTGAGTGCAATCCAAAGACTCAAATGAACCCACGGGGCAGACAACAGTCAAGGATTAATCATATCTTTACTGTACCGTGTCCCCATTATTATATTTGGCACAGCAATCAGAACAACAGAAGTTATCTTCTTTGCTTATCAAGAGTTTGCAGATATTTGTAAAGCCCTTAGATCAGTAGCACATGGTCTGGCCCATGGCAGAAGCTACAAAAGTGCTTGTTCCCGTTCCTGCATTTAAGAGCTAAGACTTCCATGTAATAAAAAGGAAAAATCAGTTTGCAGGGCTGATTTCTGCCCCCCCCCCAAATCTCACATATTTTTGGATTATTGATAATATATGGAATGGAGATATGTCTCTAAATTTTTGGTATTTTTTTATTTAATCCTATTTATTTATTTAATATTTTCTGCAGTTACATTTTTTTAAAACCTTTGAATTCCAGATTGTCTCCCTTATTCCCATCCCCAGCCCCCATTAAGAATTGGTGCGTTTTTCTCAGAACTCTCAGCACTATGCATGTATTTTTTACCATTTACTATTTTGTGTCCTAACTATTGGTTGTTTCATATATATATATATATATGTATATATATACATGCGTTTTATATATACATATATATGTTACATATCCTTTTTAGATGATAAGTTTCTTGAGCACAGCACCAATCTCCCCCACAGTCCTGACACAGTTCCTTACTCATAGCAGATGTTACACAAATGTTTATTGACTCAGTCAGTTGTTTTCAGTCCTGTCGGACTCCCTGATCCCATTTGAGACTTCCTTGGTAAAGATACTGGCCTGGTTTGCCTTTTCCTTCTCCAATTCATTTTACAGAGGAGGAAACTAATGCACATAGGCTTAAGTGACTTGGTCAGGGTCATCCATCAACTAAGTGTTCGACGCCATATTTGAACTCAGGAAGATGAATCTTCCTCACTCCAGGTCCAGCGCTCCGTCCTCTGCTCCCTTATTTAGCAGCCTTTGGTAGCCATTGAATCTGTAGCTGTGTAGAGGCAGTGTGGTGCAGTAGATAGCGTGCTGTTTTTGCCCTGGATCCAATGGACCTGTGTTCTAATCCAAATCTGCCTCTTGCTATTTGTGCGACCTTGGGAAAACACACAAGCTCTCTGGCCTCAGGGACCCCAAGCGGGACGCTCGAGGGGCTCCAGCTCCCGAATGCACGCTGCCTCGCCAAGTGCATGGGGGCCGGGCTGCTCTAGCGCGGGGCGGTGGGAGAGGGGGGAATAAAAGGGTGAGGCTTTCGGCTGATCTCGGGTTTGATCAGCCCGACGCGGCGGAGCGCACAAGGTGACTATGACAGGGACTGCCACCACAGAGTGATTCACGGCGAGCGCGGCGGAGCGGCCTGCTCCGAGGGAAAGAGTTCCTGCGGGAAAGCGCTCACGTCACGCGCCAGGCGAGGGGCGCCCCCCCCTCCCCGCCCGCGCCCCACAGGGCTTGGTATTGGCTGACTCCCCAGAAAGTGAGCACGGAGCGGCTTCGGGGCTTGGCTCCTCTAAGGGACTGAGCCATTGTTCGCCCAGCGCTCTTGCCTGGAGGCATTGCCCGAAAAAAAAAAAAAAAAAAACACGATTTTAGTCACTAGATTGAAGGTGGCCATGCTGTCACTTGGGTCCGAGGTCTTCGCCTTAAAGCCCAAGCATTTAGTGATTCTGACTGCACTCAGACAGCGTGCACACAGTAGGTCTGCAGTGCCCTGAGTGAGAATACAGTAAAGGGGGAGGGAGAGAAAGAAAGAGGGGACGGGGAGGGAGACACACACACACACAGAGACAGACAGACAGACAGAGACAAAAAGGAGAGGCAGAGAGACAGCAAAAGAGAAAGACAGGCAGACAGAAACAAAAGGAGAGAGACAGAGACAGACAGGGGGGGGAAGGAAGGGAGAGAGGGGGAGGGAGAGAAAAAAGAGGGGACAGGGAAGGAGAGACAGAGAGACACACACAGATAGAGAGACAGACAGAGACAAAAAGGAGAGGCAGAGAGACAGCAAGAGAGAAAGACAAAGACAAGAGAGAGAGAGAGAGAGAGAGAGAGAGAGAGAGAGAGAAGGGAGGGAGAGAGGGAAGGAAAGAAAGGGGGAGGGGGGAAAGCTAGAGAAGGAGAAAAAGAAAGGGAAGGAGAGCAAGAGAGTGAAAGAGAGAGACAGGTACACAAAGATAGAGATGGAGTTAGATATGGATACATGAAGACAGAGAGAAAAGAAGGAACAGATTCAAAGAGAGAGAGAAAGGGAGACAGCAGAGAGAGACACAGAAAAGAAGACAGAGACAGCCTGAAATAACTTGGGGCATTTTTTTTAGTAGCTGGTAGTATCATTTTTCATGAATAAACAATTTTCCAGACATCAGAATTATGGTCATTCATAATTAAAACAATTCTATTGTATTTTAGCTATAAAATACACTTGTATGTTTTCTTCCTCCACTCTCCTAAGCATCATGTTACTCTGGGAAGCTCCAACACTTGCTACATGGATGAGTGGTACAATCTGACTAGATTTTCTCATTAAAGGGCTGCTCATCTTATTTTATTGGTAAAGGGGGCCTCCTTAGATAAAGAAACTATACTTGCCAGTTCATTCAAGGTTTGGAGAACCCCCAAAGTTCACTGTCTCCTCAGAGCCCAACCACAGAGACCAGTCCAAAGTAGGTCTTTGATTAATGCTCACTGAGTGACCAGAGGTAGAACTTGGATCTAACGCCAGGTCTTTTAAGTCCAAGTTCATTGATTTTCTCAGTGCACCATATAGCTTCTCTTATTAGCTCTTTCAGGTGACATTTATATTCCCATTAAATTTACCTGGTAAGGGGGCATCTAGGTAGCACCGTGGATAGAGCACTAGCCCTGAAGTCAGGAGGACCTGAGTTCAAATCTGATCTCAGACACTTCCTAGCTGTGTGACCCTGGGCAAGTCACTTAACCCCAATTGCCTCAGCAAAAAGCAAAAACAAAAAAAAAAAAATTAACTTGGTAACATTAATATTCCAGATAACACATCCCTTCCAGGTAATGGGGGAGGAGCCATGCCTCTAATGTTGCACCTTAACCCAAAGAAAGGACCCCAATAGTAGGTATTTAGGGCATTTGGACAGAGACATTTGGGAAGTTTTGGATCCGCTTCATATCATAAGAAGGAAAGTTGGGCTTCTGCCTAATCAGACCAAATGGGCTTCAAAACTGACAGTTTTCTCTGCACTGCAGACCATGGTAGTAGCACATGGTTCAGGTTTCATAATGGGTCAGATTTTTTGTTGGACAGAAAACCCAATAGTGGCTTGGAGGTATTTTACAAGGAAGCCTTATAAAATATAGTTGTAAAATTGACTATAAAATTCCTAAAGCACATTTTAGAGGGGTTTTTAAGCTGTAGATAATTTGATATGAAAACTTGGTCTGTGTAATTGAAAGTCTGATTAAATATCACAGATAAATCATTAATATCATGGATCTGTCAGGTTTCACCACATTTGTGGCAAGACGGTATATCTGAGGAATGAGTTGGGTCAACATGGAGAACACGAATGTCCCTGAGATCTTCTCTGTGAAATGAATTCAAGAAAACTAGAAGTTTCACAGGTTCACAATGAAAAGAGATGTGATGGATGCATTTCTTCCAATAACTATACCTCTTCAAAAAAAGACTGGGAAAAGCCTCATTAATTCCTTTGCCATTAATGTGGCTTTTGTGATAAATGAATTTAACCTCTGTATCTCTAGAATTTAGTGCTATAGTGTGCATGCAGTAAGAGTGTAATGAATGATTGCTTAATTGAATAAATTAAACTGAGACAGAAATTGTATCCAAACAGTTGTACATAAATAAGAGAAGGGTTTCCTAGGCAATGTGCTAATTACATACAGTTCTTATTTATTCCTTAATGAACTAATCAATCAATCTACAAGCATGTATTAAGCCTATGGTCCATGCCAGATATTATGCTAGCCTGAAAATAGGAAAATAAAAATTAAACAGTCCCTGCCTTCAAAGAGCAAACAGTCCCTAGAAATTCTAATTTGTAACCTTCTGTTGGCCTTTTATTAGCAAGTGTTTGGCTACTTGAAATATGATGACACTGAATTTATATAAATATATTCTGTAATTTGAACTAATCATGCCTCTTTACAAAATGCTAAATAATATTGCTAAAAATGTAGGATAAAGGCAACTGGAAGGATTTAAAATCCTTGTTGCTAGTGTAGGTATTTGAGTTTATTACCACTGAAAATCCAACTCAATTTAAATAATAGGTCAAAAATGAAATAAGCAGAACCAAGAGAACATTGTATACAGCAGCAGCAACATTGTTTTAATAACAACTTTGAGCGAATAAGTTATTTTGACTATTGTAAATATCCAAATTTACTATAAAGGACAAATGAAGAAAGATACTATCTGCATGGAGAGAAATAACTGATAACTAGAATTATGTATACAATAATTTTACTTATGTATGTGTACACACATACATATTTGTGTCTAATG
>JAJPUD010000647.1:130597-161899 GCA_023553655.1 Myrmecobius fasciatus
AAAACTGTGCATACCCTTTGACCCAGCAATGCCATTACTGGGCCTATATCCCAAAGGGATCATAAAGGAAGGAAATGGACCTACATGTGCAAAAAATATTTGTAGCCACTTTTTTTGTGATAGTAAAGAATTTGGATGTGGAGGCGCATCAGTTGGGGAATGGCTGAACAAGTTGTGGTACATGAAGGTAATGGAATAATATTATTCTATAAAAAATGATGGACAAGATAATTTGAGAAAGGCCTGGGAAGATTTACATGAACTGATGCTGAGCAAAACAAGCAGAACCAAGAATATATTGTACACAGTAACAGCAAGAATGTGCGATGAGCAACTATGAATGATTTGGTTCTTCTCAGTAGTTCAATGATCCAAAGTAATCCCAATTTGAACAAAAATATATCATCTGCATCCAGGAAAAAGAACTAAAGAGACTGAATATAAATCAGCACTTGCTATGTTCACTTTTCTTTTTCTTTTTTTTTTATCTTTCCCATAGTTTTTACCTTTTGCTCTGATTTTTTTCTCCCAACATGATTCAAAATATTTAGTAAGCAAAAAAATAATTCAGCAGCAGCACAAACAAAAGAAAAAAGAATGTCTCATAAACATAAAATAGAGAGGAAATAAAAGTGGAAAGAAAGCATATCTATGCTATTTCTTAATTGATCTGAAGAAGAAGACTTTTCTAAAAAGTGTGTTGGGAGAATTTAAAGAGGTAATATATATCAAGGCATTAGTAACTTTAGATTTGAATGATTTAACCTTAAGTTCTTTGTATTTCCACTGTGTATAAGATGGACATCTGGAAAAAAATCCAAAAAAATTAAATTAAAAAAAAAATTTAAAGGACAGTATCATCTCAGCCCAAGATTGTTTTTTTCCTTCATTTACATTTTGTTTATATTTACAATTATTGACTATCCATAGGGAAATGAGCTATAACAACTGGTTGGACTATGGCTGTTCTGAGATGCTTTGGATAATAAATATTCAATTTAGCAAACATTAGACAAGGACTATGCTAGGTGCTGAATTTATAAAGACAAAAACATAATAAGTCTCTGCCTATAAGAGGCTCATATTTTATTGAGGTCAAGAGAAAAATATGAACAAAAATAATCAAATGTAAAATAAATTCAAAATAATTTCAAGGGAGAGAATATTAATAACTGGAGAATGGCAATCACAAAAAGTATTTAGTAGTAGATGAGACTTAAGTTGAGCTTCAAAGGAAGCAAAGGATTCCAAAAGATGGAGGCAAGAAAGGTATACTTTATAAGTATGAGGAACAGCTGCAAAGGGATGGAAGACAAGGCAAATTAAGCATTTACTAAGAGCCTTCTGTATGCCAGGCACTGGGTAAAAATAAAAAAAAGAGGCAAAAAAAATCTCTTCCCTCAGGAAATTCACAGTTTAATGTGTAGGCAACATTCAAATAATTATGATCAGATACATACAGGATAATCTGGAGATAATCTCAGAGGGAAGGTAATAAGATTTAGGAGAGCTAGGAAAGATTTCTTGTAGAAGATAAGACTTTAGCTAGGAATTGAAAGAAACCAGAAAAGCAATGAAAAGGGAAAGCATTTTAGGCATACAGTATAACCAATGTACATGAATAAAGTTAGGGGAAAGGGTTTCCAGTAGGAGGAAAAGTAAAGAGGTCAAGGTCAATGAAGAGAAGAAAGGAGAATGCATGAGGGAATAAGAAGTCATGAGGGACCTCAGAATAAGAAGGTCATTATTAGAATTAGAATTATTAGAATTAGAAATTAGAATTTCTAATTATAAGAATTAGAATTCTTAACTCTGTTACATCTACCCCCATATTATAAAATCAATGAAGACAGGGACCTTTGCTATAAGATAGAATCTATACTATACTTTGAAACTACCCTAGGATGTAGTATAGAGCTCAAAAAACAAGAGGTGTTCAATAATAATTACTGACACTCATGTAATGATTTACAGACATCATCTTGTTTGAACCTTTCAACAATAAGCCGGGTATTGTTAGTCCCATTTTTTTAATGAAAAAGCTGAAATTCAGAAAGATTAAGTGACTCATCTATATAGTCAAAAGTAATATTCAAACTTAGTTCCCTCTTTCCAGTCATTGATCTTTCCATTATATTTTAATGACAATATTGAAAAAAAATTTTCAAAGAATGAATGAATGAATGAAATATATGGAATCCTAGTTTGAAGAGAATTGATCAGGAACTTGCATAATTTCTTACTAAAGAATAAACCACTCCTACTTATCACCTGTAAAAGAAGCTAACCATACTTTTGGGAGTTCTTAATAATTGCTGACTCAGTTTTCACTTCTTCCTTTCAATCTTTTCCCAAAATTGAGCAAGATGAGCAGAAAAAAGATATTTCTTGCCCCTTACCCCATTCCCATTGCCCCTACCACCAAGAGTAGAAATGTCAACTTTTATCAGAATTCATGAGAGTGGGGAACATGTATTTATACATGGCTGACGGAGAGACATCTTCTGGAGTTCTTTTCCTGAGTCCAAACTACTGTATAAGGGAGCAGAGATTTCAAATTCTCTAGACACTCAAGACTAAATGATCAATAATTTAGAACTATTGGCTGAGAGGGGACACTTTCTGGGACAGTATCTGCTTTGAGAATTACCTGTGGATATATCCCAAGTTTGTTCCTTGGCTTGAGAATTTGGGCACTGGATCTTCTGGAGAGATATTTCCTAATTTATTCTGTTTCCTGTAGAAGAAATAAAATAACATGAATACCACCAAGTGTCGTACTGAAGAAAAATGCAATGAGTTACTTTGAGAATACCAGTGAACTGAGGAGGGGCTTGGGCAGCAAGCTCCAAAGCACATTTGACTTTTGGGATATGTCCAGACCACAAGTAGTAGTTTGAATTTTAGGGAGACTTACAGGATTCTATATAAAAGAGAAACTCACCAGAATTACGTAGGTTGCCCCAACAGCAGGTTCCAATTCATTTCTTTTGAGAGTGAGGAGGACCCATGGACTATTTGAATACTTTATTTTGCTGTATTTGTTAATGGATTTATACAAGTCCTTAAAAACTCATGCATTTTCTGGGAATGAAATAAAGTTTATCTCATACTCAAGAACTGTATTATATGTTGAAGAATTTCAGGCGAGAGATACACAGAATTTTTATCTTGTAAATCTTCTTTGATGCACCCAGTAGCAATGAGCCAAATGGAGAGGGCATGACCTTTTAAGGTCAAAATTCTAAAGGGGAACATAATCCTTGGGAAGCCATAGACCTGGTTTTAGAACCAACTTAAAAAGACTATTAGCAATATAAAGTCTTTTTTCATGAAAGAAAATGTTTATAAGAAAGAATACAGACACACATGAAGAAATGTTCTGTGAATGGCAGTTTACTAATATGGGCTGTCATTTTCCTACTAAAGGACTTTGGGTCCTCGTCATTCTGTTAAGTGTCAGTAAGCTGTCAGCCTGTCAAGTTTTCCATCAAGTTTAGTACATTCTAGATAGAGACCTAAGAATATGTTGAAGTGTGAGACCTTTTCCTTTTATCTCCATTTCAAATCTATGTGTGTTCTCTGCTTGATCAACCATGGCATGCTGGGTATTGAAGGAAGCCAACCAACAGAAAACAGTTCTTTACAAAGGATCTGATGCTGGTTTGTATACAAATATTACAACAGTTGATACTCAGATTCACAGAATTTCTGAGTCATCAGGGACTTCAGAGACAATCTAGTCAAACCCATATCTAAATAACAATGAACTCAACAACATACTTGACAAATGGTCATCCAGCCTGAGCTGCAAGACCTCCAGTAACTGGATATTCATTATCTCCCAAAGATGTTCATGACACTTTGAGGCAGCTCACACTTTTAAAATTTATTTATTTTTAAGTTAGATTGTTTTATGAATCATGTTGGGAGAGAAAAATTAGAGCAAAAAAAGTCAGAGAAAAAAATGGGAGAGATAAAAATAGCAAAAAAATTTTTGCTGATTTACATTCAGTTTTTATAGTTTTTTTTTTTCTGGATATAGATGGCATTTTCTGTCCAAAGTACAGTGGGATTGCTTTGGATCACTGAACCACTGAGAAGAACCACGTTTTTTACACCTGATCACCACCTATTCTTTCTGTTACTGTGTATGATCTATTCCTGGTTCTGCTTGTTTTGCTCAGCATCAGTTCATGTAAATCTTTCCAGGCCTTTCTAAAATGAGCTTGTTCATCATTTTTATAGAACGATAATATTCCATTATCTTCATATAGCACAACTTATTCATCTATTCCTCAATTGATGGGCATCTACTCATTTCCCAATTCTTTGCAGCCACAAAAAGAGAGCAGCTCTTCTTTTAAAGAAGTTTTTTTTTTAATTTAAAAGCCCAACATAGGATAAGATATCAGGACAAGCTAGGTAATAACATTAGCAATTTAGTGTTTGATAAACCCAAAGACCCCAGCTTTTGGAATAAGTACTCACTATTCAGCAAAAACTGCTGGGAAAATTGGAAACTAGTGTGGAAGAAATTAAGGCTGGACCCACACCTAACACCGCACACCAAGATAAGATCTAAATGGGTTCATGATCTAGATATAAAGAGTGATATTATAACCAAATTAGAGAAACATAGGATAGTTTATCTCTCAGACCTGTGGAGATGGAATAAATTTATGTCCAAAGAAGATCTGGAACTCTTAATTGAACACCAGATAGATAATTTTGATTATATTAAGTTAAAAAGTTTCTGTACAAACAAAACTAATGCAGACAAGATTAGGAGGGAAGCATCAAATTGGGAAATCATCTTTACATTTAAGGGTTCTGATAAAGGTTTCATCTCTAAGATATATAGAGAATTGTCTCATATTTATAAGAATTCAAGCCATTCTCCAATTGATAAGTGGTCAAAGGATATGAACAGACAATTTTCAGATGATGAAATTAAAACCATCTCTAGTCATATGAAAAGTTGCTCCAAATCACTATTGATCAGAGAAATGCAAATCAAGACAACCCTGAGGTACCACTTCACACCTGTCAGATTGGCTAAAATGACAGGAAAAGTTAATGATTAATGTTGGAGGGGATGTGGGAAGACTGGGACACTGATGCATTGTTGGTGGAACTGTGAACAGATCCAACCATTCTGGAGAGCAATTTGGAGCTATGCTCAAAAAGTTATCAAACTGTGCATACCCTTTGACCTATCAGCATTTCTATTGGGCCTATATCCCAAAGAAATCATAAAAGAAGGAAAGGGCCCCACATGTGCAAGAATGTTTGTGGCAGCCCTTTTTGTAGTGGCTAGAAACTGGAAACTGAAGGGATGCCCATCAATTGGACAGTGGCTGAATAAATTATGGTATATGAATGTTATGGAATATTATTGCTCTGTAAGAAATGACCAGCAGGACGATTTCAGAGAGGCCTGGGGAGACTTGCATGAACTGATGCTCAGTGCAGTGAGCAGAACCAGGAGATCATTATTCACAGCAACAACAATACTATATGGGGATCAGTTCTAATGGGCATGACTCTCTTCAACAATAAAATGTTTCAAACCAGTTCCAATTGTTCGGTGAAGAAGGCCATACACACCCAGAGAGAGGGATGTGAAATGTGGACCACAACATAACATTTTCATGTTCTCAATTGAGGTTTGCTTTCATTGTATTTCCTTTATCGGATTATTCTTTCTTGTAGATACGATTTCTCCTGCACAAAAAAATGATGCAATAACTATACATATATTCGATTTAAGTATTCTAACATAATTATCATGTAGTGGATATCCTGCCATCTAGGGGAGGGGTGGGGAGTAGGGGGGAAAAATTTGTAACAGAAAGCTTTGTAAGGGTTAATGTTTAGGAATTACCCATACATATGTTTTGCAAATAAAAAGTATTAAAAAGTAAAAAAAAATTTAAAAGGCCAAATCTGCCTCTTAGTAACTTCCATACAATGTTCCTAGTTCTTCTCCAGAGATCAGAGTAGCTAGACTTTAAGAAAGTCACATAATTGAACCAACTTATTCCATCCTTAAAAACCAGCACCTGAAAGGACTTGGTTACTTGGGATTCAGAATCAGACCAAAATGCTTTTCAGTGAGGGAAGGGAAATGTCATTGTAATTTTAGTGGTAAATTTATGAAAAAGTCTGGCTTGTAGCCAATGCCTTGATTTTACATTTTTGTTCCTTTTTTCATTTAGAAAAATCTCAAATTCTTTGAGAGAAAAAGTCAGAAAATGCCAAATTTCAAACTCCTTGATCTCTGGATTTTTCTATTTTGCTTTGGACCTCTGCAGCCTTCTCCTCTGATTGATGTTTTTCCACAGAACTTCCACTTGAAAATGTGACCAAGCCAACTATACTAATTTTTAAATCCAGCTCAATTCCTGACTCTACAGTTTGTAGGTTTTTCCAGATTTGTAGCCCTGTATAAGTACCCCTCCATTTCATGAGTTCTCTTTTATATATTGCCTTACCCCAATAGAATAAAAACTTCTTTAGGGCAAGACTTGTCTTTCTTTTTGCTTGTATTTGTATTTCCAATGCTAAGCACTAGTTTCTGTATGTAGTAAGAATTTAAGAAAGATATTATCTTATCTAATCTAATCAAAAAGAAAAACCTGAAAAAAAACAGTCAAAATTGGGTCATAGATAGGGGCTTAGTAGAGGAGTACAACCTAATCAAAAAGAGAAAGCTAAAAAAAAACAGCCAAGAATGGGTCATAGGTAGGGACTTAGTAGAATAGCACAATGGAAATTATCTGAAATTTGAACTGAGAGAACTTGGAACCTAATCTTGACTCTTCTGTTATTTAGGATAACTCACTTAATTTCCCTGAGTTCAGTTTCTTCATTTAGAAAATAAAAGGGGTGGGCCAAGTGACTTCAAAGCAGCTCTAAATCTAGGATTTAGATTCCTGGAGATGTTGTGGTTTGTATTAGGGACTACGGAGGTTGTCATCACTGAAAATATTTGTATATGCCAAGTGGCCCACAAGCATTAGTAGAATTTGTTCATCAATAAGCCAGCCCTGGCCAGCATCATTTTCTAAAGAGCCTTTAATACCTTCCCTTTGAAATACATTTTTGTAGTTTTCCAAAAAATATGTTCATGATATTGAAGTAATCAAAAATTGGAATGTAGTTGCTTCCTCCATGCCAAAGAAATCAATTATTTGCACTTATTTTTTTTAAATTCATCCTTACCTTGTTTAAATCATCTATCAAAGGAGGATGTTTTCCATTGCCTCTTCCAGACACATCCCACAAGTCCAACATTCTGCCCCATGTTGCCTCTGTAAGAGATATAACTATAAGATAGTACTCTTTCCATTTGCAAAAAAAAAAAAACAACAACATGAAAACCAATTGCCTAATTTTAAGGAGCCTTTGGCAACATTTCACTCTATCATTCATCTGTTAAAATATATTGTTCACTAGTAGAGGCTTCTGGATTATAGAAGACTATAGGAGCAGTATTCAAGTCAACAAACATTTATTATATATAATATAAACAAGATCAAGGCAGCCAAGCTGCAAAATGGATAGAATATTCTTCTCTGGAGTCAGGAAGATTCATTTTCCTGAATTCAAATCTGACCTCAGACACTTACTAGCAGTGTGACCCTAGAAAAGTCCCTCCAACTTGTTTGCCTCAGTTTCCTCATCTATAAAATGAGCTGGAGCAGAAAATGGCAAGCTACTACAACACTTTTGCCAAAAAAAAAAGGAAAAAAAAAGAAAAAAAACAAGAACAATAAAGCCTAAATGGGATCCTAGAGTTGGTTGTGATAAAAAAAAATACTGAACAACAACAGTGTGAAGGATAGAATATAGGAAAAAAGTGAATGATGATCTCATGTAGAAAGACCACAAAGCAGATAAGTGAAGTCCTGAATGGTAGTGATGATAGTGTGGGTGGGGAAGAGAAGGTATATTCTAGAATTGTAGGAAAAATAGATACTTTTTTATAGCCAAGATGCTTGTTTGTCTTTAAGGATATGGTAGGCAAAAAGTCCTCTGTAATTAATAAGAACTCTGGGTACAGGAAAGGGGAATGGCCTTCTACTCCTACAACTAACCCTCTATTTCAAGTAATTAATTACACATTTTGGGACTAAAACTGCCCCTATACTGTAGCAATTTTCAAATATCCATTGCCTTGCCAACCTCAGTATCATGCCAACTGATGATGGCAAGTGAGGTTGGCAAAAAGAACAGAAACATGTATCTGGCAGTGCTGTAAATCATCTTGCCTCCATAGTTGGGCAAGTACCCAAGGATTGGTAGGGATAAAGAGAGAAAAGATTCCATATCTTCAGCTTTGGACTTTGTAAAAAGGTCCTTTCTATAGTTAATAATAAAATAAACATTTATATTCCTACCATCTCCCAGAGACTGTGCTAGGAGCTGGGGAACCAAAGATTAAAATGAGACCATCCCCTCAGGAAGGTTATATTCTACATAGGGCAGGGGAATGCAAGATTCAAAGAAATGGGGAAAGGCAATGTGATATAACAGAAATCAATCAGTAAATAAACATTTATTAAGCACTTACTATGTGCCAGCCATCATGCTAAATGCTGAGGTTATGAAGAAAAAAAAAACAGTTCTTTCCCTCAAAGAAGCTAATGTTTTAATGCAAACAAAATGTAAATATATAAATCACTGCAAGACAAACTATATCATATGAAAGCTTAAAGGTTTTAGCAATGGACTAGATCAAGAGGGACAGGGATCAAACTCACCAATGGGACTTAAGAGCTCTACCTTGACTAGTAAACTTCCTGAATTTCAGTTTGTTCATCTGTAAATGTGAGGGGTTTGTTAGGTGAACTCTGAGGTTCCTTCCTTCCTTAAAGCTGTGATTCTAAATGTCATGGAAGAAAATAATAATAATATAGACAAATATATTGGTTATGATTTAATATATTAATACATGATAAATACCTCCCTTATCTGGCCCTGTTGTGAGGATGAAATGAGATAATGTTATGTAAAGTGCTTTGAAAAGCTTAGAGGGCTTTATAAATGTCAGTTATTATTATGTTCCATGAAGTAGTTCAGTAACAACTGAAAGGATGAAGGATGGGAAAGGTTTCGCAGAGAAGATGACAACTGATTTGAGCAACTCTAAGAAGGATGTGAGGAAGAAGGGCATGTAAGGCTAACAGTACAGCATGTGCAAAGGTATGGAGATCAGAGGTGGAATAATATTTTTTTGAAAGAGCTCAAAGTTGGAGTGTGCACAAAAGAATAAAGAATGAAGGTAGAATGTTCAATTATATTGGAAAGGTAGATTGTAGTAGAATTGTGGAGGGTTTTAAAAGCTAAGTTAGTGAATTTGCATTTTATCCTAGAGGAAATTGGGAGCCATTGAAGATTTGTGACCAGGAAGGTCAGGGGACTGAGCCTATCCCAACAAGAATATAAACTGGAATCAATGTGAGCTATTGATTAATGTGACCTCTATCATCATAAAACAGCAATTCACAGGAGCCCAGAATGTCAATTTAGCTGTGACCACAACAGCCATCTAGTCTCATCCTAATAAGAAGGTATCTGACCTCTGCCAGAGGGTAGACCCATGGGATTGCTCATATAGATTAGGGATCTCGTTGCCCAAGAAATTTCCTCCAGTGATGTCAATTGTATAATGCTGCCTCTCAATAATGATAATGATGATGTGAATGACACTAATATATAGTACTTGATGGTTTAGAAAAACACAACATATATTATCTCATTTAGCAGAACTGACTTGGTCTTTTGGGCACAGGCTTTGGGAATCCAGAGTCACCTTCACGCTGTGAAATGGCAGAGATCAAGTCCCTGGAAAATAAGCATTTATTGGACCAACTGCAATGATTCATATCCTGTTACTAATATACTTTAATAATTATTATGTAATTCATATATAATATAATATGTAATGATCACTCACAGTGATCTGGTGCTCCAAGAGGCACTTTCCAAACAATTTCTCATTGGAGCCTCATGATAATCCTGTGATAAAGGTGTTATAATTATTTCTCATTTTGCAGATGAGGAAACTACAGATCAGAAAGTCCAAGTGACTTGCCCAGAATGATATAATTATACAATGCCTCGGGCAGAATCTGAACCTAGGTGTTCTCAACTATAGCTACTGTACTAAACCTCAGTGACTCTTTGCAAAACATATATATTTTTTATTTTTGAAAAGAATCCCTATGGTCTTCATTGCCAACTTCCAACCACACCAGTTTCTACCATGCAATATCTTTGCAATATATCTTAGCAATCAATCAACATTGAATGATTCCTTCCTCTATGCCAGATATTATTCTAGGTGCTAGGGGTAGGAGTAGAAAAAAATGAAAGCATCTGTGCTCTCAGAATTTATCTTCCCTAGTGACCCACAAAGTCCTAAATTTTCCCAAACAGCAAATAAGCAAAATAATTGGGGGTCGGGAGGGGGGAAGGGAAAGTGAACAAATGCATGAGAAGGAAAACTGTCCAGGTTAATGATTCTGAACTTGCTAAGAACTTAAGAGGGTCTAAGTTGGAAGGAGAAGATGGGGGGAAAGAAAGGAAGATTTACATGTTCAAAGAGAAAACCAAGAAAAAGTCAGTGGGTGGGGCCTATCTGGAAACCAATGAACACAATTTATTCCCAGTCAGCAGAAGCAAGGAAAACCACCAAAACCAAGCCCCCTTGTTTTTGCATTCATGTCTGTAATTATCTTCTAGCTGTTCCTAATTTTAATATCACAGCAGAAGATGCCAAAAGAAGGGAATTATACTTCCAAAACCAGATTCTAATTAAGAGAAAGGAATACATGGATACAAGGACATGACTGGTGGATACTCTTTAAGCCACTCCTATGTAAGATGGGGCACGTGGGTCAATTTTTTTTTGGAGCCCCTGATGAATAAACCCTGGTTCATGGCCACAACAGCAGAAGAACCATAAACATGCATTAACAGGCCAGGAGCCATAATCACAAGAAATAAGCATCATTGGTATAAAATGCATACTGTAAGTGATTCTGGAGCCACTAAAAGGCAGTTATTAAACCAGCATGAAAGACTGTAGACCTATTTTATCGAAGTAATTAAAAGCTCTCATTAAGTTTATGACTCCTTGGACCATTGCAAGCATTTCAGAAATGGAGGAGGATTGCTAATTAGGGCATTATGAATGGCAGACAGGGTGACATCCTGAGTTCAGTAGGAACAGTGAATCAGAATCAATATAGTGAAATGAGACAACCTTTGGCTTTGTAGCCATAGGTTAAGTCACTATTGTTTATTAAGCATGTATAATATGCTAGGAACTGTGCTACAATACAGGGAAGACCAAGAAAAGCGAAAGCAAACAAAAAACCAAAAAGTTCCTGCCCACAAGGAATTTGCAATCTAACCAAGGTCCAAGACTAGAGTTCAATTCTAGCTGTTTGCCATCCGTTCTTTCCCATCTTGAGACCTGTTTTCTTATCTATAAAATAAGTGACCTGGGTTAGAGTCTGAGCCTCTTCCAGTACTATATACATGAAGATTCTAGCATTCACATTACTGGTCTTTCATTCCAGTCCCCACTTTTTTCAAGTAGCAGTGTGGATAAGGGAGAACAGCAGATATGTCCCATTAGGATTCCTATATTCCATCCTAATTTTCGGAATTGTCTGATAGTTAGACCAATCCTCATCCCATTAGGATTCCTATATTCCATCCTAATTTTCAGAATTGTCTGACAGTCAGACCAATCCTCATCCCTTTGGCTACTTGCTCCTGTCCAAATATTTCACAAGAAAAGCCCATAACCACTTGCCATACAAAGACACTCACCTAAAGTTCAAGAGCCTGTGGAAATTTCCAGGAGAGGCTTTCACTTTGACTTTGTGAAATTTAACTTTCTTTCTTAAGAGATCAGTCAACGAAGGCCTGGCATTTCCAATTCCTATCCCTTATTTCAGTGGAGGGAAAAGTCATGACTTGGTTCCCAAGTCTATAAATATTTGCCAGGAAATAAAAAAAAAAACTTATTCATAGGATTTTAGAACTGGAAAAGATCTTAGAGCTCGTTGAGTCCAATTCCTTTTTCAAAGGAGAATTAAACTGAGGGCAAGAGAGGTGAAGTAGCTCACCAAGGTTATACAGTTAGTCAGTATACAGACAGCATTTGAATTGTGATCCTTTAACTCCTATCCAGGATTTTTTCTGCTATATTACCCCTTGTTTTACCATCCACAACATGCTCTTGAGGGTGGTAGGAAGCAGATTAAAATGTAATTGGAAAATCTTAAACAAAATCAATTTTAAAAAGCGATAAAACATCATTGTGGTAGTTTAATCTTTTTTCCCCTGAGGCAATTGGGGTTAAGTGACTTGCCCAAGGTCATACAGCTAGGATGTGTTAAGTGTCTAAGTCCAGATTTGAACTCAGGTCTGGTACTCTATCCACTGCACCACCTACCTGCCCCTGGTTTAATCTTTTTCAGTCATATCTGACTCTTTGCAACCCATTTAGATTTTTCTTAGCAAAGATACTGGAGTATTTCCTTCACCCAGCTCATTTTACAAATGAGGAAATTGAGGCAGGCAGAGATTAACAGTAACTGAAGGTCACACAGCTAATACCTGTCTGAAACCAAACTTGAACTGAGATCTTCCTGACTCCAGACATGACACTTTAACTGCTGTACCACCTAGCTGCCCAATAAAACATAGATAACATTAACATCTTTTCTAAGTCAATATGCACCCATATGGGTATGGTTCAGAAATCCTCATTTCTATTTTACTTTGTTGTCATTGGCTTACAGCACCTGCAAGACACATAGAAGAGGTTTGACAGGGATTGTAAAATCACATGATTGTAGCTGAAATTGAAGCTGAAAGGAACCTTAAATTTCCAACTTCTTATTTTACTGATGAAGAAACTAAGTCCAATAGAGATGAGGTTCACAAAGCATATATGGGATCCAAACCAAGAGCCTCTAAATCCAGATACAGAGCTCTTTTCACTCCACTAAAGCTCCTTCTAATTTCATTATGCGAGGATGAAAACTAGGGCCAAACACTTGGCAGAGTCAGAGATAGAAGAAGAAAAAAAGACAATTTCCCCCCACAAGAATACCCATCAGAAATGTATTTTTCTAACTTACTCCACTGGCCATGGCCACACACACACACACACACACACACACACACACACACACACTCACACACACACACTGAGAGCTTTCATTTCCAGCTGACTGAAGACCTTCAAGGAGTGTAGTTTAAGGAAATTCATATTAATCAGTTGATATGCACTCATTAGGCACCTTCTAGGTAGTAGGCTCTGCACTAGGTTATAGGGATACCAGTATAAAGAATGGAATGGTTCTTACTCTCAAAAAGCTTCTTTTCTAGTGGAAGAGAAAATAAGAGCACATGAATATGTTCATCCTTGCCTTTCAAAGAGAGTCAATGACATCAATGACAAAGAGAGACAATGATACCTTGACTAAAGGATGAATTAGGTTTACGTGAGGCAGATGCACAAAGTTATTCACTTCATTCTCTCTTCCAAAGTCATTGAAGTCCAATAGTACGAAAAAATTAAGATAATGGTTGATGGCCCAGGATGAAGTGGGCGACTTTGGTATCTTCAATGTCTGATGGAGCTTTAAGTGTTCCACAGCATGTTTCAGTCACTTCATCATCATCGGAACAAATTGTACTCATAAGCCCATTCCACTAGAAGAGGTCTCCATATGGTTTGGAGTAGACACCCCCCTAATGCCCCTAAGTTACCCTCAACCTGATTTAGTCCATCTGTCAAGATGATAGATATATCAGGCTATGGCCACTGTGCATGCTACAGCTTTTTGGAGTAACAGATGAAAGCAAAGTGTCATAGAACCAAAGGTGGATAAGCAGCCCTTTAAAAGGTTTCAGCAAATCCTCCTACTGGAAGGGCTAGTCCTCTCTGATCATCCCATGTAATCTTGGACAAGCCAACTCAGCTCCACTCAGTTTCCTCACCATTCCTCAGAATGGCCTTAACATTCTCTGAAGTTCCTTCCAGATCTAATGCTATGATTATTTTTCTTCCTTGGCCATGTCTTAATTTGGGCACTTTTCATTTTACTTTAAAGGAATTCTTTGTGACAGTAGATTGAAGTAGATGTCTTTGATTCCCCTTAGCAGCAAGGTGACCAGGACCAGGACCATTGTATTTTTCACGAGTATTCTGCTCATTTATGCACAAAGTCTCAGAAGTGATGTGAGAGTGATGGACGTATTGGGTCTCTGATTTTGTGTTTCTAGTGTTGTGGGATTATTCTATTAGAATGGCAGAAGGGGGCAGAAAGGCGTATCATGTTAGGAACCTCTTCATTCTTCTCATAAACTAAGTATTACCAAGAAAAATAATTTGTCAGACCATAGGATTTTAGAACTTCAGAGATCATAAATTATATTTTCAACATGAGAGGTTCCTGGTTTTTACTTATTTATTGTCCTCTACAGTAACAGGGAAGGTAGGAGGTAGGGAGGGCCTTGGTGGTAAGATAAGGGACTCTATTTGGGATATGTTGAGTTTAAGATGTCTACTGGACATCAATTTGAGATGTTCAAAGGTAGCTGAAAATATGAGATTGGCTATCAGCAGCGAGCTTGTTACAGGAAAGGTAGATTTGAGAATCATCAGTATAGAGATAGTAACTAAATGAAATAAATTAAATCCAGATGGTAACTGAATCCAATAATAACTAAATAAGAGAGAAGAAGGCACAAAAATAGAGACCTCTGGGACACCTTCCTTTAGAGGGTGTGATCTGCATGAGGAACTAGCAAAGGAAACAGAGAAGGACTAGTCAGAGAGGTAGGATAAAGAAGTGCCTAAAAACTTAGTGAGAAGAGAACCTCTATACACTATGATGGTTAACTCTTAGCATACTGCCTGGTAATTAGTAGGTATTTAATAAACATTAATGAATACTTATTTACTAACTGTGCTAATAAACACAACCATAATAGAAGCCTAACTCACCATTGCCATCCCAGGGCCTGTATTTGTTTCTTCTTTTTTTTTTTTTATTAAAGCTTTTTATTTGCAAAACATATGTATGGGTAATTATTCAACATTGACCCTTACAAAGCTTTCTGTTACAAATTTTTCCCCCTACTCCCCATCCCTCCCCTAGATGGCAGGAAATCCACTATATGTTAATTATGTTAAAATACTTGACAAGTCGAATATATGTATACATATTTCCACGCATCATTTTTGTGCAAGAAAAATCGTATCTACAAGAAAGAAAAATCAGAGAAAGGAAATACAATGCAAGCAAACATCAATAGAGAGCATGAAAGTGTTATGTTGTGGTTCACATTTCATATCCCTCTCTCTGGCTGTATATGCTTTCTTCACTGACCAATTGGAACTGGTTTGAAACATTTCATTGTTGAAGAGAGCCATGCCAGGACCTGTATTTATGAAAGTTTCTCTTCCAATTGAGCAAACTCAACAAACTAACAATGTTTCTGTTGTAATGTACATATAATTCTAACCCCTGCTTTAAAATAATTTCGATACAAATTGGACAATTTGTTGTTTCTCATATTTATTTCACTTGGATGCAAATTATTTTCTCTCTTCCAAACAATCAAGCTAAAAAATAAATCCTCATTAGTGTGTGTAGTTCATGTGTGTGTTTGTGTGTGTGTGCAATTTCCACCTTGCCACAGAAGTAAGCAAATGGTACAAAGATCTTCAGTGAAATCCTAAAGGGCTTGTGGTGTCCTTGATGGATATTACATGCTGGAGATAAGGAAAAGTTCCAACCCTACCAATAACCTGAGACAGCCCAGCCCTCAGGCCCCATTGAGACATGATTCTTCTCAGAATCACAGGACAAGAAAAGTTCTTAGTGAGTAATAAACTGATCTCTCTGCCCCATCCAGAACTGAATTTGAGCTCCTCCAATCCAACTGGAAAACCACAGTTTACTAGGTAGAAAGGCCATCTCACCCAAGATTTTTCTTTTCCAGAGGAGCAAACCAGCCTAGAGAAAGGTGAAGTGGCTTGACCAAAGTCACCCAGATAACAAATGGTCAAGAGCCCATGTATGAACTCATGTCTCCTGACTCGAGCCAATCTGCTTTTCACTATACAAGCATTTTTTGCAAGACAGTTTCAGAGAAGTGGAAATGCGTTTTCATGTTCATTATCTTTGGCTGCAGATTTCCTCAGAGGAAATTTGCCAGTCTGATAAATTAGCCAATATGTGGCTAGTCTCCTCCCAACCTTTGTAAATGTCAATTGGTATGAGGGGCATAAAAACAAACTGTATTCTATAACAAGGCAGAGTGAGCCATGGGCTCTCTTTCATCATGAGGGACCATATGTTTGAATTATACATCTGAACTGGGACTGCTAGTATCACCACTAGGCAAAGAACAATCCTTTTAAGATAAAATCTCATGGATCCTGACATCAGCAAAATTCAACTTGCAAACAGCAACAGCTTTCAGGACAGGTTCCTGATGAATTCAGGAAATAGTTTCATTTGTATCCCCAAATGGAAGCTCTCCAGGGTCCTGACCATGGATAGATACCGCAGCAAATATATACACAATGCCAATCGGGGGTGTCAAATGTAGTCTGAAAAGGGAATACTTAGATGTCAAATGCATTAAAGGAGTACACTACGAGTTACACAGCCCTCATCCTATCATCAGTATCCTAATAAAATAAAATAAAAATCCCATGACTACTATGTAACTAGAGCAAGGCAAATTGGGCTCTGTACTAGGGCAATGAAATTTAGAAGTAAATTTTAACACATGCATTCTTTCAGAAACTAGATACCACAATAGCAGCTAATTCATTCTTGAATTTATAATGATTAATTATTATGGAATATTATTGTTCTGTAAGAAACAACCAGTAGGATGATTTCAGAGAGGCCTGGAGAGACTTATATGAACTGATGCTGAGTGAAATGAGCAGAACCAGGAGATCATTGTACATGGCCACAACAAGACTATACAATGATCAATTCTGATGGACCTGGCTCTCTTCAACAATGAGATGATTCAAACCAGTTCCAATTGTTCAGTGATAAAGAGAGCCATCTACACCCAGAGAGAGGACCGTGGGAACCGAGTGTGGACCACAACATAGCATTCTCACTCTCTGTTGTTGTCTGCTTGCATTTTGCTTTCTTTCTCAGTTTTTTTCTTCCTTCTTGATGAGATTTTTCTTGTGCAGCAAGATAACTGTATCAATGTATATATGTATGTATATATACATATACATATATTGGATTTAACATATATTTTGACATATTTAACATGTCAACTATCTGCCATCTAGGGGAAGGAGTGGGGGGAAGGAGGGGATAATTTGGAGCAGAAAGCTTTGCAAGGATAAATGTTGAAAAATTACCCATGCATATGTTCTGTAAATAAAAAGCTTTAATTAATAAAAATATTTATTAATTACATCTTGTATTATTTTCACATCAAGAATTATAAAGTTCAATTGAAGGACATTTTCTTTCATGGAGAAGATATATTTACTTTGGACCATCTGCCTTAATTAGTTACAAAACTAATGTTTACTACTCTGTGAATGCTTTGCCTTATTGAATCTGATCTATTATTTTGATTGCAAAATTAGAGCTACAATGACAATGGATAGAGAACTAGGCTCAGATTCAGGAAAACTGGTGCAAATTCAAGTTTCACTTCTGACATACTCACCATGTGACCTTAAAGAAGTTACCTACCTTCCATATTTCAGATTATAAATATGCAGGTGCCAATTTGCATTGGTAGAAAGACTTTCTCATTGTGGGAACTCTTGACAACATTGGAACGAGATCCAGGTGAAAATGCTAAAATCAGAGATCTTACTGACTTGCTAAAAGATAGAACATTAAAAGAGTGAAGGTCAAATGGCACTTGGTAATTGTGCCCTGAGCACCACCATTTTAAAAGAAGGGACTTGAATGACATCACTTATAACTTCCCTAATCTAAGTTCCTACTTGTCAAAAACTTTTGAAGGCTGCCATGGACTGCTGACCCACTGGGAAATGGTGGCCCAATTTTTTTTCCACAAGGCAGATGACCAAGCACTTTGCAAAACCACCAGTGTGTAATAAACAGCCTGCCTTGTCTAAGGCTATTTATCATCACCACTGCTGAAAGGACAAGAAGTCTTCTCCTTGACAAGAGTGAGAAGTGCTCCATCATGGGAGATCATGCCATGTTTTAAGGAGTATTGACCCATTCAGTCACAGTTGGATATCTCCATCTCTTCACTTATCCACAATCCCTACTGAGTTTGTTGATGATGTGGGAGTGGAAGCTGAGGATGCAGGCTTCTCAGACAGTTGCAAAAGCATAGGTCACGACATGTTCACAGAAAGCTTAAAAAGGATTTTTCTTTATAAAAAATGGCTATGGGGTAGGAATAACTTGATGCAGTAAGATAGTTTCACTGACAATCAGGGCCTTTCAAGGGATGCTTAAAACCACTCAGCAAATATCCCACTGAGCACACAGGAGAGTCAGAAGCTAGAATCTGTCCCCTAAATGCCCTTGATCTACACATTCATGCCACAGGGTGCCCCAGGGCTGGGATTCTCCTTGTCCTAGAGTGAATACAAGATAGAAATTAAAAACACATCTTTTTTAGGGTGGTCCCAACAAAATGTACCTAGTTTCATGCAGGGAAAATAATTCATTTTCCTTTCCCCTTTTTTTCTGTCTGTATTGCTTAAAATTCTAATGGACAGGATTCTCACAGAACTTGACCTCCTGATGAGCCTCCCTCTGGCCTCTAAGTTGATTTGTATGAATCAGCATTTGAGACATTGGAAGCAGACCAGTCTGCCTGTGAGTCAGCCTCAGTTCAGAATGGATGGCCAGGACAGCTGCTGGACAACTGGGTCGGCTCAGAGCCCGACTCAAAGCGCTTTCCATTTTATTACTGACCTTGAATTCTAATGCAGTACTGAAAAGGGCTCCAAAAAGAATATCCAGACACTAGGTCTTGAAGTTATAGCACTCCAAACTGCCACCCCCCTACTAAGCTATGAAAAGCATCATGACATGAAGGAAAGAGCACTGGCCTTGGACACAGGAGAAAACTGTGTGCAGAAAACAACCGACTGACACTGCCTAACTGGAATCTTGGGAAACTCACAAACTCATTGTGTCTCATTTTACGTTTTTGTAAAAACACAGATAAAATATTTGTACTCCCTACTTCACAATGTTGTGAGAAAAGATCTTTGTAAATATGAATATACTACCAATATAGGTTTTTATTATAGCTCCAAGCATAATAGAATGAATGAATGAATGAATGAATGAATGAAAAAAAATTTATTAAGTGCTTACTATTTACAAATCACTGTAGTAAGGGACAGGAGTAGAAATAGAAAAGTAAGACTAAGACTATTATCCAGGGGTTCATATTCTAATGGAGGAGATCACACAGTTGGAAGGCTTTAGCTGCAAGTCAGCTGAAAAGTTCCCACGGTCCATAGGGATAGCAGCAAAGTAAATGGTCATGCTTCTTCTTCTACTGGTAAAAATCTTGTCATTTTCTGAAATCTGTCAATCAAATTGACAATACCAAGAACTTTAAGAATTTTCCATAATAATCTACCCAAAGCATAAATGGCAAAAATAATTCCTATTTCAAAGGATCTTTTTTTTTTCATCTCATCACAGAGTATTTACAGAGAGATGTTCTTCAGAGTTGGTTGTTTTAACAGAAATAATTTTATTTCTCTTTTCAAAAATTTCTTTTTCTTAGAATGGTTTCCTGGTACTACAGAGGACAAATAGATATTCTGAAATGAAGTTGGTACAGAAAGTGTAACAGTAAAAAAAAATTAAAGAACAAAAAATAGAATAAAGCAAATATTCCTGCCTTCTCATCCATCTATTCTTCCTTAAACTCATCCCTAAGCCTGTCCTTCATTCTCTGATCTCTCTTTCACTCAAATTTTCCCCTCTATCCAAAGATTTCTTAAAGTCAAAGAAAACATCAAGAACTAAAATTCAAGGAAAAATGAAAATACAAAAGAAAATGCCTTCCTTAGTTTTAAGAAGTGAAGTGGTCTCTAGAGGCTTGTGTGGTATAGTGGATCGAGCACTGGATGTGGAGTCAGAAAGACCTGGGTCAAATTCCACCTTCTCATATGCCTGTATGACACTGGGCAAGTAAATTAACCTCATTGTGCTTGTTTCTTCACCCATAAAAGGAAGGATATGAGCTTAATGATCTCTAAAGTTCTTTCCACTTCTAAATCTAGAATCCCAAGTACAAATTTCCATTAGACAAGAATGAGATTAACACTCCTGTTGAGCACTGACTTTGGATTGTGTGTCCTTTCTGGCTAACTGGCCCTATGGATACAGGTATTGGGCAACCACCTGTGACACAGGAGCTGAAAATTACCCAACAGCCCTATTTCCTTAGAACCTCTTTCCAACTAACTTGTTGTAGTGTTCAACAACCTCACTATTAATTATCATCCTGAAATTATCAAATGATTGTTATCTGAGGTTAAACAGGACCATACACAAACATTTTATACTAAGTGAACTCCAGAAATAATCATGGGGATATAAATGCTGCTACCTGGGAGCAAAAAGTAGAATATCTGCTAGAGCTCCATTCACAGGCTTTATAGGGTGTCTTAAAAGTCTTATAGCAATGTATAAACATACTCGATTTGTCAAGTATTTTAACATAATTAACATGTAGTAGACTTCCTGCCATCTAGGGGAGGAGTGGGGACTAAGGGGGGGAGGGGAAATTTGTAACAGAAAGCTTTGTAAGGGTTAATGTTGAAAAATTACCCATATATATGTTTTGCAAATAAAAAGCTTTAATAAAAAATTTTAAAAATAAATAATAAAAAAATCTTATGGTAGCATTAAGCTTTTAAAACTACATGAAGACTTGGAGTTACCTTGTATTAATTTTACACAGGCAGCTAGGTGGTATACAGGAGACTGAGTCAGGAAGGTCTGAGTTCAAATCCTACTTCAGACTCTTCCAGCTATGTGATCCTTAGTCTCTCAAGCTCTCAGTTTCCTCATCTGTAAGTGAAGGTGTTAGACTCAATGGTCTTGAATGTCCTTTTAGTTTTAAATCTATGACCTTAGGACTTTTTATGTGACCCCTTGGTAAATGAGTTAACCTTTAAGTGCTAAGGATTCTTCCTTTCTAAAAGGTGGGGGTTAGACTGTAAGATCCCTTCCAACTCTAACAATCCATAATTCTATGAAATATTTTCTTAGAGGAATATCAATAATGGAGCGGAAATGCTGCTGCTGTTTGTTCATTTAAGTTAGGTTTGACTCTTCATGATCTCATTTGGAATTTCCTTAGCAAAAACACTGAAATGGTTTGTCATTTCTTTTTCCCACTCATTTTACAAATAAGGAACTTGAGGCAAAAAGAGTTAAATGACTTGCCCAGGGTTCCACAAGTAATGTCTGAGGCTAAATGTGAAGCTCATGAAGATGAGACTTCCTGATTCCAAGCTCAGTGCTCTGTGTACTCTGGTGCCACTTAGAAACCCCGTAGTGGAAATAGAATGGCTTGAATCAGGACACCTGAGTTCTAATCCTGATTCTGCCACTAATTTGTCATGGTGACTTTGAACAAATTTATTCCTTATTCTGTGCCTCATTTATTCACTTATATTTTTAAATGAGAGTGTTGAAAACACAGAGTCCCAGAATCTCAGAATAAGACTCAGGAATCACAGAAATCCAAACCCTATTTAATTAAACAAACCATATATAATATATCTGACTTTTGCTTAAAGATTTATCCAGCAGGTAGGAAGCTATCACCTCTGAGGAGTTCTATTTGCTTTTGCATGCCTTTAGTACGGGTGGCTGGGGGGACACCACAGTTCACAGAGCACCAGACCTGGAATCAGGAAACCTCATCTGCATGAGTTCACATCTGGCCTCAGACACTTCTCAGCTGTGTAACCCTGGGCAAGGCACTTAACCTTGTATGTCTCGGCCTCCTCATTTGTAAAATGATTAGGAGAAGAAATTGGCAAAGTCTTTCAGTATCTTAGCAGAGAAAATCCCCAAATGGGGTCGTTAAGAATTGGACATGATTAAAACAACAGAGTAAGAATGATAGATCTGGTGGTTAGGAAATGTTTATTGAATGTTGAGTCTCAATCTACATCTCTTTGTAAATTCTACTCACTGCTCCTAATTTATCTTTAGGGTCAACCAGAACCCAACTAAATTTCTCAGCAGATTTTCAAATACAATATACAAGATAATGCTTTTATGCTAATTTTTCATGAATTTAGCCATCATCTCTTCCTTCAACTGATTTTCATATGACAAGAATTCAGGAATTTTTTAACCAATCTTTTTTGCAATTCTTGGAACTTCTCACTGGCCTTTCTAAAATATGATATCCAGAATAATATAAACACTCCAAAGGAAGTCTGTCCAGGGCAGAGTACAATGCAATATCACCACCCAATCCTGGACCTTATTATGCTTTTTAAATTTGGCCTAAGATTAAGTTTATAGAGCAACTAGGTAAATAGTATTCAGGCCTGGAGACAGGAAAACTCATCTTCCTGAATTCAAATCAGGCCTCAGATACTTGCTAGTGTGACCCTGGGCAAGCCACTTAATCCTATTTACCTCAGTTTCTTCATCTGGGAAATAAGCAGGCGGATGAAATGGCCACCCACTTCATTATCCTGGCCAAGAAAAAACCAAATGAATTTACAGACTCATAAATGATTGAAAAATGGCTGAACAACAACAGCCAATTGCATTAACTTCAGGGGGCATTAATTTCACATTCAACTCATAATGAATTAATAGATCACTAAAATCAGCAGCTCTTTTCTCAGATAAACTGTTGTCTAGATATGTCACCACCATTTTGTAACTATATTAACTTTCTGATTCAAGTGTCTTAATTTGCATTTGTTTTCATGAAATTTATTCTCCTTCCTTTTTTTTTCCCTCTTGTCTACCCATCTGCTTAGATTTTGAAGGAAAGGATTCTCAACTGAACTTGACCTCATCATGAGCCAGAATAAAGTGCCCTGGGAATCTTCCATGGAGAAAAAATACTATGGGACAACTTTTTCTAGATGTGATAGCAAATCATAGGAATCTTTAAAATATCATTGTATTAAATTTGTTCAAATGTCCTAGACTGCTGAAATATTTGTGAATACAGATCGCTATTGTCTAGCTTTTTTTCTTCCCCCCAGATGTACAATATCTTCAAATTTGATAAATATATCCTCTATCCCATTATCCAAGTCATTATTGAAAATGTCAATCCAGAACCAAGCATAGATACTTGTAGCTCTCCACTGGAGACCTCCTCCCAGTATGGTAACAAACTGTCCATCCTACAATAATAACATGAGATCAGATACTTTGCTAAAATTTAGTTAAACCCTCTCCACAACATAGCTTTGCTTCCCACTTGGCAACCCTGTCTAAAGAAGAAATGACATTTGATGGTACAGCCTGTTCTTTGTGTAGCTATGTTGATTATCGATAATCATTGCTCCCTTTCTAGGACTCAATGATCTCTAAATTTTAGTACTGAAAGAGCCCCTTGGATCAGTATGTATACACTAAAAGTTTCAATATTCTACCATAAATCTCCATTGGTTAGTATTTCTTCCAAGCCATACCCCAGTGATAGTTATGATACTAATGAATAACTGAAAACATTATCATTCAGATCCTGAATAATCCATGAATGATGCATTTATACTCAGAACAGTGTGATGCTAAGAATGTCTCTTTAACTATATGATGAACAATTCTAATGGTCGTGACTCTCTTTGACAATGAGATGATTCAAATCTGTTCCAATCCAAACTATCCAATGACTCTCAGTGATAAAGAGAGTCATCTATACCCAGAGAGAGGATTGTAGGAACTGAGTGTGGACACCAACATAGCATTTTCCCTCTTTCTGTGGTTGTTTTATTGCATTTTGTTTTCTTTCTCAGTTTTTTTCTTCATTCTTTATATGATTTTTCTTGTACAGCAAGATAACTATATAAATATGTATACATATATTGGATTTAACATATATTTTAACATGTATTATACTATTTGCCATCTATAGAGGGGGTGGGAGGAAGGAGGAGAAAATTTGGAACAGAAGGTTTTGCAAGGTTTGAAAAAATACCCATGTATATGTTTTGTAAATAAAAAGCTTTAATAAAAATTTTTTAAAAAGAATGTCTCTTTATTCTAGATTCATTCTTTAAAAATAAGTAGTCCACACATGGCCCATATGATAACTTTGCAGTGAGCAGAATTCTCATTTCTATCACTTTCCATGATCATATTGAATAGTTTTTTTTAAGTTACTGTATATAGATACAGTCCTACATATATAATACCCTTCATATAAGGACTAAGAGATTAAGACAGTCTTGACTCAACATTTGACTTTCTTTAAATGCTTCTGAAAGTTCAGCTTCCAGATGTGTCAATGTGATTCTCATTCATCTGACCTCTAATTATTGGGATCCTTTAGGGAATATTTGAAAGAAGTGAATGGAGTTGCCCTTCATGGATCATGTCGACGTGCAGAGAGAGCATCATATTTTTCCTAGTCAATCTACTTTTTCTTTTCTCCCTCTGTATCAACATATTCTTCTCTGAAAGGTTAAATTACTTGTTTCCTCAGAAAACAGAACCCAAGAGGGGTAAGAGTTGCAGGGCTGCCTGCCCATCCTTTTCAATTTTGCATCTGCAAAGAATCAGAGAACCAGCAAAAGAGGGAAGGCACTCAATTTCAGGTTTTCCTTGTCTCTCTCCTCCCTTGAGAAGGACAAATTTCAATCATGTTTTTCTTTCTGACAGCCTGAATTTCTGCTCATGCTGTGACTGCTAATGCTGTCTTTGTTAGTCTTTGCTATGGTCACTTTTTGGAAAGCTTCTATTCAAAATCCTATCAGCAGCAATCTGAAGTTTATGTTAGCAGTCTGGTAGGAGCCAGCTGCCACTTGTGGTGTGAGAGGAACCCAATCCCTCCCTAAGGGATGGATTTCAGAGCATCAGTAGAAACCAAGTAGCCTTTAGCTCTTTTTAGATTGGTGGGGCATGAAAGTCACCAGCACATTTTAGCAATAGAGAAGTTATTTTTTCTGATCATTGCAGTTTCTTCGCTAGTCAGACAATCCTAACAACATTTAAAAACATATAGAAGGGCTTCACAATCATATTGGCATTGGGAATTAAAGTTAAACATAATAGTAAATGAAAAGAAGGCCCAGGTCTGAGGTTTGGAAGACATTGACAGTGAGTGAGTTTGACCTGGATAAAGAAATAGCAAGAGAGACTGAGAAAAAGCAGTCCCACATGTAGAAGAAGCACCAGGAGAGAACAGTGTCATGAAAAGGAAAGGTGATTATAAAAGTGAAGGTAATTATATAAAGTGAGGGTGATTATAAAGAAGTCAAGGATGAGAACTGAGAAAGGTCCATTAGATGGGGCAATTAAGAGAAGATTGGCAGCTGGAGAGAGAGAGTAATGTTGCTCAAATGATGATATTGGAAGCCAGATTGCAAAGGGTTTAGAAGCAAATGAGAAAAGAATAAACAGCTTTCTTAGGGAAATTAACCTAAAGAAGGATAGATGATAGCTAGTGGGGATACTTGAATGAAGAGGATTTTTATTAAGGATTGGTGAGATATGGGCCTGTTTATTGGCAGAAGACTTAGGGAGAAAGTAAAAAATGAGAGGTGGGGGTGATAGAGCAATCTGATGGAGAATAAGGGAAAGGATGGAATCAAGGGTACATGAACAAAGACTGCACTTGGAAAAAAAAAAGAAGGATCAATTCTTCATGTGAAATTGGGGTGAAGGAGGAAATAACAGATGTCTGAGTGATTGGAGATAAAAAGCAAAGGGAGAAAATAGAACTCTCAGCAAATTCCTCATTTTTTGGTGAAGATGGAATCAAGCTTCTCCTCTGAAAAAGTGGGACAGGGTGTCCATGGGAGGCTTGAAAGAGGATGAAAACATTTGGGAAAAATACTGTGTGGATTGGAATAGCAAATCAATTTGGGACATGGGGAAGAAAAGGATTGTTTTGCTGTAGTGAGGGACCAGTTGAGGTTATATAACATAAATTCATGGTAGACCTAATCAGGATGGTTTTGTGAAAACAGAAAGGAGAAAGATAATGGGAATAATTTTAGGGTGAGATTTGGCAAGGTATGTTGAATTATAAGATAAAAAGGCAAGAGATTCAAATGTAAATAATGGTGTAGAGTTGGACAAAGAGTTGAAAAAAGGAAGGTAAAATATTGTAGCCAGAAAAGGGGTGACGGCCTATGAAAAAATTAAGGAAATAGAAAATATATGATGAATGTTGAAAGAAATGATAAAAAGTTGTAATCAGATCAAGAATTTCAAAGAACATGAAAATGGCAGGATAACACTTGTGAATAAAGGCACCAATAAGGATGCCATCTTTGTATGTAGTTGGAGTGGGGTAGAGGAGTAGTCACTAGGACTAAGAACTTGGAGCATCAAAATATAGGGAGTCCCCTTGGAGGAGGGCAGAAACTGGGAGAGAAACCAAAGCTGTGAGTTGGATACTGAACTCAGTTAGGAAGGAAGAATGACCTGGGAGTTGATAGAGAACAAGCCAATCAGAATTGGGTGATAAATTTGAAGAGCTTAAACCTCAAAATAGGTGAGGTTGCTGAATAACAATAGTAGAAGGAATTTCTGGAAGGGGGACTAGGAAAAAAAGAATCCTGGCTCTTCTACAATGATGGTGAATGGTGGTTAGGAAGATAGGAATGAAAGTTCAGCCAGGGCTGGAAAAGGTGGCCAAGAATAAACAGTGTTTTGGGGAGAAGTCAGGACTCAGTGAACACCAGAGGTTATTAGTTAGAAAGGAAAATATTTAGGATGAATTACATTTATTAATTATAGACTAGTCAGTACATGAGGGACATCCCATATAGGACACAGGACAAGATAAGACTGATGGGATAGATGTAAGGCTGTGGGCAGCTAGGGATGAGTAACAGGGCTTATATATTGATAGCTAGGAGTTCAAAATCAATAGTTTGGAGAGAATACAAAGGGGTGGAAGTACACTGAACATTGAGGAATAAGTCCAGGCAGCATATTAGTGGTTGGAGAAAAGTCTACTAAGGGAGATTGTCCAAGTTCTTCCTTCAAGTGCAAGTGATGATGATGTGTTCTTGACCACCCTAGGAGATCCACCTCATAGCTAGCAGAAGTCTTTAGATGTATGAAAGCATTTCCAGATGGAGTAAATGGATCAGTTTAGGAGGCATGAGCAGTGTGAGGCAGGTAATAATGAAGAAGTTGGGGCAGGTGTTGGTCTGCTGGATAGTTTCGGGGTCACTAGAGGAGGAACTATTAAAATGGAGGTGGTAGGCTGGTGGACTCCCAAGGGTATGGCCTTGAAGTATAGAATTACATATAGCTTGCAAAAGGTATTGGGAGGGCTGTGGGGTAGATATAAGTTACCTTATAGAAGTTACTTAGAAGTTACCTAAAACAACTCCTTCATTTTATAGATGAAGAAACTGAGACTCAGTTAATAAGGTACTTGTCCAAAGTCATACAGCTAGTAAGGAGCACAGTGAGAATTCAAAACCAGCCCTTCTGACTCCAAATCTAGCCAAGCTACTTCTCCTATAGAAAAGAAAAGTGTGAAATAAAAAATTCATTCTGTATTTATGATCATCTTCATATTTCTTAAATCTGTTTCCCAATCTCTAACAAATCTTTCCTATTTTCCCTTCTTTCCCAACTTCTTTTAGATCATCGATAAGATCTGTGACCAATCTTCTCCTCACTACCCACCCGCTTGCACAAAGCCTTATCCATTTGGTCATTCAAATTCTCTTTCAAAGATACTTCTATGAATAAGTTTCATAATAACCTTTGAAAGGTTCAAGAAAATCCCTCCCCAGGGCTCAGGAAAGGTTGGAGCTCATCTTCTATTTATCTTTCCCTTTTTCAGCCTAAATCACATCTGTGTACATCCTGAATACCTGGAGCAAGAATTTTGTTCATAGCTAAGGCTCAAATATCACAACCAGTGATTAGTGTCAATACACCCTTTATGTCCACAAAAGATAGTTGACTTTACATTTCCTCCTTAGAGCTCAAGATGCTTTGCCGGTATTAGTTGCCAAATCAATGTGAGTTCTGCAGTGCTCATGGGTAGACAAATTTTACTAAAAGGTCATGTTGCCCATAGGACTTAAAACAACAAAGCGATGCCTTATCCTTCCTTATGAGGGGAGGCAAAGGGAAGAGTAGAAGTCTCAGGAGGGTTGGAGACTTAGGCAGGGGACAGAAAAACACCATCTGTCCCACTAACCATGCTGGCAATGCTGGCTGGCCGCTGGCTGCAGCACATTGCCCCTTATACCACAGATTAGAATTTGAAAATTGCAAAGGACCTTGCCTTTCATCAGGTACGATATCTTATTTTAATAATATCATATATTACATTGGCAAAGCATATCATCTTCAAAATAATATCTGTCACCACAGACCTTATGGCAGCAGAGGAACAAGTTGCCCGAGGCACATAGGGATTATGTGTTTTGGCTCAAGTCACACAGATAATGAGCATTAGAGGCAGGGTTGAACCCAGGTCTTCTCCCTCCAAAGTCAATCCTTTTCTAATTTAAGATACTGCCTGCCTAAGTACATGCTCTTACACAATTTTACAGAGGAGTAAACTGAGATTGAATGAGGTCAAGTTGCTTGTCTAGGATTATACAATTAGTAAGCAGATGAGATGATTGAAAAACAGATTTTCTAGGTAATTAATAAATTAATTAGGATGGCAAATAATAAATTGATGTTTAGTGGTTTCTCTTAATTTATTAATTAGGAATGTAGGATAGTTTACCTCTCAGACCTGTGGAGGGGGAAGGAATTTGTGACCAAAGAAGAACTAGAGGTCATCATTAATCACAAAATAGATAAGTTTGACTATATCAAGTTGAAAAGTTTTTGTACAAACAAAATGAATGCAGACAAGATTAGAAGGGTAGCAGTAAACTGGGGAAATATTTTTACATCCAAAGGTTCTGATAAAGACCTCATTTCTAAAATATATAGAGAATTGACTCAAATATATAAGAATTCAAGCCATTCTCCAATTGACAAATGGTCAAAAGATATGAACAGACAATTTTCAGACAAAGAAATTGAAACTATTTCCAGCCACATGAAAAGGTGCTCCAAGTCACTATTGATCAGAGAAATGCAAATTAAGACAACTCTGAGATACCACTACACACCTGTCAGATTGGCTAAAATGACAGGAAATGATAATGATAGCTGTTGGAGGGGATGTGGGAAAACTGGGACACTAATACATTGTTGGTGGAACTGTGAACGGATCCAACCATTCTGGAGAGCAATTTGGAGCTACGCTCAAAAAGTTATCAAACAGTGCATACCCTTTGACCCAGCAGTGTTTCTACTGGGCCTATATCCCAAAGAGATTTTAAAGGAGGGAAAGGGACCCACATGTGCAAAAATGTTTGTGGCAGCCCTTTTTGTAGTGGCAAGAAACTGGAAATTGAAAAGATGCCCATCAATACGAGATCTCCCAATAAAAAAAAGGAATAAACGCACAAAAAAGCCAGCAACAAATGTAAGAAATGACCAACAGGAGGATTTCAGAGAAGTCTGAAGAGACTTGCATGAACTGATGCTGAGTGAAATCAGCAGAACCAGGAGAACATTATACACAGCAACAAGACTATACGATGATCAATTTTGATGGACATGGTTCTCTTCAACAATGATGTGATTCAAACCAGTTGTGCTGCGATGAAGATAGTCATATACATCCAGAGAGAGGCCTGTGGGAACTGAGAGTGAACAACAGCACAGCATTTTAACGCTTTCTGTGAATATTTCCATGCATTCTGTTTTCCTTCTTAGGTTGTTTTTTTCTTCTTCTCTTTCTAGATCTGTTGTTTCTTGTGCAGTAAGATAACTGTATAGATATGTATACATGTATTGTATTTGTCATATAATTTATCCTATCTAGCATGTATTAGATTACCTGTCATCTAGGGGTGGGGGGTGGGGGGAAGGAAAGGAAAGCTTGGGGAAAAAAAAGTTTTTTTGCAAAGGTCAATGTTGAAAGGTCACTCATATGTTTTGTAAATAAAAAGCTTTATAAAAAAATTTTATTAATTAGGATATCAATTGGTGGTCAGTAATCTCCCTAAATGCTTAAATGCCTTTGGAAAAGAAGGTTCTTTTGACAGGTGAAAAGCAACCCTGATTGGTGAACAATTAATAAGGAGTGTGGACACACTAATGAGGAAGCAGGCTAAAAGTCTGCAATTTCTCCTGCTGAGAACATGTCTTGATTTGGAGTCTCAGTCTCCTCCAGCAATCTGAACAAACTCAGACCACTCTGGTTGATTTTCTCCTTCATGAATCAGGTTACCTAAACTCCAGAAGAGACGTACAGCATGTGCTTATTTCCTAAGGGTGAGAATTCACCTAAGATAGATGCTGTTTGCAATCTAATCTAAACCAGAATAAGCTTCTCTGGTTTTGTGGGGTCCTATCCAAGATTGCAGATCATGTACCCAGAAGATTTAGGCAATCTCATTTGCCAGCAATGTCCTTCAAAGACTGATTGACCTCCAGGGGATGATCCCTGAATGAGGAAATAGAAAGGAAAAAAACTTCAATCCTAATTCCATAATTAGGTATTGATATAATAGGAAAATAATCATTTCTCTCACAAGATTTGAATGAAGGTTTTTCTGATCTCTATACCATGTGATACTTTATCTCTCAAAAAGTGGGAACTTAATGAATGCTTGAATTGAAAGTAATTTTCAAGTTTCCTGCAAAAACAGAGAAATAGCTCTTTTTAAGGCGGAGACCAACTCTAAAAAAAAAAAGGTCACTGAAATTCAAATTCCAGGAAATCAATGCTATGGCTGTTAAAGAAGTTGATAGCATTGTCCTGCTGGAGCTATATCAATCAATAAGTCAGGCATAAAGAACCTATTGTGTGCCAAGCACTGAGGACATAAATACTACAGGTACTACTACCCCTACTGGTGCCACTGCTAGTGCTATTACCACTACTACTACTGCTGCTACTGTTATTGTTACTGTTACTGCAACTACTACTGCTACTACTACTACTAACTACTACTACTACTACTACTACTACTACTACTACTACTACTACTAC
>JAJPUD010000647.1:165394-190236 GCA_023553655.1 Myrmecobius fasciatus
GGAAAAGGAAAAGGAAAAGGAAAAGGAAAAGGAAAAGGAAAAGGAAAGGAAAGGAAAGGAAAGGAAAGGAAAGGAAAGGAAAGGAAAGGAAAGGAAAGGAAAGGAAAGGAAAGGAGGAAAAAGTGTCCCATAATAAATTCTAGCTTCGAGTCTGAATTCAGTGCTTTTTCTTATGTCTGGCACATAGTAAGAATTGAATAAATGTTTGTTCTCCCCCTCCTTCCCTTCCTTCCTTTTTTTCTTTCTTTCTTTCTCTCTCTTTTATTCTTTCTCCCTCCCTTCCTCCTTCCCTCCTGCTTTTCTTTCTTCCTCCCTTCCCTTCTTCCTTCCTTCTTTCCTTTCCTTCCTCCCTCCTTTCTTCCTTCTTTCTTTTCCTCCCTCCCTCCCTGCCTCCTTTTTTCCTTCCCTTACTTCCTTCTTTCCTCCCTTCCTCCTTTCCTTATTTTCTTCCTTTATCTTGAACTAGAGGCCTTTATTTTCACATCCAATATTTTATGTGTTTATCTGTCTTGTGACACAGCTATTTATATTCATGTGAATTCATTTTCAGATTTTTCTGATATATTTCATTTTGACAACATTAAGGAGGAAATAGCAAACCATTTCATCCTTTTATGTCTCAGGTATATACCTCATTTGGCTTTGATGCATGCTGCAGATGTGGTTAACATCTTCCATAAGAGATACTCCTTCCCAAAAAATATTAGACCCACTCATTGAAAAGTCCCGTAAGTGGTTGGAACTCCGGGCATAAAATTTTATCTTCCAAGACTAGAGGGTTTTCACTCCACTTCATCCCTCCTTGCCCAGAGCTCCTATTTCAATGGGATATTTTAAGTGATAGAACCCAGATGTTTCATCTTGAGGGGCCTTCCTGACTTGGGGAATGTTTCTGTCATCCAATCCCAGCATGAAGCTGGTACTGGGAGAGAATGGAAGTTGATTATTTCAAGACATACGACATCACAGATTGTTTATGAAGTGTTATGTCCCAGAATGCTTTGCTCTTCTAGTTAAAAAAAAGAGAGAAAAAAATCTGTTAGCTCAGCTACCAGAGGTTGAAAATTCTAGAGCCCAGAAATTTGCATTTCTCATGAAAGTTTAATGATGGAAAAGGGAGAGAGTTATGGATCAGCCTGGGGGCACTGTTGGGCCAGGATCCTTGCAGTTTGTACAAGTATGAATATTGTTTACAGCCACTGGCACCTTTTTATATAGAATAGTAATTCCTTCACCTAAAACACTTGTCAACTTTAGTACTTAGCTTCAACTTTATCTCACCTTGTATCTGAGCTCCACCTCTGACAAACTGCTAAGTAATCAACTATCATCCACTCAGCTAACATTTATGAAGCACCTACTGAGTATAGAACATACTTCTATACTCCTAGGAATGATTTAATGTTTTCATGAAGTGTTTCTCTTGATATCATGATATAGAAATGGTATATATTTATACACACACACATACACATATATGTGTGTATGTATGTATATATATATGGTGTAGAAAAAAGCTGACATTAATGCAGAAATTTAAGATTTATAAAGTATTTTAAATAAATTATCTCATAGAATCTTCATTTAAAGGAAGGCAACTCATGTAGGTCCTACATGTATACTCCTACATCAGGACTTCTTAACTTTTTTAGTGATAATGGATATTGCAGGCAGCCTGGTGAAGTCTATAGTCCCTTTCTCAGTCTGATGAATCCTATGATCCCTTTTTAATTAGTTTATAAATGCATAGGAAAAAACACAAAATATTACAAATGAAACAAATTATGTTTAAATATAAATTTAACTTTATCCCATCCAAGTTCATGGATTCTCTGGAATCTAACCACAGATACTTTATAGTGGAGTCTGTGGACTCCACTATATATATATATATACATATATATATATATATATATATGTGTGTGTGTGTGTGTGTGTGTGTGTGTGTATGTGTGTGTGTGTATATATAAGTGTGTGTGTACATATATATATAAGTGTGTGTATGTATATATGTGTGTATATATATATGTGTGTATATATGTGTGTATATATATATATACATATGTATATGTCAGACAGATATCCTCTTCTAGATAATCCCTGAATATCATGTCTCACTTAATATGTCACTCTGGAGGCAGTGGAGCATCACCACAGAGGCAGGTAAATGGCACAACGCATGGACATCTTTTCAGTAAGACCTGAGTTTCAATCTGGCCTCAGTTCACTTCTGTGATTCTGGACAATTAGTTCAAACTCTATCTGCTTTATTTTTTGAATCTATAAAATTGGGGCAATAAAAACACCTACTTTACAAGGTTATTGTGAGGATCAAATAACATAAGATTTGTAAAATGCTTAGCCCAGTACCTGGCACATAGTAGGTCCTTGATAAACACCACACACACAGTAGACATTTAATAAATGGTTGTTTCCTACTTCCTTTCTTGTTTTGTTCCTTTATTAATGTCACCCAATAATACATTTTTTTTTCTCAACTACTATCACTCTGATGACTTGCAATGAACTTGTGGTCTACTAAAACTCCTGGATCTTTTTTTTTCAAATGAGTTGCTGTTTAAACATCCCTCTCTCCATCTGATACATGTATAGTTGATTTTTTTTTAAACCTAAGCACAAAAATATAAATTTTTGCAACTTTTCAGACTAAAATTACATTCTCAGGTCACTGTTCCCTATTTTTTGTGTTTTTCCCCTATTAATGTATACTGAGCACAGTGTCTAATATGTAGTAGGCACTTAATACATGTTTATTGTTTGACTAATCAGGATAAAAATGGTTTCACATTTTATAATACTGCAACTCAGTATAATGTCCAATACATTGTCCTTGCTTAATAAATGCCTTTTAATTCATTTATTCATTCTAATTTATGGCTAGGGAAACATACTCAGAGGATTAGCAACTTGTTCATGGTCATTTCCTTTTTTAAATAGGATTTGAACTCATCTCTACTCATTCTGAATGCCGCAGGACACTTCCGATTACCTCTTGTTGCACGATGAGACATAAACATTTATTTTCAGAGCTTTCCAGAGGACAAGATTTCTTTTTAGGCTGCTGATCAGGATGTGGATGCAGTCAGTTATTGGGTCCATATGCAGAGCCTTTCTGATTTGCTCTACCTGCTAAGATCTTGTTAGAACTAGCAAGGATCATAAGTTTTCATGACTGTCCTACTCCCTTATAGTTTTTTTCCTAGAATCTCACCTATTCCTTAAGTGTAGTGATGGAACATAACATCCTCGATCCTGAAAAAGAGCAACCCCTGAGACAAGGAACAGGAGGTAGGATGGGAACACTCATTTTTTTAGTTTTAAGTCCCATCTCTGCCAAGTCTACAAAGTGGAGGTGATATTCACACTTGGAATACCTACCTTGACCTGAAAATCAAATGGAATTATGCTTGTTCAAGTAATTCAAGAAGATGGGATGGGGACAGAACATCATCATGACTTTCAAGATTGAAGATGCGCTTGAGAGAGAGAAGAAGAAGAAGAACAAGAACAAGAAGATGAATGAGAAGAAGAAGAAGAAGTAGTACAAGAAGAACAACAACAACAAGAAGGACAGGAATAACAAGAACAAGAAGAGGAATGAGAACAAGAAGAAAGAGAATAATAAGAAGAAGAAGTACAAGAAGAACAAGTACAAGAACAAGAACAGGAACAAGAACAAGAAGGAGAGGAAGAACAATAACAAGAACAAGAGGAATGAGAACAAGGAGAAAGAGAACAAGAAGAAGAAGAATAAATACAAGAAGAACAAGGAGAGGAAGAATAAGAACAATAACAAAGAGAGGAAGAGTAAGAACAAGAACAAGAAGAACAAGAATCCTCAGAGCATCAAATGATACAGAGTTGATGGAAGATCTAATTTCAAAAATGGTAAGTCAAAGGAAAGCTCAAATTCTCCATTTTGTCAAGGACATGTGCTACAGAACACAGACATAAGAAAGGAAGGGATGAGCTCAATAAAGCTTGGGACAGAGTCATATTATAGTGGAGCCAGGAAAGTCCTACAACCTGAGTCTCTATTGGCACTTCTTCTCTGCCAAAAGCAGGGCTACTGATAAAGTCTTAGGGATAGCAATACAAATGAGAATAGGGACTGGATTCATAATTTCACTGGTTTAAAGAAGCCCATGATGAAGAAACTTCCTCTGTCAATATTGGTTGTCATCCTCTCAGCAATTTAAATTCTTACATTCAGCTCAAGGGAACAATTAGCTTGTCCATAGTCACAAAGCATATGTGTAAGAGGCAGAGTTTGAATCCAGGTCTTCTCTACTCTTGAGGCCAGCTCTCTGTTCTATTTTATTGCCACTTGTGGAATAGAGACACACAGTAGACGAATAAGTAGTTTTAATTACTTACCTATCAGAGAACTTGACTTTGGTTGACAAAATTTAGAAGCAAAGTGAGACTGCTTTGTGGAAGTTTACCTTGTGGAAGAAGCATCAGTATTGGCTAGTTTGGCTCCAGAGTATAGAATCTAAAGCAATGGTGGAAGTTACAGAAGGGCAGATTGTGGAAAAGAAAACAAGTTCATACTCCTACCAATAAACACCATCCAAAGATAGAAAGAGACACACTGGCAAATTGAGTAGGCCCTTTCATAGAGGTCTTCAGATATAGGTTGGATGGATGAGTTTGGGTGATGTAGCAAGTAGACTCCAGAGACATGGGTTGTTTGACTCACTGAGATTTCAGATTCTGTGATTCCATAAACCATGTTTCCTTGACTGATTAGTATCTATTCAAATTCTCTTGGAAGCAATAGCCTAGTCCACGTCTTTGTTTTTAGGCTATTTGCTATTTTGTGAGTCAATAGCTTGTGCAAACACATCTAATGTGAACACCTGTAATTGCATATGGTACCCTCTCTTCCTTATCCTTTCTCCTAATGTGCTACTTATATAGAATAGCCCATTGGGCTATAACAGCTACACATCTAATCAGTTGTTTCCCATCTGTTAAGATATAGTCAATTCTCTTTTTAAATTATGTCATCTATACTCACCATCTGATTCACTTATTATATAAACTATTTGTAAATACAGCAGTTAGATTTCTAAAGAGCCTACGGGTCTTTGCTTTCTTTCCTTCCTTGGCCCCAAACAATTTTCTGCCTTTATTTTTACCATCCTCCTGTTTTTCATTTTCATATGAAGATCATTTTATGTTAAAGCAAAATTACAACAATATATTAAAGATCCATGATTTTATTTTCACTTCCCTTCCCAGTAGAACATAACATCTTTGAAGGTAGGAATAATTTCATTCGTATCTTTATATCACTACAACTTTATAATGTGCTTCTTGCATAGCAAATACTTAATAAATTTGTTCATTGTCATTGAGTAAACCCTCAAAACTAATGCAGATTGCAACCATTCAACATTTCCCCTACCACATGATGCTCCGTCTCTTGCTCTGGTGTCTTTGTATAAGCTGGCCCTGCTACTCCTGCATCCCTAGAATGCTGTTCCTTCTCATTTTCTCCTTTTGAAACCTCTACTTTTCCTAGCCTAGAACCTTTTCTCAGCCATCATGATGAAACTTCAGAGTCTATGCCAGTCCTATTACTGAGTGTGTCTGAAATTATAAACTGTCTTTCAGGATCAAATCCACTTTTCACAGTACTTGAACCTATAGAATTTGTAAGCAAACTAAGCTCATTTTTCCCCTTCTAATTGTTGAGCTCTTCATTCTTCCCTATCCTACTTCCCCTACCAAACTCTTACCCTGCCTCCTTTTATGTTTTAAATACTTTGTAAACTTTCAGGGATCATTTAAATGCTAGCTATATTGTTATTCTTATTATGGCCATCTGCTTTGCTTCTATAACCTAAGAACCATCTTTCCTTTCCATCTGACTGGCAGCTGCAACTTCCTATATATGATATCTTCTCCATTAGAATCAAAAACAGAGATTGCTATTTAAATCCCCAAAACTTAGCACAGTTCTTTGTATATACCTAACACTTAATACATTCTTTTTCATTGGTTTATTTCATTGGTTTGAGGGTTTTCTCCAATGATACAGATCATAAGCCATCCCTGGAAACTCATCCTGTGCCATCCTGCCATCAGTTTGCCACAGGGAGTCCACCCAACATGGCTAAAGCCCTCCTCACTTTTTCAAAAAGTACCAGGGGAGTCCTCTGGATGTTTACCTGATATCCCTTTCTCTTATCACATGACTTGCAGTGGGCACAAAGAGCACTGTCAGCAGCAGTATGGATATTACCATCCACAGAAAGTCCCTCCTTATTTAGACTCTGAGTTGAATCTCCTCTATCATAGCAGCAAGAAACTTTGGCAAGCATAAATCTCTCTATTATATTCTTTTCTTGATATTTATTTTAAGTGCAAGATAATTACATATGAATGAAAGACAAATCAATGATTCTGTATGATTCCTCTCCATATTTTCTCAATGGTACCTCATACATGATCTACTCAATGAGTTAGACACCTTCTCCTTGTTCTTTTAATATCTCAAAGGCACTCTCATAGAGGTGGAAAGCTCATCAGTTGCCTCTCATTCCTTTTACATGGCTGGCCTACCTCAATTTCTGGTCATATGACTCATTATGATTTTTCAGGGACTCCAAATGTGTAAAGGATCTTTCGCAGAATATTGTAGACTGCTTCAAAGTACTTAACAAAAGTAGAAGTCACAATCCCTTTTGCACCCTTAGAAAACCAATTCAGCTATCATTTCTCCCACTTGGAAGGGAAAGTGGGGTCATTCTCTGAAACTGGAGCATCTCACCAGGAGCAAGTGTTACCCAACCCCTTAGCAGAGGTGGCAATGGAAAATTTGTCCACTCCAAAGATCCTGGGGCGTTTAGATGGATCCACTAGCAATGCTGGCACTCACCTGCTGAACCATAGTAGAAAGCTTTTCTGGGCAATATACCAAGGAATTTAAAAACCATAGTAGACTATGGTTTTATTTTTCACCCTGAAAAAGACTCCCTGCCAGTAGACAAAGGAACAAAATTCGCACTAAGGTTTTCATTCCCTTCTGACTTCAAAATAAATAGCTACAATTACCAGGTACAGATTTTTTTGAACAATAAAAATAATTATTATTATTAGCATTTATATAGTATTTTCAAATTTATAAAAAAATCTTTACAGATATTATTTCTCTTTAGGGTTAATTAGGAGGGTATTGTAATGGTCTAGGCAGCATATAGCATAAGGATCTGACCTAAAATGATAACCACAAGGATATAGATGCAAAAATTATGGGAAAAGAACTGGGGGGTGGAGAACAACAAAAAAGCATCATGTGAACTGCTGAAAAAAAATGTCATCACCTTTCATACAAATGGGGGAAATAGGAAGATCCTAATGGAAATATAATGAATACTGTTTTGGATATGTTGAGTTGGTGATGTTTATGGGATCCAACTGGAAATGTGCAATAGTAGTAGGTGATGTGAGCATGGAGCTCAGAAGAGAGCTTAGGATATGTAGATCATGACATCAGTTGCATAGAAATGATCATTAAACCTAGGGAAACTGGGGAAACCATGGAGCAACGAGCATAGGGAAATAAGAGGAGAAAATACAGTGGGACCTCCATGGATAGAGGGTGGGATAAGGATGATGGTTCCACCAAAGAAAATAAATCTAAATGCAACCTCAAGGGGGCTGAATTAACTCAAATTGAAAGTTACCTTTATTCCTATGATCTCAGTGTGAAAAGCCAAGTTGGTTTGGAGACCCTTCAAGGTGCTCCTAATATCAGGGATCGAGAAAACAATTTTTTCATGCAAATGTTATGGAAAGAAAATGAATCGTAGTGATTTTTAATGACACATTTTGTTTTTGTCACTCATTTCCAAATGTCTTGCTTTTCTCTCACTTTTATTTCTGACTTTGCAGGTTTTGACACCATATCTAAATCACCTTAGCACTTAAGCCTACTCACTTTGGAGCATCCTTCCATCCTGCTAAATGTCTTTTCATTTTGAGGAGAGGTTCAGATCAGCCCTCCTTCATCCTCTCTCAGCTTTGCTTTTGACTTCCTACACTTCAATACCATGTCCCCATAGAGGTCCTCCTCAGTCCCCTTCTATCTCCTTTTGTGTATTCTCTCCCCATCCTTTTAATGTATAAGCAATTTGAGGGGAGGGCCTGATTAAGTCGGGGTAGCAATACCTAGTTTGAAATAAACATGTGACAAATTCAGAGTGGCCATTCTCATTGTAAAAAAGGTAGGTTTGTTTAGGAAAAAAGGTCACAAACAAAATAAGAGGTAAAATAGGCTCCAGGAATGGCAAATATGAAACAAAGTTGGAAGAACAATAGGGTTACAAAGGAAAAGAATTTGGAAGAATCCATGAAAGGATTATGCCATGACGCCTAGAAATGCTATTGACTGGCAGGACAGAGCCATAGAATTTATCAGATTAACCAGAATTGGCTAGAGTAAGGAGAAAAATGAAATTAAAGGGAAGACACTTTGAGGGGAGATAGAGTGAGTCCTAGTTGGCTTAGTCCTGGAAAGAACTTAGTAAAGATCTCTACCATAAGCAGATCTTTCATAGAGGAAATACAGCCTTGGGGGTTTCTCAAGGAAACCAGAGAAGTAAAGGCAGGATCTCAGAGGGTGGGATCAAGAAGGCAGATGGAATACAATTGGCAGACCAGGTCCCAGACTTGTCTTAAGATAAGCTAATCAATATCTCCTAGATTGTTTGAAGATGCACAGAGTTTGGGGGATAGACAATGGAGATTGATAAAGAGTTCCATCCTCACCATCACTCTATAGGATAATGATAGTCTGGAACTTGATTATATCTGATAATAACCACATGGGCTTCTTCCTGACAAGTGAAGAAAGTAAATCCACATCAGGGGCTACTTTTTAGTTTGCCTTGGTTTTCCTAGTACTTAGCACAATGCCTAGCATATAATTAATGTTTAGTAAATGCTTATTTCTTCCTTCTTCTTACCTTCCCTCCCCAAAGAACCATCACCTCCAATGAAAAATAAAATAGAAAGATAGGGCATAAGGAGGAAGTTCTGCAAAGCTAACTAGGTTATAACCCGAGTCTGACAGTATACTGCATTTCAAATATGTAGTGTCCCAACCTCAGAAAGTAGAGAGACATTTTCTCATCTCACAGTTGGGGCCAAGCTTCAGCACTATAATTTCAGTGTTCGTTTTTGTTTTGTTCTTTGTTCTTTCCCTTTATATTAGCTATTGTGGGTATCATTTTCTTGGCTCTACCTGCTTCACTTTGCATGAGTTCCTATAAGTCTTTTCAGTTCTTCTCTGAATTATTCACATTCATTGTTTCTTATAGTACAGTAATAGTCTTTTACATTTATACATATTCAGCTGGGCTAGCTATTCCCCAATCAATGCTTATCTATTTTGTTTCCAGTTCTCTAATTCTACAAAGAGATGCTGTTATAAGCACTTTGGTGGAACATCACACTTCAAAAAGAGTAAAGGGGAAGCTTGTAAAATAGTGTCCCCAATCTCAAATGGAGTATATCTGGGGCTTTGGGAATAGCTGTGCCTTTCAACCCCCACCCCCACCCCCCCACACTTGCTTCTAGCCTAATCCCTGTAGCCATCACTAAGGAGAATAATCATTATGGAACTTTCTCATTAGCACTAGCAGCAACTGCTGACAAACTTTAAGCATAAAAGCCTTGGCTCTAGCAGAATCTCCCAGACCACTCATCCTGTTTATAGTTCAGCCCTTAAAGCTATCATTTGATAAGGCATCTTATATAGAAAGGGTCAGTCATCTCTACCAACAGCCAATCACTTATCACTCAGAAAGCAAATAAACCAACCTAGCTGAAGCAGCAAGGCACCCTAAGGGACAGAGAGGGAGCAGAGCAAGGCAGATGAGACCATTAATCCAATCTTGATCACCATCTTTCCTCAGACCCCAATGGAGACAATCCAGTATCCTGAACCCAAGGGCCATGGGAATAGCAATGCTTCCAGCTCAATGGCTTTAGGCACCATCCTGGGCAATTCCTTATGCCCATGCTGCAGTCACAGCTACTGAAGACCCAGGAGGAAAACATTCTTGTCACCAAAGTCCTTGATATCATCAAATGATTCAACATCAGATTTTATGTGAAATGATTTTAACAGTGAAGTCCTGTGAGGTAGGTGCCATTGTAATCCCATCTTATAGCTGAGGAAACTGAGGTTGGGAAATGTTAAATGACTTGCCCAAGGTGACATAGCTAGGTAAGTAGACAAGGTGGGATTTGACTTCAGATCTTCCTGAATCCAAATCTGACTTGCTATCTATTGTGCCAAAATATAAAGAAATGAAGCAGGTTAGATAAAATGAATTACCCTATAATGCTAAAGAGCTCATGTTTATCTAGGAAACAAATATTATCTGAGCCTTGGGAACATCAGTTGCAAATGCATTTTTCCCATTCAAAGTAATGTAACATCTCCCCCCAACTTGCCTCCTCCAGGATCCTAGAAGAATGTGTGCTCACTTCATCTGGGTGAGTACTTTGCCCCCTCTGGCTCACCACAGGACCATCTGCATTAATGAGAGCAAAAAAAGAAAGCAAAGACTGGCAATTACTCAAGGAATTGCTATTGAATTTCTTCACAGGGAATTCTGAGGTAGGATCTATATAAACACTGAGTGAAAGCTGGCTTTGAAGAGCCTTAGCTAACTCAAAGGCAGGGGGGGGAAATCTGCTGCCAGCCCAGCTCCTGTCTCTGCCATTCTCTTATGTCTTAGAAAGAATATTACTGCTGTACTATTTAAAATAGAAATATTGGCGATGTGGGAACATCTTTAGGACCACTATACTTTAATGAATTTCCCTCAGTAATTGTATCCCTTTGGGATTGGAAAGAAAGCATCTGCCACAGAAATAAAATGCATTGGTTTCTTCACTGTCTCATCCCAAATCCACATTCTTAGAGCTTTGATTAGAGTGGCTCTGACTAAGAACAATGACTTGATAGCGCCAAAGTAGCTACCACCTATAAATGAGGTGGACTTGCTTTTCTGAGGCTTATGGACAAGAAAGAGGCATTTGTTACTTGACATAGGCAAAAAAAATTGACTGACTCCCAGAAAGAAGAAAGTCAAAAAGAAGTCACACTTATCTATATATAGCCAACAAGGTCTGGTGTGCAGGTGGCCATGAGCCCTTTCTCTTCATCTCATCATCCCTTATACATTAGAAAGAATAACTCATTATAGGATCCATCCTACATTTTCCCCATGGTTTCTCACCTATCCAATTGACAGGCATCCTCAAACTGTATAACTGCCCCCAAGGTTCCACTCCTAACTCAGCAATCTAGTTTCTACCTTGAGAACCTAGACTTCTGAATGTGAGAGTTCATCATATCCATTATATCACTGCTAGACCATCTTCATCACAGATTGCTATCACCTCAAGCCCAAGGAACAGTAATCAAATCATGGATTCAACTCCTGGCAAAGATATGTATTGTCTTTCCTTTTAGTATGGAAGTTCCTTGAGGGCAGGAACTATCTTCCTTTTCATATTTGGATTCCCAGAAAGTAATTATCATAAAGCCTTCACATAGCAAATGCTTCCTTATCCATCCATCTCTCCCTCCTTTTTCCCCTCCCTTTCTTTATCCATCTCTTCCTTCATTCATGTAAAAATAATTTGTTTCATTTTAATCATACTTCCCATTAACTTATACACTTATTACTGAGACATGCCTCAGTATTATTTGATCTCATGTCTACACTGGGTTAACTGGAAAATGTTGAAATAAAGAATAAGATCAGGGACAAAGTAAACAAATAATTTAAATGGAGAAATGCAAAATTGATTTCTATAAAAGTAATCATTTAATTAATCTTCTGTTTTGTTGTTTATTAAAGATTTTAAGGCAAAAAAATATTTTGTAATATAAATAATTGCATATTCTAGTTCTTGCATATTTGAATTTCTGTATTTTTTTCATATTCTGATCCATCATTATTGGCAGAGATGGAGAGGGAGGAAGAAAGGGAGGGAGGAAGAGAGGAAGAAAGGAAGGGAGAAAAGAAGGAAAGGAAGGAGGGAAGCAGGAGGAAGAGAGAAAGGGAGAGAGAGAGGAAAAGAAGGAGGGAGGAGAAAGGGAGAGAGGAAGGGAGAGAGAATGTGCTAAGTACAGTAGTTACAAATAAAAAAAAAAGTTCCTGCCCTCAAAGAGCTTATATTATGATGGGGGAGGCAGCAACAATGATAACTAATAATAGTATCAGTGATGATGACTGCAAGTATATAATGATTTATGGCTTACAAAACACTTCTGGAAGTTCCTTATATCAAAGAAATCTCAAACCTGACTCTCCATCTACCCTGGCCTTAGCATCTGAAACACCTGGACAAAACTGAAACAGTCCTTGCCCTCAAGAGTTTATATTCCACTGGGGAGACAGCATGCATTCAGCTAACTTGTTGTGGGCTTTTTTAAAGGGAATTTTTATCTATATATTTATTTATTTTACAAGTGAGGAAATTACTAACAACTGGAAAATTCAAGAGAGAAGAAATGGCAACTAAATTATGTCTTTGTGGTAGCTAAATATTCTAGGAGGTAGAAGTGAGGTGTGAGAGCATTCAATTTGCTAGACTGAGCAAAGACATGGAGCTGGAACATTGGATAATATTCACCAGGAATAATAATAATAGTAATGTTTGTTATGGTTTGCAAAGCAATTATATATATTCTCATTTGATCCTCACAATAACCTTGTGAGTAGTTGCTTTTGTTACCTCATTTTACAGAGGAGGCAACTGAGGCAAACAGACCAAAGTGACTTTCACAGGATCCCACAGCTAGCAAGTGTCTATAGCAGGATTTGCAAGTCTAGCGCTCTATTCAGTGCATCTCTAGCTGCCAAGGTAAACAGGCTAATTTGACATGAATACAGAGTTATTGTGTAGGAAATAGTGTGGAAAAAATTAAAGAAAGGGGAAAGTTGCAGCTGTGGGAAAGAGACCAAGACTTATGCCCCCTACTATTTGTCACTGCACATCCTCATCTCATTAAGTGTTTTGGTTAAATGGATCTTTTAACAAATACTCCTTGGTGATCTTCCTATTTTTCTTTCTTTTACAAAAAAATCAAGACTCATTAAATTTAATGACTATTTGAAAGGTCAGCTTCATGAAGCGAATGTTTACTGTCTCTCTACAAGGTGGGAAAACTGAAAAATATCATGCTAATGAATCTTGCTATGAAGTTCTTTGACCATCTCTCATATTAAAGCCAGACCCCCCATTTCACACTAGGCTTATCTCTTCCCTCTCCTTCCCAATGGTCCCCTCCCCAAATTTTTAATGAGTTGTTATCTTTAGTGGAAAATAGAGCTGAACTAAAACTGAGTTGAGGGCATGTGGCATGCAGTGAAACTTAACACATTTATTAGAGGAAGCCTACAGAGAAAGAAACAAATGCTTAGGGGAAAAAAATCCCTGGAAATGATTACAAAGAAAATAGGAAGGGAAAACACACCAAAAAAAAAAATGTTTGGTGGAAAAGAGCCCAAAAAATCAAAGCTTTGCCAATATTTTGGATGTCATCGAAGTGTAATCCTTACAATGTTTATTGCTTTCTCCCAATCATCTAAGTATAATTCTAGTAGACAAATCGTACCACCTGTATAGCATCTGCATGTTAAAATCTGCTTCTGAAAATGTTTTGTCAACTAACCTTTTTGCCATTTGGTGAAATCGATGGGTCATTTATCAAAATAATGTTCTTAGACACATAAAATAAAAATAAAAATTCAAATAAAATGGGATTATAAAGGGAATCGATTATACTAAAATGTCAGCATAATTTGAAAACAAATCATAGACTCAAGAAACTATGTGAACTTGTGGATCTTCTGGAAAGGTGAAAACCTCAATACCTATTCAGTCATGGTGAGCTTAAAAGCTTGGAGCCCACATCTATAGGATATCTGGGAATGTCCCTATCATTCAAGTTTGGGATGGATTTAGGGGAAATCATTGAAACATAGATCCAAAAGTGATGCCTAGAAGTCATCAGGTATTGAGAGGAGAATAGAGCTATATCCTTTGCTTAATACTAATGAGAGATAAAACCCCAGACAAAGATGTGACTGGGGAGTCAAGGATTAAGTTCAACAGAGACTAATTTCTACTGAAAGCTCATGGGGTCCACATGTGCAAGAATGTTTGTGGCAGCCCTTTTTGTAGTGGCTAGAAACTGGAAATTGAATAGATGCCCTTCAATTGGAGAATGGCTGAATAAATTATAGTATATTAATGTTATGGAATATTATTGTTCTGTAAGAAATGACCAGCAAGATGATTTCAGAGAGGCCTGGAGAGATTTACATGAACTGATGCTGAGTGAAATGAGCAGAAGCAGGAGATCATTATACACAGCAACAACAGTACTATATAACGATCAATTCTGATGGACATGGCTCTCTTCAACAATGAAATGTTTCAAACCACCTCCAATTGTTCACTGAAGAAAGCCATATACACCTAGAGAGAGGGATGCGAAATGTGGACCACAACATAACATTCTCATACTCCTTGATTGATGTTTGCTTACATTGTGTTTCCTTTATCTGATATATCGTTTGAGTAGATAAGATTTTTCTAGCACAACAATGATAAGTTTGGAAATATGTATACATATATTCGATTCACCAATATTTTAACATAATTAACATGTAGTGGATATCTGCCATCTAGGGGAGGGGTGGGGAGTTGGGGGGGGGAAATCTGTAACGGAAAGCTATGTAAGGGTTATTGTTGAAGAATTACCCACACATATGTTATGCAAATAAAATTTAAAAAAAAAAAAAGAAAGCTCATGGGGTCAAACTTTCCTGGACCAGTACTCTAAACAAAGAGGAAAATCCCATAATGATTCACAAACTCACCCAGAGGAATGAGGACTAAAAACTCAAAATTGCTCTGACTATAGTTGTTTTCTCAAGTTCCTCAGCCTTGTCCAACATTGCCAAGGAATTACCGAACTAAAGAATTGTGAAGTTGTTTGATCTCGAATCTGTCACTTCTAATAAGATAGACTTAGATTAATTGACTCCCTAAGGTTCCTACCAGATCTAAATTGTTAACATTATGATACTAATTCTAATAATCAACAAGCATTTATTAAGCACCTACCATGAACACTTGGTAACAAAGATAATGACAAAATAAGGCTTGTCTTTAAAGAGCAGAAAGTTTATTAGGGAACATATACATATAAGAAGATGTAAACTACATTTAAAATAAAGATGAAGTAATTTTTAGAAGAAGCATTAGGAATCAGGAGGTCAGGAAGTGAGAATATTGTAAGTGTCTAACTTGAAGAGGTTTGTAAAAGACTGTACTCTGATAATACTGGAAGATAGGTTGTATAAATATAATCATCTTCATTTCACAGATAAGGAAATCAAGACCAGTGAATTGCCAGTGTTATACCATTGGTAAGCTCCTGTTACCACCAACCTAATCCTCATTCCAATTCTAAGAGGAAGTTTAAAAGAGAATTGAAGTCAGGACAACTTAGATTCATGTTCCAGCTTTGAGTCAACCATCAATCAAAAAGCAATTATTAAATGCTTGCTATGTGCAAAGCACTGGGTTATTCCCTGGGGATGCAAATAAAAGCCAAAGCAAAGTCCCTGCTCTCAGAAAGCTAATATTATCAGAGAGACAACATGCAAAGAATTATGTAATTCATGCTGCATATATTGCAATACAATCATATACACATATGTAAACATCACATTGTAAGTGGGAGGTAATTTCAAAGAAAGGCATAGCAGTAGGTGGATAGAATGAAGAAAGATCTCCTGCAGAAGAGGAGATTTTAGCTGAGGCTTGAAGGAAGCCAGAAGACAAAGCAAGAATGGAGAGAATCTTTAGACATGGTGAACCACCAGTTAGTCAAGGGCATGGAATAGATAGATAATTATATGGGAGGAGAAGCAAGGAGATCAGTGTCATTGGATGGAAGAGTACATGGCAGGGAAGGAGAAAAGGAACTGAAAAGTTGTAGGAAGGCTAGAAAAGTAGGAAGGGGTCAGTAGAGAAGGCAGTAAAGGGCTTTATTCTTGGGTAGGTCATGAAGTTCAAGCTTCAGATTCTTCACCTGCAAAATGGGGATAAGAAGGCCTATAACACTGACCTTAAAAGATTATAATAATATTCAAAGAAGATTTGATCTATATATTTGATATATATGAAGAATATGATCTATATTATATAGATTTGATCTATATAAATATGATCTATTTATAGGCTTAACATAGGGTTACCTATGTTAAATATCAATTGCCCAGTCTTAAAGAAGAACCTTTAGCACTTGGAACAAAAAGCATTGAAACAACTATCCTCAATTCAGCTTCACAATTTATTATGTAAAAACTGTGCAAGAAGCAATTGAGACAAATTCAGTGGAAACAGAGGAGAGATTTAATGCAAAGGTTGCTTACAGATGGATGTTATTAATAATGCTTCCTATTTTAACAAAGTATTCTTTTGGACTAGCTGCTAAGTTCAGTTGTTTTTATGCTGCTTAAGGAGTATAAATGTTAAATTTATGCACCTGTCAATTCTGGTAACTGGGGGGAAGGCCCAGTTATTCGACCCAGATCTCTTTACTTTTGTCTGTGTCTTGGACCCCTTTGACAGTCTGGTGAAACTGTGGACACCTTCTCAGAAGAATACCTTTAAATATATAAAATAATGTACTTGGAATTGCAAAAGAAATAACATACTGCAATGCAGTCATGTTGTGTGCAATGATGAACAACTATAATTCTAGCTATTGGGGAGGCTGAAGTTGGTGGATATCTTGGGCTCCAGAATCTGAGCCACAGTAATTTATACTTATCAGATGACCAAACCACATTTGGTGTTAATATACTGGACCTTGGGATGGCCATCAAATTGCCTATGCTGGGGCCCAGGTTGGTAACAGAATAGGTCAAAGCTCCTCCTTCAATCAAAGTGGGATCAAGCCTATGAGTAGTCCTTGGACTTCCAACGTGGTGAAACAAGAGAATGTTTTTTTAAAAAGAAACAGCTATAAAAACATAAAAATATTTTTCTGTATGGATGCTAGGTTAAGAACCTCTGTCCATATTACTTATTACTGATTTGCTGACTTTCCTGTTATGTTTTGTTTCTCTCAAAAAGATTGTAAACTTGTCAAAGGTAGATCACACATTCTACCTCATTTTTATATCCCATAATGCTTAGCATAACCTACAAAACATACTAGATCAGTTGACTATCTTCCAATTCACTAAAGGAAGCCAGCAGTGAGTTCTAGAAGTCCAACAATAATTAAGTGGGATTTTCTTATAAGTCCCTTTTGGTCCTTTAAATGTCATCTGAGGCAAAGATGGATTTATAGCTGGCTCTGAATGTTTACTTCCATTGACCTGGCACCTAATTCAGAAAGAATGGGAAGAAATGGAAAAAAATCAGGAATTATTGTCCTCTCTGGGATTCACTTTCTTCATTTTTAATAATAATTAATAATAATAATTGGCCTTTACAGAATACTTTAAATTTTGCAAAATGATTTATTAATATCTAATTTGATTCATAGAACAATACTAGCAGGTAAGATTTTTACAGATAAGGAAATAGAAGTAGACAGATTAAATGAGTTGTTTAGGGACACAGAGCTAGTAAGTATCTTAAAGATATATTTAAACTCATTTTTTCCTAACCCTAAATCTGGTGCTCTTTTTACTATTCCACCTAATTGAAAATGAGGTCTTTTTGAGACAGTTGTTGATTTAGGTCAACATCTGGAAAAGCAGATAGAACTCTAGTGAACTAAGGTAACCTTTCTTTTTTTAAAAAATTAAGTATTTATTTTCTCTCTTTCCCATTCCCCCTGCCTGAGAAAAAAATTAAAATTAAAACTCTTGTAAGAAAGGTGCGTGGCAAAGCAAAGCAAATCTCCACCTTGGTCATATCCAAATTTGAATGTCTCTTTCTATTCTTGTTACTTGTTATTGTTATTGCCTTTGTAATTTTTATTATTAATTTAATAATTCTTTTTACAGCATAATAGACAGATCCAAGTATCTCAATTTCCCTTCAAAATGAATATTAATCCTGAGCCTTAATGAGCTTTTTCACAGCCAAGAATTTTTCAATTTTTAGCAAAGAATTCCCTAATGAAAATGAAATGATCAAGATTAGTCCCTAGAGGAAACATTTGCACGTCTACCTAGAGGTACAAGTCACAGTTCTTATAATGAGCTCTCATCTAAAACTTTTCCTGCCCTTCTTAAAAGGGACAAAAATATCTAATATTAGAGATTCAGCTAATCACGTCTCATTCCACCTGAACTTGATTGGTGGTATTGAGTTAAGGAAGAACAAGAGTTCAATCTGGAATACAATGTACATGAAGGGTAGCGATGCTAATTTGTAGGAGTCTTTAAATGTCAGATGGAAATATGTGTACTTGATCTCAGGGGCACTAAGGAGCTGCTAGAGCTTTTTGAGCAGGAAAAAAAATCAGCTTATCAGACCTAGGCTTTTGGGAATGTCATGTTGTCAGATGTATGGAGGATGGGTCAGAGAGGAGAAAGTTTTGAGGTAAAGGACATGATTGAAAATGTTCCCTGAACAGACATCAACTGCCCCAGAGAGATTCCCTGGCCTAGCTGAAAAGCAACCCCGCCTCATCCAATGCTCAAGATTTTTGGCTCTTTTTCCACTGTTTTTCATAAGTCTTAAAGAGATGATTCAGTATCTTATCCAGAAAAAAAGTCTGAAAATTATCCCCATGAAAAACCCAAATGAGCTTAATTGGTATTATGAGAAGATTTAATATCAGAGACAATTATCCCTAACTTTACAGCTTTCCTATATTTAGCCAGTATCAGCCTGGGGAGATTACAGAAATCCCCAGTGATCAGTTTATCGGAAAGTACAACATAACCTTTAGGATTGATAACTATACCAAATATTGAACAGTTAAAAGCAAATGTTATTCTAATTAACTGCATTCACCAGTGACAACAGCTCTCTCCCTAAAGACTGACTCTTCCCACTTCCCAGCCCTTAAGACCTCAATCAAGACTACAGTAAAAAACCAGTTTGGTTCAATAGCAGCAAATGTCTGTAATCTTCAAAGGTTAGCAATGGTGGCTTGGCTTTCTATTATATAATCTATATTCATTAGCCATTAAAAGAACTGTACAAGTCTAGAAGATATGCTCAAAGTCAGGTGGGCAATTTCCAATGAGATAATATATGTAAAATGTTAGTCAAACTTCCTATTATCACCATCCCCAGCCCCAAGCCAGGGCAAAGACATCAGGAGAGCAGCGTCAAGAAACAGCTTCCCTTCATGTCATATAAGGTAAAAAAACGGGTCTCCTAAAATTTCTCCTTTTAACAGTTGCCTCCACCATCCATCTCTTACCCCTGCTGTGTCACACCAGGATCCCAAATTGAATACACCTGAGAAGTAAATTGCAAAAATCAGCTCAACATCTGTTACCTAATTCTTATAACTGCCACCAAATAATAGAACCATTACCATGTATTGTCATGGTGAGGAAGAGACATCCCATAGAACTCCAGACTCATAAAGTTTGATGAGAGTAAGATGGTCAGGAATAAAGCGTGCTACTGTGGTTGAGCTAGGTATCCAGAGGACAATCTGAGATCATGTGGCTCCAGTGGGAATGGAGAAGAAAAAGGAGGAGAGATCAAAGGGAATAAGAACCAGAGAATTGAAAGGATCTAAAAAGAGGAGAAAACAATAGAGTTAAATCTTACTTATTTAGCTAGCGATCTTGCCATTCAGAGATGTTAAATTGTAGTCTTAGGATCACATCCTAATAACCCATACAACCTAGATTTTCTAACCAGACCACTGCATAATCTCTGATTAATCCTGTCAATTTGGGGGTGGGGTGAGGAGTGTGTTATTAGAGCCCTGTCTCTAAGAAGCAGGAAAGTTTGAGTGGTGAAGGAGATGGAGTGAGCAAAAGTTGTTAACTTGGGGTTCATGAACATTATTTTTTTAAATTATTAACAATTTCAATACATTGATTTCATTTACTATTCTGTGTGTTTTAAAACCGTGATACTGAACATTGTGCACAGTAACAGCAACATAGTGTGATGGTCAACTAGGATAGATTTAGCTCTTCTCAGCAATAGAATGATCCAAGATAATTCCAATAGGCTTGTGATGGAAAATGCCATCTGCATTCAGAGAAAGAACTATAAAGATTGAGTGAAGCTTGCACCATGCTATTTTCACTTTTTTTTCCTTCTCATGATTTTTTTTTTCTTCTTACTCTTTCTCAATAAGACTAATATGGAAATATATTTAACATAATTGTATATGTATAACCTATAAAGATTGTTTGCAGTCTTGGAGATAGGAAGGAAAGGGAAAAAAAGAGGGAGAACAATTTGGAGCTCTATATATCACAAAAACTACTGTTGAAAACTATTTTTCTATATAATTGGAAAAATGCTATTAAATGAAAAAATAAAACTGTTATACTGAGAATGACTTCACAAGGCTTCACCAGACTGCAACAGGGATCTAAGGCACAAAAAAGATGAAGAATTTCTGTTTTTAGAGGGTCAGTTACTGTGCTAACAGATCAGGCAGCAGCAGACAGAGGAGCATTATTCCTTCAACCTAAAATATAATAGTTAGACACATGCCAGTACCATCTGGTCAGAAAATAAACCATGTCTGCAAAGCCATTTGGCTGGCATTCTCACCAACTCACTGCTCTACTGGGCCTTGGGAGGGAATCTTTGAGACAAAGGCATGATCATAGAATTTTAGAGCTTTTAGGGCAACATGACTGAAAAAAATAATAAAAACTAAAATAGGTTGGAAAGAATACTGGTCTAGCTATTGGTGAAGGTAGGTTCAAATCCCGTTCTTGAGCAAATCACTTAAACTCTTTGAGCTTCAATTTCTTCACCTGTGAAATGGGATGGTTAGATGATGCCTCTGAAGCTCCTACTGCCTCTGTATCTATGATTGACCTCATTGTTTTAGCCTGGACCAGTGATTTCATTGGTGTAGAGGAGCCCATATAGATGGGCCACTGCTCTGTAATTTATAATCTTAGAGAATTGCCCAGAGCACTTAGAGATTAAGTGAATTCCTTAGGGGTTTAGGGTCACACAATTACTGCTTGTCAGAGGTGAGACTTCAAACCAGCTCTCCCTGATTCCAAGATCAACTCTCTATTGTGAAATATTGTCTCTCATTGGGGGGGTAGAGATTAGGGAAAAAGAAAGAAATGGAGGAATGAATAGGGATAGATGAAGAGATGGATGGAGAGATGGAGTTTTGAACTATGCCTAATAGATTAGTCTTTTTGATTATTTGAAGAATTAACCTCTTAAATAAATTGGTTCTTTTTCATTTCTGGACCCAAATTTCACATCCCCATGTTTCTGATTGAGACCAGCTCATGAATATATAAAATCCCACCAACAGCCACTTACCAAGGTTAAGTGACAATGTGTGATGGGCAGTTCACTGTGCTCATGTTATACTGATTTTTCCCATTCCCATGCATGGCTAACTCTGTTTTTGGCTGAAATAGCAGTTGCCACAGTCTGTACTGGCCTTCCTGACAAGTCATAATACTGTCTGCCAGGATCCCAACAGATCCTGGCTTCATCCTTCACTGAGGTGCCTACCTGGAGGGCTTTATGTGCCACATTCTATTTATCAATTTATTCTTTCATTCTTCTATTGATTCAGTAACTCATCCATCCATCCATTCAGTCATTTGTTCATTGAAGCACTTATTAAGTGCTTACTATGTTCAAATTGTGCTCAAGATGACAAAAGATACAAAGGGATCCAAAATGAAAGAATTCAAAGGCAAAAAAAAATCATAACTTCTCATTGGTAAAGAGAAGGGATTAGACATAATAACACTCATCTATGTCCCTTCCAACTTTGACATTCTTCCTATTTTACTCTACAATTAGTCTACAAGGGTCTTGATTTTTTTAAGTAGTAGAGGAAGTATAGTAGTGACTAGGGGGCAGTACTTGAGGTCAATAAGACCTGGTTTCAAATCTTGCCCTTTTCTGACAGATATTGATTGTGGCACCTTGGGCACATCATTCAATCTCTTTGCATCTCATTTCCTTGATCTATATATCTCTGAATCCATGTTTCTATTTTTCTATCTTCCTCTCCTTTTTCCCATATCTTCTTCCCATAAAAATATGTCTTTATTTTAATGGAATCATATGTAAATCAACTTCTACTTGTCGATAATAATGACAATAAATTATATTTGTTAGAGTCTTTGGTTCACAAGATGTCTCTCTGATGTGACTGGACCATATCTCAAGTTAGTTCCAGGTTCCATATTTTAGGAAAGGTATTAATAAGCTAACTCATCCAGAGGAGGAAAACAAAGATGCTGAAGGACCTCAAATTCATTTCATATCATACTATCTCCTGAGTCATTGAAAGTCTATTTTGTGGGAAAGGGACTAACCTGGTTCTTCTTTACTCTAGAGGGCAGAACAAAGAACAAGTGGAATTTGCAAAAAGGCAAATAGAGTTGATAGAAGAAAATGATCACCTAATCATTGGATTCTTTTCCAAAGTAGAATGTTCTCCCTTGGGAAATAATGGTTTTCCCTTCCTTGAGGTTGAACCAGAGGTTGAATGAGGCTGTTTTTGAGCAGGATGTAGAGAGGGTTCTTTTCAAAGATTCATAGTACTTGATTATCACTGAGATTCATTTCAACTCTGAAATTTGGTGGTTTTGTGAAATCTTTTAATAAAGTTTGATAAAAAAAAAAAACCTTTTGAGGAAAAGAATTAACCTTTCAAATAAATCTGGTTCTTTCCCATTTCTGAACCCAGATTTCATATCCCCATGTTTCTGATTGAGACTGGTCCATGAATATATGAACTCCTACCAATAGCCATTTACCAAGAGTAAGTGACAGTCTGTGATGGGCAGTTCAGTGTGCTCATGTTATTTTGATTTTAATGCTCACCTTTTTTTTTGTTTTGCTAGTCCCAGAGATACGTCTGATTCATTGCTAATCAAAATCTATGTCCTCTATGCCATCATTTGCCTTTCCTCCAATAGCCCAAAATACTATAATCCTCTAAAGCTGATGAAGAATTTGTCCATACATACCAAATACTTTTAATCAGTTATGAATCCAGTTGAGATATCTGAGACATTTATTGGGGTGGTAATGAAATCCCATATTAAAAATAGGCATATACAAAATATATAAGTGGTAATTGGGTTAGGTGGGGCCTGCTCACATCATGGGAGGCATCTAAATCTATATTCATATTTCCTTTTTGTTCTTATTTTTCTTTCACAACATGTCTAATATCAAAATATACTTAACATGATTGTATATGTATAAACTATATCAGATTGCTGTCTTGAGGAGGAGATGGGAAGGGGAGAAGAGAAAAACAATTTGGAACTCAAAATTTTACAAAATTTAATGTTGAAAACTATCTTTATATGTAATCGAGGGAAAATCAAATTCTATTAAGAAAAAAAATGTGCATTGCTGATGGGTACCTCAAGTCATAGTGCTATAAGTTAGAGTAGCCATAGTGATTACAGTATTTATGATAAAAATAAAAATTCTTTCACCTTTTCACGCAACCACCATAGGAAAATATCCCAAGGATGTCACAAAAGTGAAAGAACAATTTGTACAAAGATAATATGGCTATATTATCTCTAAAGCAAAATGCTACACACATTTTAGATGCCCCATAATTAAGGAAACAATCTGTACATAAGTAGAGTGCCACTAACAGTAACAAATACAAGAGATATGAAGAAATATAGCTAGGTAGATTCACTAAATAATTCAGAGCTAGGAAAGCAGCACCTGAAGAACAAAAGCTCATGTATATGATGAATGGACGATCAAAAAGATCAGAAAGTGAGAACCATTAATGAAGTATGATTATACTAAAGTGCACAATCATACTTCATTAATGGTTCTCGCTTTCTGATTATAAATTATAAATTATAAATGGTTTCATAAGTCTCATTTATATATATTTGTATTTATTATATAAAGTTGCTCATAATAAAAAGTGTGATACTGTGATGCACCCCCAAATTCATATAGCTAAATAAATAGGAGTTTGATTTTTCTTTAATTTTTTAAGTCTATATTTAGTTTTTGACATATATGAAAGCCTTCCCTTCAAGTGTGAGCTCATCCAAAATGTCTCCCTTTAACTGCAGGTTTAAGAAAAAGGTTGATTGCTGAAAGTCACTTTATCAGAATACTGATAGCAAGGTGAAAATTACAAGATAACAAGATGGAAATTACAGCCAATTTTCAAGGGAAGATCAAATCATTTCTAGACCAGGGTTAGTAAGATATGTAAATAAGTATGTTGTTGTTTTTAAAGCACAAGTTCTGAGCCTGCTTCGTGCCCATTTCAAAGGATATTTAATTTCCTCTTGTCTTTTTTGATTATATAATAGAACTGTCCCTATTTGCTCACACGAAAAACACTCCTTACAAAACCCAAAGGTTTCTATTTCCTAACACATTCTCAGCAATAGGTGCAAAAATCGATTAATCTTCCACAAATAAGGAGACACTTTCCTCCTGGTGAAGTTTGACATTTTAAAGTGGATATTAGCTCATTTTCCAGAGAGAAAACTATTAAGAGATGGATTTCCTACCTAAAAAAGATGTCATGGTCAAGGGAAATCACCAGGATGGAGCATTGCTTGCCTACTTCAGATGGGGGAAGCATTTGTATATATATATATATA
>JAJPUD010000647.1:190336-218213 GCA_023553655.1 Myrmecobius fasciatus
GTGTATATATATATATCTTCTCTTTAGTCTATCCCTATAGGGTAGCTCTTGGAAAACAGCCTGGTTTGCAGCTTCATTTCCTTGGTCAGGCAGTGAGACAGTGGAAACACCAAAACCACTTTATTCTGGGAAGCTGCTCTCGGCCTTTGATGGACTATTTCCAGAAGACTGGGTAAAAATATTGAAGTCCTCACCATGAAATGCCAGTTTTTGAGAGAGTTTTACTTCATTGGTTGTTTTCCTTTTGACTTACACTTTCATTTCTATTTTTAACTTTTCCAGTAGGCTTATTCCCTTTGATAATCCTCAATGATATTCTTTTAAACTCTGGATCATATCATAAAAAAATATACGATAAACTTCAAGAACTGGAGTTAGAATACACAATCTCCAGTATTTATTCTTCTAAGCAGGTAACTTTACTTTCCTAGATCTGTTTCTCCATCATAAAGTGAGAGAATTAAATTGCATAATCTCTAATATTCTTTCACTTCTTAAATTCTGTTTTTATGAGACATAATAAAGGAATACTTGAGCTCATGTAATATAAGGATTAGCTGAAGGAATCAAAAGATGCTTAGGCTGCTTTTTTTGCACTGGCAAGAAACTGGAAACTGAGGGAATGCCCCTCAATTGGGGAATGACTGAATAAGTTATGGTATATGAAGGTTATGGAATATTATTGTTTTATAAGAAAAAATCATCAGGATGACTTCAGAGGAGCTTGGAGAGACTTACATGAACTGATGCTGAGTGAAGTAAGTAAAATCAAGAGAACACTGTACACAGCAACAACAACATTATGTAATGATCAACTGGGATAGACTTGACCCTTTTCAACAATGAGGTGATCCAAGACAATCCCAATAAATTTGTGTTGGAAAGAGCCATCTGCATCAGGAAACAGGAATATGGATCACAACATAGTATATTCACCTTTTTTTAAAAAAAACTGTGGTTTGCCTTTTTTCTTTCTCATTTTTTCCTTTTTGATCTGATTTTCCTTGAGCAGCATGATAAATGTGGAAATATGTTTAGAAGAATCGCACATGTTTAACATACATTGGATTATTTGCTATCTAGGGGAAGAAGTAGGAGGAAAAGAGGCAAAAAAATTGGAACACAAGGTTTTGCAAAGATAAATATTGAAAACTATCTTTGTGTGTATTTTAAAAATAAAAGGCTATTATCAAAATAAATAATAAATTAAAATATCAAAATATGCTTAGGCTGAAGGAAACTTGAGTAGGGGAGGAGTGGGGCAGACATGATAACTTTCTTTAGTTATTTCAAGGATCATTATATGAAAAGGTTTTGGATTTATTCTGTCGGGCAGAACTATGACTAGCAGGTATAGCCAGCTGGGATAAACATGTGCTCAATGTAAGGGAAAATATCTTAACAATTAGAAGTGTCCAGAAACATAATGAACAGGTTATGGGTTCATAAGAAGCTTTCATGTGAAAACAGAAAAATTGCTTGTTGGGTATGTTACATAAGGGATTCTTCTTATTCATTTGTAGATTGAGCTGGATGAATGTTGAGATCCTTTCCAATTCTGAGATCTAGTAATCTGACAATTTCTTTCTCCTCTCAGAACCAGAACAACTTGGTTTCAAAGTTTGCTTCAGGCATATACTGGCAATGTTATCATGGGCACATCATATAATTTCTGTGTAGCTGCAGGTCAGTTCTCTAAGATTCTAAGTTGTGTCTCAAGGAGTTTCCATGCTAAGGACCTTCCAAAACTGCTGAAGCACATCATGACAGAAAAATAATAATTAAAAAAACAATTAATAACATTTCTATAGATCTTCCCATGTGCCATTTCTATAGATTTTTCCATGTAAAATGCTAAGCACCTAATAAATATTATATCTTTTGATCTTCACAATAACCCTAAGAGGTAGGGGCTATTATCTCCATTTTACAAATGAAGAAACTAAGGCACACAGAGATTAAGTGACTTGCCCAGAGTCACATAGCTAGGAAATGACTGAGATTAGATTTAACTAATTTTCCTGACTTTACACCCAGCACTTTATCTCCTATCCTGTAACTGTCACAGAAACAAAAAAAAAGAAGAGAAAAGAAAAATACAAAGGTTAGAGAGTGAATCCTTTAGAATTCCATGTTATGAGTCTCCTACAGTGACTCACAAGATAAAATGGCTTTACTTTCCTTCGCTTAATAAATACTAACAGAAGATCCTGACAGTGCAAGTTTTTTATTTTTCCTTTTTCTCACTAAGACTTTTATCCTCCTTCCTTCCCTTTCTGTCTACAACTCTTTAGGTATGTTTACAAGCCACTCATTGCTGAATATCTTAGTATATCCCAAAGCTCTTAGGGGACACTTTTCCCACCTGATTTTGGAGCAAACTAAGAGACAATGAACAAAGATTACGATACGGTGGACTTGGTTGGGTTTTAAATTATAATTCTCAGAAACATATCTTCCTCATCATGGCAGAGAGGCAGAAACCTGCAAGACAGAATGTTATATTTATTATCAGATGCAGTTACCCACTTGGCTATTTTTACTTTTTTTCCCTTTATTAAAGCTTTTTCATTTTGCAAAACCTGGTGTTCCAATTTTTCTCCCTCTTTCCTCATCCCTTCCCATAGATGGCAAGTAGTCCAATATATGTTAAATATGGTAGAAATATATGCTAAATACAATATATGCATACATGTTTATACAATTATCTTGCCACACAAGAAAAATCAAATGAAACTACAAAAAAATGAGAAGGAAAACAAAATGCAAGCAAACAACAACAAAAAGAGTGAAAATGCTAGGTTGTGAACCAAACTGAGTTCCCATAGTCCTTTCTCTGGATATAGATGGCTTTCTTCATCATGAAACAATTGGAACTTGTCTGAATCACCTCACTGTTGAAGAGAACCATGTCCATCAGAATTGACCATTGTATAATCTTCTTGTTGCCATGTATAACTATCTCCTGGTTCTGCTCACTTCACTCAGAATCAATTCATGTAAGTCTCTCTAGGCTTCTCTGAAATCATCCAGTAATATTCCATTACCTTCACATACCATAACTTATTCAGCCATCCTCCAACTGATGGGCATCCATTCATTTTCCATTGTCTTGCCACTACCAAAAGTGCTGCCACAAACATCAATAGAGAGCATGAAAATGTTATGTTGTGGTTCACATTTCACATCCCTCTCTCTGGGTGTATATGGCTTTCTTCAGTGAACAATTGGAACTGGTGTGAAACATTTCATTGTTGAAGAGAGCCATGTCCATCAGAATTGATCATCATATAGTATTGTTGTTGCCATATATAATGATCTCCTGGTTCTGCTCATTTCACTCAGTATCAGTTCATGCAAGTTTCTCCAGGCCTCTCTGAAATCATCCAGCTGGTCGTTTCTTACAGAACAATAATATTCCATAACATTCATACACCATAATTTATTCAGCCATTCTCCAATTGATGGGCATCCATTCAGTTTCCAGTTTCTAGTCACAACAAAGAGGGCTGCCACAAACATGTTGCACATGTGGTTCCCTTTCCCTCCTTTAAGATCTCTCTGGGATATAAGCCCAGTAGAAACACTGCTGCATCAAAGGGTATGCACAGTTTGATCACTTTTTGAGCATAGTTCCATATTGCTCTTCAGAATGGCTGGATCCATTCACAGTTCCACCAACAATGTATCAGTGTCCTAGTTTTCCCACATCCCCTCCAACATTCATCATTTTCTTTTCTTTGCATCTTAGTCAATCTGAGAGTTATGTAGTGGTATCTCAGAGTTGTCTTAATTTGTATTTCTCTGATCAATAGTGATTTAGAGCACCTTTTCATAAGACTAGAAATAGTTACAATTTCTTCATCTGAAAATTGTCTGGTCATATCCTTTGACCATTTATCAATTGGAGAGTGGCTTGAATTCTTATAAATATGAGACAATTCTCTATATATTTTAGAAATGAGGCCTTTATCAGAACTTTGAATGTAAAAATGTTTTCCCAGTTTATTGCTTTCCTTCTAATCTTGTCTGCATTAATTTTGTTTGTTCAAAAACTTTTTAACTTAATATAATCAAAATTATTTATTTTGTAATCAATAATGATCTTCAGTTCTTCTTCAGTCAACTGTTTTTACTTAATTGTTTTTACTTTGTCACCAGGGAAGAGTATGTGAAGGACTGCTTTCCTTTCTCCACCCAGGATTGGAATATTAAAGCAAAATAAATTAAATCCAAAATACATTATTTAATACAAAAGAAAAAATAAATTTGAATTCTCTAAGATCAACTGTAGTCTCTCAAGTCTAGTGACCTCACCTAATTCACATGATCATATATATAGACATGGGTAGAATTATAGAGATCATTGAAGCCAATTCAACTGAGGTTCCCCAGGATGAAGAAATTGGTTGAGTTCCTGGAAGTATTCAATAGAGGGAAATGTTTTTCTTTTATTTAAGTCTTCTTGTATAAAATTACAAATATGGAAATATTTTTATCTGATTGCACATGTATAACCTATATCTAATTACTTATTGTCTCAAAGAGAAGAGAAATGAGGGAGGGAGGTATAGTTATTTGGAACTCAGAACTTTTAAAAAAATGTGTGAAGATTTGTTTTAGTGAGTAATTGAAAAAATTAAACATATTGTTTCACAACCAAATTTAAAGTAGGTTAGTGTAAAAAACAGAGGAAAAGCAGTAGCAATTAGGGTACTCAGGCCAGGTTTTGTGTAGAACAGGGGTTCTTAAACTGGCATCTGTGAAATTGTAGTTTTTTTAATATTTATAACCACATTTCAACTCAATTCATTTTCTTTGCAATCATAGGTATTTTATTTTATGCATTTAAAAAAGTCATTCTGAGAAAGGCCCATTGAGTTCCCTAGATTGTCAAAAAAAGTGTTTTGAACACACACAAAGAATCCCTGAGGTAGATGGTCATGCTACAACTGTGTTTTGAAGGAAGAGAGGACTTTTACAAGGTAAAGGAGTGCTTTCTAGGCATTGAGGATAACTGGAACAAAGGCACAAAGATAGGAGGTAGAAGACTATATGTCAGGATGAAAGGGAAAGAAGGCAAAGATGGCTATATTGCAGCATGCAAAATGCAAAAATAGAATGCACTAGAAAGATAGAATGTTGGGACTTTAAGAGCTTGAAAAACACAGTTGATATGGGGATTGATTTTGTTGTGTTTCTTTTTTCTTCTCTTCTTTTACTTCATTTTTTGTTTTGTTTTTCTAAGAGATGGATCATTGGATAATAGAGGGGGGAAGGATATATTAAATAAATGAGACCTAAAAACAAAAGGAATATTTTCTTCTTAAGGCTTCCTAATTCTTGTTATGCACTATGTCTCCCTTTATCTTCTGAGCAAACCACAAACCATTAAAGAAAAACAGGTAGGAAGATCCCTCTCCAGGAGATATGTCCCTTGATTGCTCTGACTTTTTGAAAAAAGTCATTCTGCCAACTCTTTTCACTGCTGGAATCTGGGGACTCCAGCAGCTTCTGCCCAAAGGTTCCAGAAAGCTTTAGTTCTGAGCTGAGGGAACAGAAGGGGTCTCATTGAAATGATATCCTGTGGAAGTCACCTAAGCTGAACAGTTCAAAGGAACCCTGCCTGGATGCTGGAAATAGCTGACTACAGCGGACTGTCACACTTCAGCAAGTTTCATATTCATATATTTATGGATGGGTATTAATAGGAATTTCCACGGTAACTTTTCTTTCATCCAGCTGGGTAATTTGCATGACACTCTTTCAATCGCCCCCTGGATTAAGTAGCTATAACTGGCTGTTGTGAATGACCCTTGGGAACACAATTTTATTTATCACAGTTCATGCCAAAGAAAGCTGCAAGAAAAAAAAAATTATGTTTTTTCTTTGCCAAATTAGACACCCAATCTAATATTTATAGATGTTTTGACAGGATAATGAAAAGATCGAAATCTTTGCATGGCAGGACAAGTTTCTAGATATGTGAGAAGTGCAAGGTGGTAATACATTCAAAGAAGACAAATATAGCAGTAGGTTATGAATATAACGTTTGATTATCCTGACTTAGTATGTCAGCCATGTGATAAGATTCCCCCAACTAATCAGATCATCTATTGCTAACTTCTAGTATTTTTTAGATTTCCCCCAAAATTTATTCCTTACTGTCAAAATTATTCAAACTATAGTGTACTTGGAAAGGGGTTTTCAAATTATTCAATTACAATTAGCTTTAAGTCGAATCAACATTAGAGACAACCTGAAAAACTGGCCAAAGAAAACTGGTTTTCTACATTTTGGTAGACTGGTTCATTTTCTCTCTGAAATATTTTTGTCTCTAATGATAAAGGTTCCTTGAGAGATAAAAGAAGAACCCATTGATAGTAAAGGAAGGGGAAAGTATATCTTCCAGCTACTAACTGGTGAACTAAGTATTGAACATTCTCTCAAACCTGCCAGTAACACAGATGAAATTTGCAATGCAAAGTTGGGTTCCCCTTAGTTTTTAAGAATCAATCTTCTCTCTGCTTCATTGATCTGGGAGTACTCTCCATTGTTGCTTCCTACTTCATTCAATTCAATTACTATTTATTAAATGCTCTCTAAGTGCCAGAAACTGTGCTAAATGCTAAGAATATAAATAAGAAACAATCCTAGAACTTACAATCTAATGAGGAAAGTCTACACAAAAGAAAGCTGGAAAGTGGGAGAGGCATTGGATACCAGGAGGTACACAGCAGTGGAACAAATTCTATTTGTCCCATTCTACTCCAGACTAATCATGTCACCATATTAGTGTTCTTGACTCCACCCCACAAAACAAAACACTTTCTATTTACCTTATAAATATTTTGTATTAGAGAGACAGCTAGATAGCCCAAAAGATACAGCACAGAACCTGACATTAAGAAGACTTGAGAGCAAATTCAGTCTTAGACATTTACTAACTGATTGACCCTGAGCAAGTCACTTAAGCTTTATTTGCCTCAGTTTCCTCCTTTGTAAGATAAAAAGAATAATAGTACCTATCTCCCAGGATTGTTGTAAAGATCAAATGAAATAATATATTCATTAAACATTTATGTGCCTCAAGGAACTTCCAATCTAATAAGGGAGAATTATGCCAGGCACTATGCTAATCAACTTATAAAACTTTACTAATACATACATACTATGAAACACTACATAAATAGTAGCTATTACAATCATCAACATCATTGTCATATTTACTATTTGTAAGACTATTATATGCTCAGTACTAGCAATACAAGGAAAAATAAAAATAATCCCTTCCCTTAAGGAGATTATATTCCATTAAGAAAGAGAAGACAATATTGATTACATCATAAATTAAATTAAACTGGGGGGGATCAGGTTTTCATTTTTAGTCATCCTTTGAAGCTGATATTACAGGCATTATTTACCTCCATTTTACAGTTGGGGGAAGTGACTTTCTTTTGGTTCTTGATGACTATAACAATCAAAGTGAAGACCTCTCACAACTATTGACTAGATTAAGCAAAGCCTGTGGGCCTAAATTTCAGTTTCTGGGGAATCATGTGGTCAAGGGAAGGGAAAGTAGAAAGTAGTTTGATTTATAGGCTGTCAACATTCTAGTCCCTGAATAAGGGAAAGTGGAATATATATATATATGTATATATACATATATATATATAACCAATCAGAATGTATGTAAGGGAAAAGGGGTGTGGGCTTGGGACTTTCTTTGTTCAGAATGTATAAAACTCACAGGTATGTGTTGAATATTGGCTCTCCCAACTCTGGACAATTTAATTGATCCATCATGGGACCTCCTGGTTCTCGTGAGGTCTTTGTTCTATACCTTGAGATGCCTCTGAAGTATTAATAATTCAGATGAGGCTCTGAATATCCCACACACTGAGCTAGATGAATGATTCAAATTCATCTCTCTTCTGATTCAAATTTTGATTGCCTTCTATTATTACATCGGTTATCTGTCCAGATATGTTTATTTACAAAGGATTTTTTCTTTTCTTTTTTTAATTAAAGCTTTTTATTTTCAAAATATATGCATGATATTGTGTTTGACAAACCCAAAGACGCCAGCTTTGGGGATAAAAACTCACTATTTGACAAAAACTGCTGGAAAAATTGGAAATGAGTATGTAAGAAATTAGGGCTTGACTTACACCTAACATCGCATACCAATATAAGATCTAAATGGGTTCATGATTTAGACATAAAGAGTGATATTATAAGCAAATTTTTTGTAGTGGCTAGAAATTGGAAACTGAATGGATGCCCATCAATTGGATAATGGCTGAATAAATTATGGTGTATGAATATTGTAGAATATTATTGTTCTGTAAGAAACAACCAGCAGGATGACTCCAGAGAGGCCTGGAGAGACTTGCATGAACTGATGCTGAGTGAAATGAGCAGAACCAGGAGATCATTATACATGGCAACAACAAGACTATATGATGATCAATTCTGATGGACATGACTGTCTTCAATAATGAAATGTCTCAAACCCATTCCAATTGTTCAGTGATGAAGAAAGTCATATACACCCAGAGAGAGGCTTGTGAGATCTGGGTGTGGACCAAAACATAGAATTTTAACGTTTTCTGTTGATGTTTGCTTGCATTTTGTTTTCTTTCTCAGTTTTTTTTTTCCTTGAAGATCCGATTTTTCTTGTATAGCAAAATAAATGTATAAATATGTATACATATATAGGATTTATCATATATTTTAATGTAGTTAACATGTATTGGACTACCTGCCATCTAGGGGAAGGGGTCGGGGGAAAGGAGGGAAAATTTGGAACAGAAGGCTTTGCAAGGTTCAGTGTTGAAAAATGCATATCTTTTGCAAATAAAAAGCTTTAATAAAAAAAACCATATGCATGGATAATTTTTCAACATTTACCCTTGCAAAGCCTTGTGTTCCAGTTTTCCACCCTTCCCCTTTCCCCCTGCCCTAGATGGCAAGTAATCTAATATATGTTAAACATGGTAAAAAATATGTTAAATATAAAAATACATACATATTTATACAATTGTCTTGCACAAGAAAAATAAGATAAAAAAGGAAAGAAAATGGGAAAGAAAACAAAACACAAGTAAGCAACAACAAAAAGAGTGAAAATGCTATGTTGTGGTCCACGCTCAGTTCCCATGGTCCTCTCTCTGGGTGTAGGTGGCTCTCTTCATTATAAGACCATTGGAACTGGCCTGAATCATCTCATTGTTGAAAGGAGCCACGCCCATCAGACTTGATCATTTTAAAATCTTGTTGTTGACATGTCCAATGATCTTCTGGTTCTGCTCATTTCATTAGCATCAATTCATGTAAGTCTCTCCAGGCCTCTCTTAAATCAAAAGCTTTGCTTAAAAATAAAAGGCCTGGGTGGTATGAAATTATTTCTATTTTATGTATCTCCATTATATAGACTTCCCTGAATTTATTCCTCAACATTCACTCTCATTCATTTGCTTCCACTCAGTCCCTGGAAAAATTACAGACTGCTGGAGGAAAGGGAAAGGGAAGGAGAAGGGAAAAGGAAGAAGAAAGACACCAAAAAATTAACCAAAGGAAATTTAAAAAAAATTCTTAGATCTCTAAAACTCAGGTGGCCACAGTAATCAGAGTAGCCACCATTCATGCCAGTGTATCTCCACCAGGAGTGGTGAGGATGGAAAAGAAGGTACTTGGTCAGAACCTAGAATAACTACAGATGGTGGGCTTTTAATAGGTCATACTTCCTTTTTAGTCTTTCTTATTTTAAATATTCCTATTTTTTATTTATATGCCTTTCCAAGGTATAGAAATAGAGAAGACAATCCAATGGGGATGGGATGACAAGGAGAAGAGGAAAGTTCCCCAGTTACCCCCACCATTAGTTTTTCATTAATTTAGAACCAGGAAGTAAGGCAAGCAGAATGTTTCACTGGATGTCTGCAAAGTGGTGCAAAGATTTGTCTCTCCTATACCATTTATGGCTCTGGATCTTGGCTAATGGTTATTAAAACGGCATGGGTTTAAACTGTCATGTAGCTTATTTCTTCTCAGCAGGAGATAATGGTTGTATCTCAGGTTCCTTCTTCTGACTGCATAGATTGGGTTGAATCCAAGCTGAAGGAAAAGCAGAAGGTCCCACAGACCCTCCTGTTTCCACAATGTTCCTTGGATGAAAAATACCACTATGATTTTCCTTTGCTTTTTTCTTGAGTTTCATTGGAAAAACAAAAGAAAAAAATCTGGTACTTCCAGTAATCCTAGAGGCCCTGAAGAGGCTGCTGAAACATTTCTCCAGGCCAGTCATTTGCTACATGACATGAGCTTTCACTAGGTAAGAAGGTAAGAACTAGCTAAGAAGAAAAAAAATTGCCAGGCCTTTCATTCAAAGTTCCAGCTGAAGCTTTGCCCATCCTGGAAACCTCAGCATAGATAATTTTGCAATAACTTCTATCACCATGCTCTTTAATTAAACATATTGACCCAGTCTTAAAGAGCACTAAAAGGAACTCTTATTAATAATAAGGATTTTCATTCAGCTAAGAAAGCATGCTCCTTGAGGACAGCAGCTGGGCTTTTTAATTTTTTTTTGCCTCTGTATCCCTAGCTTCTACACAGTGTATTTATCCACAATATGTGTATAATTAATCTTTGTTGATGGATTGACCCATCAATTCAAACAAATAACATATTCAACAAACATTTGTTAAATGTCATGTTCCATGCTATTCTGAGGTCTATAGTATGCACATTACTGCGTCCTAGGCTGGGGGTTTTAACCTTATGTGTATGCCATGGAACTCTTTGGTAGTCAGACCAGGGAAAAGTTTGGACCCATTTTCAAAATCACATTCTTAAATGGATAAAATAAAATGTACAGCATTTCAAGGATACCAAAGAATGGTGAAAACAAAGATATAAGAGGTTTGTTTTCTTTTTTACAGTGGAAATTGACACTCCCTGAAATCTCTCCATGGATCCAATCTCAATTTAAGAATCCCTAGGACTAGAGGAAAATTGGGAAACAAAGTTCCAAATAAGAGAAAGTCATTGGGTTCAAGGAGTTTTACAAGAAAGAAGAAAGGAGAGAAGGAAGGAAGGAAGGAAGGAGAAAAGGAGGGAAGGAGGAAGAGAAAGAGGAAGGAAGGGAAGAAGGAAGGAAGGAAGAAAGAAGGAAAGAAGGAAGGAAGGAAGGAAGGAAGGAAGGAAGGAAGGAAGGAAGGAAGGAAGGAAGGAAGGAAGGAAGGAAGGAAGGAAGGACAGACTCATCCCACCTGAATCATGACAAAAGCTTTAAAAGCCACATCATGAGTGTAGTGTTTTTCTTTCCTGGGAACAAGTAAGAGTCCAGAAATAAATCAAAACCCTTAACTGTAAAAACAAACAAACAAAATCTTCACAAACCAACATACCTACTCCTATTGAATTAATGAACTGTATTATGATTTTTGGCATAAAAATTGCACATCTTAGAATATCATTCAGTATGAGAGTCAGTAGCTGGTGGATAATTTGTAGTTATCTTTCCAAAGCTCCTTAATAAGACACCAAGATCATTACCAAGATGTCAATAAAATTTGGTTCTGCCAGAAATCTCATTTGGCTCTCATTATAAGTAAGGGTTCACTGGGAACAAACTAATTACTAATTTACCATGGGTTGGCCTTCCTTATAAATGATGCCTTGACAATAGAGAAGAAGAGTCTGTTCTCCAATGTGTCTAAATCTAAATACCATTTCCTCCTTGACTAATACTATTATAGCTTGCTTGATGAAAACAGATTTGGAAGAGAAAGGAAAGTAATTCTTTTTTGAAAAATAAGAAAGTTAAAAGGCATATATGAACTATTAAGAGCCCAGGAAGTTTGTATATTTAAATACATGCCTTCCTGAGTACAGAGGGATAAAATAAGGGCCTTGGACTTAGAAATAATAAAGAACCTGGTTAGGAATTCTGCCTCTCTGATATGCTAGCTGTGACCCCCGGCAAGACCCTGAACCTTTCTGTCTTTTTCCTCATCTTTGAAATGGGGAGAAGAATAATAGCTATAGTGTTTATCTTACAGGATTGTTGTAAAGAGTGAATGAGATGACATAGGTCCAGTGCTTGACAAACCTGAATGTATTTCCTAAATGTCAGTTTTTATCATCATCTCCATCGCCTGCAACATCCGCCTTGTGGGATTGTGATGAGGCCCAAATGAAATCCTATGCATAATGCACATTATAAATGTCAGTTGTCATCATCATCATAATTATTGCCCTGGGTGCTGACAGTACATGTGTGATAGCTGGCATGAGACAAAAAAAATTATGCTCATGTCATTAATAAGAAAAGAATTTATAAAAAAAATCCAACTGTTTTATTTAACTTTTAAATCACTTTCCTCAAGACAATACTGTAAGATAAATAGGGCAAATGTTGTTATTCCCATTTTATAGATGAATAAAGTCAGGGTCAGAGAGTGTTGGTGACTATTTGAGTCTCATGCAGCTTGTGAGCAAAATAAGATCTGGATAAATGTCAAAATCACAATTAAGATCCAGACTTCAGATTCTCTAAAATTTATTTCATTTCCAGCATGCTGGGCATGGGGACCTCAAGGGTAGAGGTTCAGGGAATGAATTTTACAACTGGAAGATATTTTGACACGTCATTGAGTCCATTCATCTATTGCCCATAATTTCTAAGGTCAAAGAACAATAGACTAAAATTTAGTCCAGGGTTGCTTAGCCTAGTACATTTGAAATTTTTTAATGTTTTTATTTCAATTCAACCTGTTTCTTTTGTAATTTTATGAACTTTATGCATTTGAAAACATTATTTGGAGATAGGTTTTATCAGACTACCCAAGAGGTCCATGATCCAAAAAAGGTTCAGGATCTTTTTAGTTTGGAAAGGATCTTAGAGGTCTTAATTGTATGGCTATTGAGAAAAATGAGGGTGAGAGAGGTTTAAGGGCCTTGTTCATGGACATACATGTAAGAAGTGGTTTTGGTATTCTTTCCATTGCAATCATCATGAGTCCAATTATAGAATTGGGCCCCCAAAACTTTCCATGCCTTATCCAAGGTCATATACATAGAAAATGGCCCAGCCTGATGGCACCATATTGTGTATATTATTGACTTTCTTTTGCCTGTTTTGTATCACCAATGCTTAGCTCAGTGCTAGTCACATAGTAGGCACTTATTTGATTGATGATGATGATAATGTTATGATTCCAATTTTAAATCAGAGACCAAAGATCTCTCATAGAATTCAGCAAACACGTCGCCTGCCTTCAATACGGAGTTGTTGCTATTAAACAATTCTGTCTCTGCTTTTTCACAGCATCACAGAGGGTGAGATGAACAGTCTGAAAACCAGCTGTGAGTAAACAACTGCTTCAAATGGTAAATCAGACTTCCTAGGACCAGTCTTCCAGCCCTGGTATCAAGTGTGGGCCTTCTGCTATCCTTATATGGATGTGCATCAAAATCAAAGCTGGTAAGAGAGCCAGATACTCCTCCACAATGGACTGATCTTTTCCCAGGTGAATCTGCCCTGGAAAGCTTTTTAGGACAGGAAGAATGGGAATGTAAGGAGACCCTCCTGGGCACAGTGGGAGGATTGCATTCTGATTTTAATAAAAACTCAGAGAAAAACCAAACAAGGTAACAATTATGAATTGATTTTTTTAATGTTTTGATTTCAATTTAATCTGTTTCTTTTGTAATTTTATAAACTTTATGCATTTGAAAACATTATTTGGAGATAGGTTTTACCAGACTATCCAAGAGCTCCATGATTCAAAAAAAGGTTCAGGATCTTTTGAGTTTGGAAAGGATCTTAGAGGTCGTATTGTATGGCTATTGAGAAAGTGTCACTTTCAAGCTAAGGTTTGGAGAGCAGCAGGTGATGCACAAAATAGGGACATACCTATAAATGAAATTAGCAAAAGTGACACAAAATATTTTATTGGTGGACTCCAAGACTGAGATCCAGTAATAATAAACAAATTTAGTCCTGATGAGGATGAATTAACAGAATTAGTAGATTAAGAGGAGGATGTAGAGAGGACCTGGATTTTCACCTTTTTATTGTCTAACTTGCCCATGAATTGAAAGATGATTTTACAAATGCATAATATTTTCTGGAAGATTATTCCACTTACATTTATACTATAGGGATTAGGGCTATTTAAACGTTTGTCTTTGTAACTCAAAAGTCTAGCCCAGGGGCAGCTAGGTGGCGCAGTGCATAGAGCACCAGTCCTGAAGTCAGAAGGACCTGAGTTCAAATCTGGTCTCAGACACTTAACGTTCCCTAACTGTGTGACCCTGGGCAAGTCACTTAACCCCAATTGCCTAAGCAAAAAAAAAAAAAAAAAAGAGTGGTGATTCCACTGGAAAAAAGTCTAGCCCAGTGCTTGATACAAAGTCTTAAATATTTGTTGGTCTCCTAATTGGTGGAACAGGCTCCCAGATGTAAGTTACATATGTATATCTACATTATAAGTTGTGTATGGATATCTACATTATTAACTAAAAGTCATTGACAAGTTATTTTACAAATCTTGGTCATCCTTTTCCAAGGGAAATGATAATTCTTGCCTTGAAGGAAGCAAGAAAGGGGGCCAAGAAACCCACCACTCTCTTCTCTTTTCCTCCTTCCTTTCTTCTTCCCTTCCCCCTTTACTTCCCCTCCCTTTCCTCCACTCTCACATGTCTGGATTTGATTCCTAGGAGAGACTTTAACACAACACACTTCCCCTCAAAGACTATATAAAAATATCTCTCCTGTCAAAAACTCTCACAGAGACTCTTCTCGTCACACAGTAACATTGAGTTGCAGCAGCATTATTATCTCCATCAATGATAGAGTCCCATGAACAATGCTGCAATATAATCTAGAAACCCAAGTTGTAGAGTGATTAAGCATCCTGGAAATCCCATAGGCCTTCACATAGCTCATAGATAGGCTAAACTTAGTGATGGGAGGTCCATCCCTGACCTTCCATGAAGATATTCTTCACTGGCTACACATTTCCAATTTCTTCTTGGATCAGAGACACCATATAAATGAGGTTCTTGTCTCTACCATACATGCATTACTTGGCTCACAGTTAGGAGCCCCAGTGGATGAATTTAGGGCACAAATTTGTAGTCTACTTATTTTCTTGAATTGAAGCAAAACTACCCACTACAAAAACAAATTGAGTGCCACCAGCTGAGCCAAAGAGGTCATGAACTTTCCTTAATAAAATAGCATGCTGTGTGTGTTCTATATAACACTTGTGATGGTAGGTACCCAGGGCATTGAGGTAAACACTTTTGTTAGGGAAATAAGCAAAGCAATCAGTTCTCATTAAGGTCAAGTGACATGTATGCCATCAGATTCTAAAACAAAGACATTTTAGTTGAGTGATTTAAAAACAGAATCTTTCTTACTCTGCTTTTTATAGATCTCACAACTCAGATTTTCTCAGGTTTAGCAAACCTTTACTCTTTTAACACAACTCCATGCATCTCACTTCCAAGGAGACACTTAATGCTTCTTGAATTTAAAGGGGGAAAAAAGTCAATGTGGATGAGAAATATAGATTTATTTTTACCCCTAGAGCCCTAGAGTTGGGAGAAGCTTTATGGATTCTATTATTGAAAACATAAAGTCCCTTCAGGTGTCTTCTAAACTCTGATGTAATGCTGTCATTGTTCCATGCTCACTCTCTCAAGAAGTAGTCAAGTCTAGTTTTGGGGCTGTATTAATTGCCAGGAAAAACTTTCTTACTTGAAAATCTGCCCCTCGTAATAACTTCCACAAGTTGGTTCTTTCCTGCCATTTGAGGCCATGTCAAAGAAATTTGATCTCTCTTCCACATGATGCAGATTCAATTACTTAAAGGCCCCTAAATTGATCTCTTATTCTCAATGCTATACGCAGACAATTAACTGATCCCCTGAAATCTAACAGGTTGAGAGATTGGAATAGGACTTCTCCACTTTCTTCTGTTAGGAAAAATAACAGTTATTCACTCTCCCTCCTTTCTGTAGGTTTCAGGGCTAGAATTTTGGGAAAGCTGAGAGTTGAGGGCAGAGAATTTTGCTGTGGTTCAGATTTTTGTAGCCTACCATAATTCATTTCTCAATGGTGCCATCTTGAAGTAATTCAGGGGGAAGAAAATAGCTCCACTCAAGAGCTGGAGCTAGAAGGGACTACTAATGAGCCAGGGAGGTTAAGTAACCTATCTATATAATAAGTGGTAAGAGTCAAGACCCAGTATGTTTTCTATTGTACAACATTGTACCACTCACATATAGCTCAATCTCTTGTGCTGTTACCAATGAAAACTCCTTATCCTTTTAAACACATCCCAAAGCCTCAAAGTATCCTTTTATGACTTCTTTCTCCCTATGAAATTGTCCTTAATATGAACTTGAATCAAATTATAATTTGAGATAATATTTGCCCTTGAGAACACTGTGTGATTTGCCTTCAGCCCTTTAAACAAACCACTGGAGATGGGGTTAATTGAGGGGTAGTAGGGAAGGAAGACAAGGAGAATTCTTTGTTTAAAAATTAGCTTTAAAAAATTAGCAATAATAAACCACAATTCCGGAGGATCAAATATGAAGCATGATATCTGCCTCTTACCAGAAATGCAATGGTGTTAAAAGGCAGGATTAAATTTACATTTTAGACATTGCCAATGTAGGATTTGTTTCACCAAATTATGAATATTTATCAAAAATGTTTTCCTTTTCTTTTAACTTTTCAGTGGAGGATGAAATGGGAGGAAGAGAATAAACGCTACTAAAAATAAATAATAAAAAGCAAATGTATACATATGTGTGTATAATATATATTTCTGTGTATATAATATATATAGAGAGAGAGAAAAAAAAATTTAGGGGGAAAATGGTCTGCATCTCCTAGGATGGCAGCTAGATGGCACAGGGCATAGAGTGCTGGGTCTAGAATGAGGTAGATTTAAGTTCCTCAGTTCAAATCTGGCCTCACACACTTACTAACTGTTCAAGTCACCTCACCCTGTTTGCCTCAGTTTCCTCATCTGTAAAATGACCTGGAGAAGGAATCAGCAAAATACTTCAATATTTTCATCAAGAAAATCCTAAATGAAGTCACAAAGAGCTAGACTTGACTGAAAAATGAGTGAACAACAACAATCCATTGGTCCAATTGACCAAATCCATTGCAAGTTGGGTAGCCCAAAACATAAAGAAAATGGAAAAAGTTGCAACACGAGTGTCATTTTTTCTGATCCTTACTCTCTTTTACTGAAGTTCTCTATTCTGGCCAAGGTCACTGTGCTTCTATTCTGATTATTAGCATGTGAGTAGGAGCTTGACTGATTAATTTGTGAGGGCTTTAAAATTAATTTAGTCTTAATTAAGCTTCCTTCTTTTTGATGTACAACCACAGCTTCCACCCTCATCCTAGGAATAAATGGCAGAAAAGAATTCACACAGCAAAGGAAAGCCTCGATGGCTAATGCATAGTCCCCACTGTCTCATTGTTGCCAATATCAGTGACAAATTTATGAGACATTTTAAAGTGGTCGCTATCCCCCATGGCAAGCCAAAGTGAGCAAATTACCCAATAAAAAATACCTTGCTTGTTCAGGTAAAACAAATTCTGGGGCATCAGAGTGCTATTAGTACATAGAAAGCACATATTAAATCAATTTGCTGACCCCTAGATGATTATAGCCACATAATAGATGTATATTAGTTGCTTTGTTACCCTTACAAGTAAGTTGATTCATCCCACGCAGAAAGAGCACTTCAGAATCTAATACCTTCCTTCTCCCAAACATATGTGACACTGTTGTATGATGGAAATCACACTGATCTCAGAGATATGGGACCAAAGTACAAAATCGACTCTGCCATTTACTTGCATGATCTTGGGTTAGGTCCTTTCCCCTACAAGGGGTCTCAGTTTATTTATCTATAAAAATAAGAGTTTGGACTAGATGGCTTGTAAGCTCTCAACTGATGATCATTTATATTCCTTCATTATATAATATTGTATGTATTATATTATAATTCTATATTAAGCTTGTGTATCTCCCTCTTTCCATTGATTTTTCTTCCCCACTACTTTTAACTTCTTACCTCCCATTCTCCACCCCAATCTAAATTCTCTGCAACATCACACAGTCCCACTCTGCCTAGTCTCAGCCACAAAAATGCCATGATGCCCTGGACTTCAGCCAGTGCCCTGGAAATGAACCACCAAATCAATGTCATTTCTTCACTCTTATTCTCTTTGACATCTCTCTTAGCAAAGTTCCATGCTGTTAATTACCACCCTCCCTGATCTCTCTACTCTTTGAGCTTTTGTGAATGATACTGAAATTTTGCTCCTGTTTCTCTTTTTAAATTTTAGGCCCCTGATCTTTCTTCTTTCTTTTACCTCCTACAAGTAGGTCTCCTCCAAATGCTTATGATGTTTGCTCCACTACTCTGTTCTCCCTATATCATCTTCCTAGATCTCAGTTGTCAGTTCTTTCAGTTTTATTTATCAGTTCTGTGCAAATAACTCCTAAATTTATATTTGTATCCTAAAGCAAGATTCTGTGAGGCAGTAAGGTTACAAAGATGGTGGTTTGGTAATAAGAGTGACATAATAAAAGTCACATCTTCTAGTCCCTCATTAGAATAGTTCCCCCTCTAATTATGATATTCATTTTTCTTATTAATGGCTAACCAATCAAAGTTTATTATGCCTATAGGGAACACCTACTGTTCCAAGGGCAGATACATATCAAGAGGTCACCACAATCTATTTTTGATTTATGAAAGCCAAATGATCATCATTTTATTAATTATTCTCTAACCATAATTAATAAAATTATTAATTACCCAGAAATTGTCTCTCAAACTTTTCTTTCATCATACTACTCACTTCTCTGTCTTCCTTCAAGTCCTGACTAAAATGCCATCTCCTACAGAAAAATTTCCCCAAGTCTTCCTTCTATTCTTTATTGCTTTTTTATCCTGGATTCAGCTTATTAGTAGTTTGTTTTTGTTTTTTTTTGTTTGTTTTTTTGTTAACTCCCCCATTAAATTGTGGAGTCCTTGAGAACAGTGAGGTTTTTTTGCCTCTTTTTGTATCTTTAGCTTTTAGCACACTATCTTGTACATGTTATGTATGGGCTTATAAATGTCTAATGAGATAAAAACAAGAATTTCTTCACTCTTACTGTATACCAGACACTGTGCTGTGCTTTATAAATAGTATCTCATTTGATCCTCACAATATCCCTATGAAGTAGTTGTATATCTACTGACTGACTGGCTTGCCAGACATTATACTAGGTACTGAACAATAAAAGGAAAAAAAATCAAACAGTCCCTTCCCTCACTATAACATGTCAGCTAAATACATACATAGAGAGAGAGAGAGAGGAGGGGAGGGAACATATGCAAAATAGGTCATTTAGGGTGCAGTGAAGTTGAGTAAAATAGAATATAGAGTTCATGAAGGGGAAAAATAAGGCTAGAAAGGTAATTTGAAACTTATTTCAGATAGTGGATGGTCTTAAGTGAATTTAAACTTAAACTAAAGCACAACTTTCATCATGGCAGCCTCCTTTCCAAATACTATCAATGGTTCGTTATTTTTGTGAACTTCCACAAGCACACATTGATCTTTGTCACTTTCTATGCTCTCTTTGTTCCCATCCATTAGGGTTTTCTTCTCATCACTTCCCAAGTACTAAAATCACTCCATGGAAAGGCACTGAGATCCATGGCCACACACAGCTTACATCTAAGAAACATGCTTTTCTCCATCTTGCCCCCAAACCTCCTGCCTACTCTCTCTGCCCAATCAGAATTAATGATTCACTCTGAGTAGAAACCCATTTCTCTGGATATGGCATCTTGGACTGACTCTCCAACTCTTAAAGACCTGCACAAGAACACACACACACACTCGCTGTTTCCACGTGATTGTGACACTAATCACATTCTCACCTACCCGACTTTGGCTGTGATTCTTTTCACTCACAGCTATGCCAGTGATCTCCAGTCTCACTAGCTTTTAATACAATCTATCACAGACACTTACAAGTCTGTTTCCTATCCATGTCTACTCCTCCATGACCAGAATTGTGGCTTCTTTTTTTTAGAGTTTTGTGAATATAAAGACAATTGTAAATTCCCTTATTTCAGATTCTGTGAAAGAATGACAGATTAATTATCCTAGAAAATGACTTTTGTCATGATACTTCCCACATCTCCAACTCAAAAACCTTCAATTCTTTCCTATTACCTAAAGAATCAAGTCTAGATTCCTTAATCTGGTATCCAAGTCTCCCATAATCTGGAGCCATTAAACCTTGTCTTACAATAATTCACTTAACAAATCCATGTCCTTCAGAAAGACTGCTTTACTCTTGTTGCTTTACTCACTGTCTTGTTGAATGACCTAACTTTATGCACTATAATCTCTGCTTTATTCCTCCAAAATGTTAATATCCTTTCCACTTCTTTTTTTTCTGAGACAATTGGGGTTAAGTGACTTGCCCACCGTCACACAGGTAGGAAGTGTTAAGTATCTGAGATCAGATTTGAACTCAAGTCCTCCTGACTTCAGAGCTGGTGCTCTATCCACTGCACAACCTAGCTGTCCCTCTTTCCACTTCTTTAAGATCTGAATTGTGCCTATCTTTTCAGTCCCATCTCCTCCCTGAAATCTTTGTTGGTATCTCCAAACTCCTTCTGGATGCATTCACATAACACTTACTTAAAGCATTTGTTACCACTCATATGAAAACCAGTATACAAAAATGGGAGCTACAAGGTCACGCTGTTTTATGTCTGATCAAGAACCTGTTCTCCAAGATTCCAAAAAAGTGGTCATATAGCCTCTGCTTAAATTCTGTTAGTGAAGAAGAACTTACAGCTTCCAGAGGCAGATCTTGCATTTCAGGATAACTAATCATTTGGAAGTTTGTTTGTAGTTTCTTTAAATTAAACCTAAATCTGTCTCTTTGCCATTTTAACATCTGGGATCGATCAGGCTAATTTGATCGCTCTTTTGCATGGCAGTTCTTCAAAAGGGATCACAGATTGGGAGCTGAAAGAGACTTTAGAGATCAGTAGGTTCATTTTATAAATGAGGACATTTAGGCCCAAAGAAATGAAATGATTTCCCCAGATTTGCACAGCTAAATGCCTGAGGCAAAATTTGAACCCGGTTCTTGGCTCCAAAGCCGGTGGTCCATTGGCTGTACCATCTAACTGCCTCAGGTTATGTGAGTATCACATCCTACCTCAGATACCTAGATCTCTGTCTAGGCTACACAGTCCTATTTCCTTTCTCTGTAGGATGTTCTCCAGCCCTCTCCCCATCCTGACTGGGCTCTTGGGAGCATGCTAGGATCTTAATAGCTTTCATAAAATGTGGTGTCCAGAGATGTGAGTCTGAGCAGATTAGAACATAATGGAACCATTAGCTCTTCTTGTTCTGGGCACTTTGCCTCTGTTGATACAGTCTAGGATGGCATTATACATTTTGGCTCTCACGTTGCTCTGCTGAGTCACATTGAGCTTGGATTGCCCAAAATCTCCAGCTCTTTTCCACTAGAACTATTGTCTAGCAATGCTTCCTCCATCCTGTATTTTTCAGTTAACCTTATTAAATTGTCTCTGTAAAAGGGGCAAAAGGACTATAGTCAATGAAAGACTAAACTTGGAAACAAAAAATTCTGGATTTAAATCCCACTGGTGGACATTGACAAACTGAGTGGCTTTACCTCTCTCTCAAACTCAGTTTCTTCATCTGAAAAATAAGGGACTTATTTCCAAGGCCTCTATGTTCCCCCATATCTTATAATTTGAGGTCCTGTGACTAAATTTTAATATCATTTTTGACACTTACTAATTGCATGACTGGGGCAATCCCTTACCCTAACTTCACCTAACATTTAACCTAAGAAATGATGAGCCTGGAGTCAAGGAGATCTGAGTTCAAATCTGACCTCAAATATTTAGCAGCTATGTGACTCTGGGTAAGTTACTTAAAGTCCATTTTCTCTACTGTAAGATGAGCATAATAATAGAACTTATCTTGCAGGTTTGTTGTGAGAATCAAATTGTTATGTCCTGAAAAAAATTAATTATGGCCACCCCTTCCTTCCTTGCCATTGGGACTGGGAGAATTGAGTAAGGAAAAACCTTGACGCTCTGACTACTTTATATTTTTTATGCCACAAACTCCAGGTGCATTTTCTCAATCCTTGCTGGGATAATTCCCCCTCCTTTTGAGTATTGCCCCTCTCCTTGCTGTCTCCTGTCCTTGATCTTCTTATTTTGACCCCGATCCTGTGAGAATTAAGTTATGATCCTTTCCTGGAATTATGGTTTGTCTATCCTCCCAGCATCCTCATCCCACCTTATCTGCCTTTGTTAAACCCTAGTTAGCAAAAACCCTGTATAAGTTCCCTGCCTCAGTTCCTCAGTTCTGAGTGCTTTGGACAAGAGTCCCATTACAGCCGACTGGCCTAAACTCTCCACATTAAAAAATTAAAAACCAATCTCTCTGGTTTCTCTGGCATTACAAAATGAGACAGTATTTGTAAAAGCTCATAATGTTTATTTCCTTTTTTGCCTATGTCTTAGATTTATCTACTATGGTCAATATGAGTTGAAATCTATCTTGATGGATTGTGGCTCCAACTCTAGAATTCTACATGTATCATGTAAAATCAAGTTATTCATGGTAAAACTATAACTCAATAGTACTTTATCATATATTAGCTGAATTTCATTTTGCTTCATCTTTTATCTCAAGTTGCAGATACTAAAACTCATTAGAAGCATTTCTCTTAAATATTTTACTTAGAAGATACACCCAAAAACGTTGCTCACCTATTGCTGCAGAAACCCCAAGACCAGATATTCAGGTGTAGGGTTGAGAGTGTGGAATAATGTGGATATTAGAGGGTAATACTGTTTGTAGAAAATGAAAATTCAACCTAGTTGTTGACTTAATTTCATGCCCAGCATATCAGTCAGATTGTTGCCAAGGAGAAGACCTGCTTAAATGAGTCATCTATAATTAGCATGTTAATTGTTTGTATGCAAATGCACATTCCTAAGTGCTCAAAACTAGTTTGAAATGTAAATATACATCCTGGATTTTTTTTTAATTCTTCCACTTACTTAGGAAAAAAACCAAAACATTTTGTTTATAACCCCAGCAAAGTAAAACTTTAGTCCAGTTCATCTCCTGACTCAATCCAACTTTGAGAGTATTCATTCAGAACTCTACTTTTCCAGGCTTATCTCACATTTTCCAACTTGTTCTTATGGGTTGGGTACCTGGGGAGATTATTACTCCAGGTCAAAGATATTCCTAAAACTATGGCGTAGGTGATGCAATTGATGGTTTTATTTTCAATAATAATCCAATTGACAATTTATTCATAGCAAACGTATTTACTGAAATGGCATAGCAAAAAACGTAGTTTCCAAATTTGCTCGCAGCCTGCTGTATACTTTCCGACAACATCACTGAAAAGAATGGGCACATGCAGAGAGAATATACTAATAGAAAAGCACACACTTCAGAACCATATTGAGCCAGAGAACTCATGTCTCTGAATCTGTAGGCATCCTTTCTTTTTTTATGGTACCCATACATGGCTCTTCACTGTATACAGCATCTCCTCTGGGAAGGTCACTGAGCTGTGCTACCTGAGCCTTCTCCTCTCAAAAGTTCAGTTCATGACTTCTAATTCTAATTCTACCTTTATTCTTCTCACTGATTCACTTGCCTCACATCTGGATTCTGCTCCACTGCATGCTGCCCTGGGAATGGGGATGTGATGAAAGAAAGAGATGTTCTCTCTGCCCCATGCTGAACTCCACTAGTAAACTGTCTTAGATCTGGCTCTCTCAACTGATTCTTAGACACTATCGTCAAATTTAGAATGTGTTATCTGGAAGATTTTTAAAAATCTGATATATTTTTATAAGAGACTGAGTTGTGGTTGATTCTTCACTTAGTCAATTGCTAACTACTCCATAATTCAATAAGAAAAGTTGATTGACAATGGAAGAACTTCACTCTTCCTAAAGGAAAAACAAATTGTACTTTCCTTAACTTCTTGCCCCTCCAATATCTCTTGTTATCTGCTCATTACATCCTGTAATTTCATCAAGAGAAACCAAGAGGGGAACCAAATCAATCAATCCATAATATTAATCATCTACATTTTACCAGACACTAGGCAAAGCAATGGGATACAAAAAGAGGCATTAGACAGTCTCTGTCCATTGAGCTCATAATGAGACAAGAGCAACAGATACTAACCATATATGAACAAGTTTCATATAGGATAAATAGGAAACAATTAATGCAGAGAAGGCTCTAAAATTAAGAAGGCAAAGACTTCTTGTATTCGAGAGTCAAGGCTTTCAATTTGTCAGAGACTTCATGAACCTCCACCCAACACATACATATGTATTACATTTAGAACTGAGCTCAGGTGATTTGAAGGCTATATATATATATATATATATATATATATATATATATATATATATATATATATGTGTGTGGATTTTGTCTAATAACAACACTTCATCATAAAAATAAGGACACTGAGGCCCTTTTAGGTTAAGTTACTTGCCCCAAGTGGTATAAGTAAGTAGCAGAACTAGGATTTCAACACAGGGTCTGTGACTTCAATTTTAGAATTCTTTGCTTTTAGGATTTGTTAGGCCTTTATGGTGTCTTTATGGTGCCTTTTATGCTACTTCCACATATAAATCATCATTGGTCATATGATACATATAGCCAGTTTATATGACAAAGACTCATAATTATAATGTATGATGTCTTTGGAATACAGTGTCATGGTTTTATGCTCAGGAAACTTTATGCTGAGGGTTTGTAGTTTGTTGAACCATTGGATTCCACAGTAAAAAGGGTCATCAGAGGTCATCTGCTCCAATCCAGACCTGAACAGAAGTCCCCTAGCAGCATATGCAACAACTATTTATCCTATCTTTATCTGATGGACTTAAATGAAGGGGATCCCATTGTGTCCCAAGACAGTCTATTCTCTTTCTGGATAACTGATTCTAAGAAATGAAGCTCATATGAAGATCAAATCTATCTCTTTGAAATCATTAACCTTTCTCCTAATTCTGTCCTTTGAGACCAAAGAGAATAGTTCTAATCTCTCTTCCAAATGACAACCTTTCAAATATTTCAAAACAAGTATCATTTTCTCTGCCCCCCTTCACCTCTATTCTATATTCTTCTCCTCCCCAGTTTTATTGATCCTTCACTAGATCTTTATATGCCAGTAACTTGATATCCTTAACCATTGGAGTCTGTGAGAAGAAATGTATTAAGAATCTTCTGAAGTCTTAAGAAATGGAATCCAGAGCCTGGAATATACTAGGTGTTTAATAAATGCTTGTCGACTGAAGGATTGTGATGGCCTTAATTGCCCAAGCATTGGTATAAGTAAACATCAAATGTCAAATAAGAGTTTCTTTTCTGACACTTCTGGCCCACCTGTGTAGGAGTCCAAGAACTGCTCTTTCAGCTGCCATACATCTAGTCTGTGATGCTTAAATATGGGTAAGCCAAAACAAAGGATCTTAGAAGTGTGCTTTGAATCATCAAACAATTTTCAAAGGAATCCAGATTTTTTTTCCATTGATTGTGTTCCAGGAAAAAGTCCCCAGCCCAGATTTCTTATTCTTCTCCAGGGACTCAGATGTAATCAAAGCCTAGAGAACTGAGTCTCTGCATCTACTGTGATCTGCATAGATAAAGGCTCCTTCAGAAAGAGGACTTTAAAGAGCAAGAACATATCATATTTCTGCATATGTTCTCAGGCAGAAGGTGTCAGTTTCATAATCCACCCTTCCCTGATCTATCTCGAATCAACCTTGAAAAGTCCTTATGCTCAAAAAAGCTTGAGTTAACTCCAAGCAAAGAACATGGTACTTTTCACTTTGGCTTCTAAAGAGTAGTCTTGCAGTGACTCATGAGTTATTCTATTCTGAAGTTCCTTAGTAGCTAGTGATTTAGTGATTTAGATACATCCAAGGAATAGTATAGACTAGAGAAAATGATTTTGCTTTCTTTCTAAATTAGATAATAGTTAAGATTCCTTCAGAAGATAGAATCAAAGACAGATGATGGAGGTTGAATGGTGGAATGATGCTGTAAGAAGGGAGAATCAGACTTGTTAGACTTCAGAATGAAATGAGGGTAATGAGGGAAAAGCAAGGAAAATGAAAGGGGATGGTATTGTTGGGTTTTTAATTATACTGAGGATAAGAGAAAGGTCAAAGAAGGGAAAAGAACATTGCTGGGGAGGATAGGATAATGATAACTGATGGTAGAGAAAAGACATTGTTATTTAGCTCATTTTGTTTCTATTTTCTCTAATGAGTAGAAGGATCTTTATATTAGAAAGGATAGGGAAAAAAATGAGTTGGTTGCCAAGATGAACAGGAGAATAGTAAGAGACAACCTAGTTCCCTTTGATGAGTTCAGATCTCAAGCACAGATGTTCCACATCCTCAGGGACTGAAAAAAAAAAAAACTAGCAGTTGTGAAAGCCAAAGATTCACAGCGACCTTAGAATGATTGTAGAGAAGGAATAAGAAAGTAATCATTGGTCCAGAGAAGGGCAAAGGGAAGAGAAGGAAGCTTGTAAACTATGGATTGGTGAATTTGCTGTTGATTCTTTGGAGAAATTCTGGAATATTCCATTAAAAAAGTAGGTAGTAGAACACATCTAAACAGAATGAGCATGATTTCATGAAGAATGAGTTATGTCAGCCAGCTTTTTAAAATTTATTTTCTTATTTAAAACTTAAATACAAAAAAATAGAAAAAGAAAAAAAAAATAAATGTCATGTGCACAGTAGAATAAGAGAAGTCTAAAAATATGAAACAATAAATTTGCATTTCAAGAAATTGTACATAATAAAAGTTGTATTCAGAATTGTCAATGTTTTCTTTATTTCCTTGTTTTCGTTTGTTCTTTGCAGTCTAGTGCACATTATAACATTATTTTTTTTTCTTCCCCTTTCTCTCCTTACCATTCCAACCAGGTTATAGTTAGGAGCAGATACATATAAACATATGTACATACATACATACGTACATATATAAATATCTATAATAATACACATATACATTCATATGCATCTACATTTACCTTACTATACTGATTTGTCCTCTGTTTCTCTATAACAGCATCCTTCTTAAGTTCTAGTCTTTCTATATTTTCTAAATTCACTCATCATATCCCATACCACCGCAATATTCTAATCTTATACCATCTAGTTTTTTAAATAGTCTAAAACAATATTGATTAATAGGGCTGGCATATAGTATGGTTTCCCTATTTTTCTTTTTTGATTAAATCCATTTTAACTTTAATTTTGTCTGAGATCAATGATTACTACTCTTGCTTTTTTCCCTAATAAATTCTACTCCTGAACTTTATTATTACTTATGTGTATCTCATGTTTCCTTTCCCTGATGACTCCTCTAATTTACTTCTACCTGCTACCTTGCTTTGCTATTTCTTAACCTACTCCCCTTTAAGGCTCCCTCTCTTATCCTCTCCTTACACCCTTTTCTCAAACCTTTCTCTCCCTTATTATGCCATTCCCATTAATCTATCCTTCTATCTCTCCTTATCCTCTTCCCTCCCCCTAATTTCTTCATAAATTTATGACTGTTTTACACACAGAGAGACACACACACACAGACACACACGGGGGGGGGAGGGGAGAGAGAGAGAGACAGAGAGGAGAGACAGAGAGGAGAGAGAGAGAGAGAGAGAGAGAGAGAGAGAGAGAGAGAGAGAGAGAGAGA
>JAJPUD010000647.1:223393-250674 GCA_023553655.1 Myrmecobius fasciatus
TATTGTTCTGTAAGAAATGACCAGCAGGACAATTTCAGAGAGGCCTGGAGGGACTTGCATGAACTGATGCTGAGTGAAACGAGCAGAACCAGGAGATCATCATACACAGCAACAACAGTATTACATGATGATCAATTCTGATGGACATGGCTCTCTGCAACGAAGAATTGTCTCAAACCAGTTCCAGTTGTTCACTGAAGAAAACCATATACACCCAGAGAGAGGGAAATGAAATATGGACCACAACGTAACATTTTCATGATCTCTATTGACATTTGCTTGCATTGTGTTGCCTTTCTCTGATTCTTTTTTTTTTCTTGTAGATAGGATTTTTCTTGCATAACTTCTCAAGCATTTCAACATTATTAGCATGTAGTGGACTTCCTGCCATCTAGGGGAGGGGAGGGGACTGGGGGTAAAATTTGTAATGGAAAGCTTTGTAAAGATCAATGTTGGGAAACTACCCATACATATGTTATACAAATAAAAAGCTTTAACAAAAAAAAAAGAATCACATTATATGGCAAGAAATATAGATATAGTCATTTTAACTGTGAATGTGAATGGAATGAACTCTCCCATAAAACAGAAACGGATAGCAGACTGGATTAAAAGCCAGAATCCTACAATATGTTGTTTACAAGAAACACATCTAAAACATAGAGATACATACAGAGTGAAGGTAAAGGGCTGGAGCAGAATCTTTTATGCTTCAAGTGAACAAAAAAAAGCAGGGGTAGCAATCCTTATCTCAGATCAAGTAAAAGCAAAAATAGATCTAATTAAAAGAGATAAGAAAGGAGACTATATTTTACTAAAGGGTACCATAGACAATGAAGCGGTATCAATACTAAACATATATGCACCAAGTGGTATAACATCCAAATTCCTAGAGGAGAAACTAACAGAGATGCAAGGAGAAATAGACAGTACAACTATACTAGTGGGGGATCTCAACCTTGCTCTCTCAGAATTAGATAAATCAAACCACAAAATAAATAAGAAAAAAGTTAGGGAGATAAACAAAATGTTAGAAAAGTTAGGTATGACAGATCTCTGGAGGAAATTGAATGGTGATAGAAGGGAGTATACTTTTTTCTCAGGGGTTCATGGAACTTATATGAAAATTGATCATGTGTTAGGGCATAAAAACCTCAAAATCAAATGCAAAAAAGCAGAAATAGTAAATATATCCTTTTCAGATCATGATGCAATAAAACTCACATGTAATATAAGGCCAGGAGAAAATAGACCAAAAGTTAATTGGAAATTAAATAATCTAATCCTGAAGAATGAATGGGTGAAAGAGCAAATTATAGACACAATCGATAATTTCATCCAGGAGAACGACAATAATGAGACAACATACCAAAATTTGTGGGATACGGCCAAAGCGGTTATAAAGGGTAACTTTATATCTCTAGATGATTATTTGCATAAAAGAGAGAAAGAGATCAATGAATTAAGGTTACAATTAAAAAAACTAGAAAAAGAGCAAATTAAAAACCCTCAATTAAATACCAAATTGGAAATTCTGAAAATAAAAGGTGAGATTAATAAAATTGAAAATAAGAAAACTATTGAATTAATAAAACTAAGAGTTGGTTTCATGAAAAAACCAACAAAATAGATAAGCCTTTAGTTAATTTGATCAGAAAAAGGAAAGAGGAAAATCAAATTGTTAGTCTCAAAAATGATAAGGGAGAACTTTCCTCCAATGAAGAGGAAATTAGAGTAATAATTAGGAATTATTTTGCCCAACTTTATGCCAATAAAGTTGATAATCTAAATGAAATGGAGGAATATCTACAAAAATATAGATTGCCCAGATTAACAGAAGAGGAAATAAATTATTTAAATAGCCCCATTTTAGAAAAAGAAATAGAACAAGCTATTAATCAACTCCCTAAGAAAAAATCCCCAGGACCAGATGGATTTACATGTGAATTTTACCAAACATTCAAAGAACAATTAACCCCAATACTATATAAACTATTCGAAAAAATAGGGAAAGGTGTACTACCAAATTCCTTCTATGATACAGATATGGTGCTGATAGCTAAATCAGGTAGAGTGAAAACAGAGAAAGAAAACTATAGACCCGTTTCCCTAATGAATATTGATGCAAAAATTTTAAATAAGATTTTAGCAACAAGATTACAGAAAGTTATCTCCAGGATAATACATCTTGACCAAGTAGGATTTATACCAGGGATGCAGGGCTGGTTCAATATTAGGAAAACTATCAGCATAATCAATTATATTAATAACTAAACTAACAAAAACCATATGATTATCTCCATAGATGCAGAAAAAGCATTTGATAAAATCCAACACCCATTCCTATTAAAAACACTAGAGAGTATAGGAATAAATGGGCTTTTCCTTAAAATGATTAGTAGCATCTACTTAAAACCATCAGCAAGCATCATATGTAATGGAGACAAACTAGAACGATTCCCAATAAGATCAGGAGTGAAACAAGGCTGCCCACTGTCACCATTACTATTTAATATTGTATTAGAAATGTTAGCTTTAGCAATAAGAGAAGAAAAAGAGATAAAAGGAATTAGAGTAAGTAATGAAGAAACCAAATTATCACTCTTTGCAGATGACATGATGGTATACTTAGAGAACCCTAGAGACTCAACTAAAAAACTACTAGAAACAATTCACAACTTAAGTAAAGTTGCAGGATTCAAAATAAATCCACATAAATCATCAGCATTTTTATATATTACCAACAAAGTTCAGCAGCAAGAGATACAAAAAGAAATTCCATTCCAAATAACAGAGGATAGCATAAAATATTTGGGAATCTATCTGCCAAGAAAATGTCAGAAACTATACGAACTAAACTACATAACACTTTCCACACAAATAAAATCAGACCTAATCAATTGGAAAAAATTAAGTGCTCATGGGTAGGCCGAGTGAATATAATAAAAATGACAATACTACCCAAACTAATTTACTTATTTAGCTCCATACCAATCAAACTCCCAAGAAATTATTTTACAGATCTAGAAAAAATAGTAGCAAAGTTCATTTGGAAGAACAAAAGGTCAAGAATTTCAAGGGAATTAATGAAAAAAAAAAGACAGATGAAGGTGGCCTTGCTGTACTAGATCTAAACCTATATTATAAAGCAGCAGTCATCCAAACCATTTGGTACTGGCTAAGAAATAGAGCAGTCGATCAGTGGCATAGAATAGGATATCAGGACAAGCTAGGTAATAACGTTACCAATTTAGTGTTTGATAAACCCAAAGACCCCAGCTTTGGGGATAAGTACTCACTAATCGGCAAAAACTGCTGGGAAAATTGGAAACTAGTGTGGAAGAAATTAAGGCTGGACCCACACCTAACACCACACACCAAGATAAGATCTAAATGGGTTCATGATCTAGATATAAAGAGTGATATTATAACCAAATTAGAGGAACATAGGATAGTTTACCTCTCAGACCTGTGGAGATGGAATAAATTTATGTCCAAAGAAGATCTGGAACTCTTAATTGAACACCAGATAGATAATTTTGATTATATTAAGTTAAAAAGTTTCTGTGCAAACAAAATTAATGTAGACAAGATTAGGAGGGAAGCATCAAATTGGGAAATCATCTTTACATTTAAGGGTTCTGATAAAGGTTTCATCTCTAAGATATATAGAGAATTGTCTCATATTTATAAGAATTCAAGCCATTCTCCAATTGATAAATGGTCAAAGGATGTGAACAGACAATTTTCAGATGATGAAATTAAAACTATTTATAATCATATGAAAAGGTGCTCCAAATCACTATTGATCAGAGAAATGCAAATTAAAACAACTCTGAGGTACCACTACACACCTGTCAGATTGGCTAAAATGACAGGAAAAGATAAAGATGAATGTTGGAGGGGATGTGGGAAGACTGGGACACTGATGCATTGTTGGTGGAGCTGTGAACGGATCCAACCATTCTGGAGAGCAATTTGGAGCTATGCTCAAAAAGTTATCAAACTATGCATACCCATTGACCCAGCAATGTTTCTATTGGGCTTATATCCCAAAGAAATCATAAAAGAAGGAAAGGGCCCCACATGTGCAAGAATGTTTGTGGCAGCTCTTTTTGTAGTGGCTAGAAACTGGAAACTGAATGGATGCCCATCAATTGGAGAGTGGCTGAATAAATTATGGTATATGAATGTTATGGAATATGATTGCTCTGTAAGAAATGACCAGCAGGACGATTTCAGAGAGGCCTGGGGAGACTTGCATGAACTGATGCTCAATGAAGTGAGCAGAACCAGGAGATCATTATTCATGGCAACAACAATACTATATGAGGATCAGTTCTAATGGGCATGACTCTCTTCAACAATGAAATGCTTCAAACCAGTTCCAATTGTTCAGTGAAGAAAGCCATATACACCCAGAGAGAGGGATGTGAAATGTGGACCACAACATAACATTTTCATGTTCTCTATTGAAGTTTGCTTGCATTGTATTTCCTTTATCAGATTATTCTTTCTTGTAGATATGATTTCTCCTGCACAAAAAAATGATGCAATAACTATACATATATTCGATTTCTTAAGTATCTAACGTAATTATCATGTAGTGGATATCCTGCCATCTAGGGGAGGGGTGGTGAGTAGGGGGAAAAATTTGTAACAGAAAGCTTTGTAGGGGTTAATGTTTAGGAATTACCCATACATATGTTTTGCAAATTAAAAGTATTAATAAATAAATAAATAAATAAATAAATAAAACTGGAGAAGTTCAAAATAAAAAAAAAGAATCACATCATAATCAGCTCTACCCCAATCTTTCTTTCAAACTACCCACTTAATAATGACAATATTAGATTTATGGTTTACATTTCTATGCATAAAGCATAAACAATTTGTTCTTATTGAGTCCCTTGAAATCAGTCTTTGAAATCTGGTGTTTCTCTTGGATCTTATATGTAATATTTCCTGTTTAGTTCAGCTCTTTTTACAACAAAATCATGAAAGTCTGAAAATTCATTGAATTCTCTTTTCATTCAGTATTATACTTGACTTTGCTGGGCATGATATTTTTGGCTTACAAACCAATTTTTGGGCTTTTCAATATACAATGTTCCAAGATTGTGGTGTTTTAATGTAGCGGCCACTAGATCTTATGTGATTCTAATTATGGAGTTGTCATACTTGAAATATTTTTTCTTGTTCACAATACTTTCTTCTTGATGTGGGGGTTTCAGAATTTTGTTATGTTCCTATAGGATTTCCTCATAGGATCTCTTTCAGATGGTGATCAGTGGATTTTTTCTACTTCTACTTTCTGCTCTTGTTTTAACACTTTGGGATGATTTTCTTTAATTATTGCTTGTGGTATTATATCAGGATTCTTTTTTGTAGATTTCAGATAGTCCGATTATTCTTATATTTTCTCTTCTTGATCTGTTCTTCAGATTTGTTGTTTTTCTTATATGTTTCACATTCTCTCTTATTTTTATTCTTTATATTTTGTCTTATCATTTCTTGATCTCTTATAACTTCACTAACTTCCCCTTACTGAATTCTAGTTTTCAAGTAGTAATTTTCTTCCTTAAGATTCTGGAGCTTTTCTAGTTGTTTTCACTTTTTTAATATAATCTTTTTGCTTTTCTTGGATTATGTTTTTTTTTAACTTTTTCCTCAATCTCTTTCATTTGATTTTTAAAGTATTTTTAAGTTATTCTGTGAATTCTTTTGGGACAGGAAACCATTTTTTGTTGCTCCTTAGGATGAGAGGTATTTTTTTTTAATTTCAGTACCTTCCTCTGAAGATGAACCCTGGAATTCCCTATTGCCGTGGTAACTCTCTATTATTTCTTTTGCCTTTGCCTGATCATTTTATAGCAGATTAATGGTGTAATCAACTGTAGTCTCAGTATATGGGGAATGGTGCCTCTGGCCTCAGGTCTTCCTTCATTTCTCCCTTTGGTCCTTGAATCCAACACTAAAAACCACCCTCCTGTAAATGTCTGCAGCCAGCAGCATTCCTGCCTCATGGATTCTGCATTCCCCAAGTGTGTGCTGGTTTCTTCTCACCCAGGACCAAGTATGGGGAGCCCAGTTGGACCTGGTTTTAATCTCCCCAGACTCTGATTCCCAACTCCCCACCCTATCTGGTGGGTAAAAGTTCCTGTGGCTGGGGCCAAGGCTACCTCCCAATTCAGCTAGGCCCAGGGATCATTGCTTTCTACCTCAGCAGAACTGCCCTGGAAGGGTTTCTAATTTAGAGGGTCCAAACTTCTGTCCTGGTATCTTTCTTTTGATTTTCTTCAATTGTCCCAGGATAACTACTGTTCTGCCCCAATTCTTTCTTATTTTTAACCCTGAATGTCTTTTAACCATTCACCCTGAGATGCATTTCTGTCTTGTTTGAGAGGGAAGTCTGAAGAGCTTAGAATGTTCTGACTTACTCCATCATCTTCCCAAAATCCTTTCCCCTTGCTACTTTTTTTTCACAAACTATATAGACTGGTAGAACATGGGCTCCTACATGTAGAGCTGGAAGGAACCTAAAGTCCATCTAGTCCATTCATCTCATTATATAGATGAGGAAACTGAGGCCCAGCAAGGTTAATTGATTTGTCCAAAGTTGTACAGCTGTTAAATGCCAGAGGCTGGATTTGAACCCAGGTACTTTGACCACAAATTTGGTTCTCTTTCCACTGCACCATACTGGCTCACAATTCAAAGGAAGTATATTAACATATTGTAGTTTACCTGGATTGTAAGAGACCACCAAAACCCTCATTCTATTTTTGTGGAAAAGATGGAAAGATGAGGGCTAGATAAAGTATAAACAAATGGAATTAGAAATGGTTGAAGAGCCAAAAATGAGGAGTAGCTGTGGGCTGTTCAATGTCAGCTTCAAAGATCCTCAGAGGAATACTCCAGGGATCAATGCTCAGCCCTATTTTATGCAGAATTTTTATCAAGGACTTGAATAAAGGCATAGAAGGCAAGGTTATCAAATTTGCAGGCGATACAGTGCTGGAAGGGATAGCTAACACACTGCATGACAGTCAGGTTCATAAGAGATCTTGACAGGCTAGATCATTGGGCTGAAAGTAAGAAGGTGAGATTTAATAGAGATAAATGTGGTTTTAGATGTGGCTTCCAAAAAAAGCAACTTCTCAAATGTAAGTTGGGCGAAGGATGGTTAGAGAGTGTTTGGTCTGAACAAGATCTGAGGATTTTAGGAGATGGAAAACTCAATATGGATCAACAGAGAAATGAAAGTCAAGAAAATGAATATGGTTTTTACACAAGAGAAATAAGAGAGCTAATGTAATGTCCCCAAACCATTAAATAAAGAAAAGAAGGAACAATATGTATAAAAATACTTATATCAGTTCCTTTTGTAGTGATAGAAAATTGGAAGTTAAGAAGATTCCTAATAATTAAAGAATGAGTGAACAAATTATGTTATATGAATGTATGTGGTATATTAATACTGCTGTGCTAAAGGAAATCATGAAAGGGGTAATTTCAGAGAGATCTGAGAAGGTTTGTATGAACTGATGGAGAGTAAAATGAGAACAAGGAGAACAACCTATACCATTAACAATATTATAAAAGACAAACAGGTTTGAAAAACTTAAGAACTCTGATCAAGACTGATCAGTCACAATTCTAAAGGATGGAAGATGACATGCTGATAACTTTTTGACCGAGAATTGATGAGCTCAGAGTACAGAATGAGACATACTTTTTTGATGTGGTTAATATGGGGATTTTATTTGCTTGACTTGTTTGTTACAAGTATTTATTTTGTTTTCTTTTTCTCATTAAAAAGCGAGAGAAGGTGGGCAGCTAGGTGGCGCAGTGGATAGAGCACCAGCCCTGAAGTCAGGAGGACCTGAGTTCAAATCTGGTCTCAGACACTTAACATTCCCTAGCTGTGTGACCCTGGGCAAGTCACTTAACCCCATTTGCCTCAGCAAAAAAAAAAAAAAAAAAAAAAAAGCGAGAGAAGTTTTTTTTTCTGAATTGAAAAAGTAAAATTAAATTTTTAAAAGGAGAGGCTTACTGCCCAGAAATAAAGATATCATACTCTTCTATCTTTCCCTAATCATACTTTATCTGCGATAGTGTGTTCACTTTGGAGTGTCACATTTTAGAAAGGGCATCAATAAGCTGAAGAATACCCAAAGGAGGGTGCTCAGCATGGCAAAAAAAAAATACCTTCAATATCTTGTCATATAAAAATTGTCTGAAGGAATTGGAGTTATTTAGCCTGGAGAAGGAATTTAGAGGAGATATGATAGCCATCTTTATATATTTAAAGGACTATCACAAGGAAGGAAGATTAGACTTCGGCTTCAGGTATTAGATAGAATTTAGAGTAAAGAGTGAAAGCTGCAAAAGGAGATATAGGCTCAATGGAAGGACAAATTTCCTAACAATAAGAGCCATCTAAAAGTGAAATTAACTCTATCAGAATATCAGGTTTGTGTTCTTTGTTGGTGTTGAGTTGTTTGAGTCATTTCCAATTCTCTCACCCCATTTGGGGTTTTCTTGGCAAAGATGCTGGAACACTTTGCCATTTCCTTCTCCAGCTCATTTTCTAGATGAGAAAACTAAGTTAATCAGGATTCAATGGCTTTCCCAGAGTTGCACAGCTAGTAAGTGGCTGAATTTGAACTCAGGTCCTCCTGACGGGCCAGCTCTCTGTCCAATACACCACCTTGTTGCCCTTTTGTCCTCTCTAAGGATCTTCAAACCCTAAGGATCTCTTGTTTAATAGATTTTAGAATGAATTCACATTTAGTTATGAGTAGGATTTGATGGCCTCTGAAGTCCCTTCGATTTTGAAGTTCTCTGACTCCTCTGATCCCTGCAATCCTCAGAACTTTTTATTGTGCTCAGAGAGTGGTTCCTTGTAAAATGGCAAGCCTTTCAGGCACAACCTTACTGACTCCTATGGCCTGTGTTGTAACAAGACAATGCTTTGGCTGGCTCTTTTTAATTTCACGTTTCAAAAGAAAAATGAACATAAGAAGGGAATTAATGATGACCATGAATCAATGTAATAAAAAGAGTGACCAGCCCTAACAAGCTAAAGGACTCACAAGCTGCTTCCTACCTCTTTTTAGATAATCCATTGATGTGTACTGGTTGAACCTAGAAAAATCATCCTCTTCTTCTTAAAGAATTCCCTCCCAGCCTTTATTCAATCCATCTTTTTTTTCAAATGCAGATGTGGAGAGAAAGAATGAAAATAAATACACCAGAGAACTTGAACCTTGGTTTATACAAGCAATGAACCGTCTGATTAGAAAATTATCGTTTAATACTAGCAGATAGAAAGGGCTGTGATGATATGCCCCTGCTCAGTTACTGGGAAGAATGAGAATATGTTGGAATAATGCAATGCATTGTAGAAGAAATATTCCCCAAATAGGAATACCTGAGACTCATATCTCAGCTTTGCCATTAACTCTGTATTCATGGGCTGGAGACTTAACCTTTCTGATTCTCAATTTCCTCACCTGTAAAAAGAAAAGTATGAGACTTTCCCTACCATCCCCCAGAATCAGAGAAAGAAATATACTTTATAAACTTTAAAGGCCCTGAAATGTATTGTTCATTGCATTATTAGGGCCGTATGATTTTTATTTACATACTATAGAAAATAGTCTTTAGAATTAACATTTTTGAGAAAGCCATTAGTTTCCCATGATATAGTTCTTCTAGACCAGCAATTTGAACTCTTCAAAGATAGTCAAGTGCTCTCTTAGTAGCTTTCTCCCCATCTTGAGGATTAACTCCAATTAATCCAAGATAGTTTTGTTATATCTTTTTTTTTTTTTGATGGAAGGGTTTTTTCTGGCCCAACTTGAGCCAATGACTCATCACCCTGGGATAGGAAAGTGATTGGCTTCATAGTTAAATGTAAGAAAAGATATTTAATTTACATTGGTCCTAATATGAATTATTCGGTTCAGTCCTGAGAATGAATGGGAGACAAGGATTGGACAACTGAGAAGATGATTAAGAATCAGAAAGAAAGTTAAATTGACAAGAAGCATTCAGTCTAAGGCTCAGAGATGACTATGAACTTAAACGACAGGCCTTGACCATCAAAGGTCAGATCAACCAGGAAATGTTCATATAATAATATTACAAACCAACCAGAAAAGGGAGAAATTGAACCTAGCCTGAGAAAAAGAATGGAGAAGAGGAAGAGAGTGAGAATCAGAAACTTTTTTATTTGTGAAACTGCTATTCACTTACACTATTTCCATATCGCCCTGAGAAGAAAAGGAGAAAAGAAGAAACACTGTAGCCTTCAAAATGTAGGGGACTAGTAAATAGTGAAGCCTGGGAAATTAGTGGGAATGGTGGCAACAGAAACTCAATAGAGAATTCCATCTGCCTGGTCTCAGACTTAGACAAAAAAAAATTAGCACAAGGGTGAATGATAGGATAGCCCATACTTCCTGCACCCAGACCATTTATTGAGACTTCATGAGAATTTCATGTCTAAGAAGCAACATCGGCTTATAACGCACACAACTCTGAAGAATTCATTCTATGTTCATTCAAAACATTCATCTAGGAGTTGGGGGTATCACAGTAGGACTCAGTTATTTTTAATTGGATCTAGAAAGGGCTAAAACAAACAATTATAATGAATTCTCATACTGTATTACACCCTCATCCTTTTCCTAGAAGAGAAGAGGAGGACAATGGGCCAAAATTCACTGTCCTACTCAAGCAGATCCCATTGCCATCAATTACTATAAAGGGCCTACTTGGGGTGGGACCTTTCAATAGATGTGACTGTGAAAGAGAGAATTACCTTTCTCAGTGTTGGTAGAAAGTATTATCTTTACTAAACACACACAATGCATGATGAAAACAGTACTGAATTTGGAAACTTTAAGACCTAAGTTAAAATCTTTTCTCCGACACTTAGGGTTTGTATGACCATGGACAAATCATTAAAGCTCTCTTAGCTTCAGTTTCTTCTATTGTAAAGTGAGAGATTAGTTGGCCTTTCAGGGTGCTTCCAGGTCTAAATCTATGTTACTATGTTCATTCTAGATTTAAATATCTATGGAATTCTATTTCCCTTATTTAATAGTTCCTTGAATATTTATCTTAGTCCCTTAGTCATCATACCATTTTTCTTTTCTACTAACTGTTTCTAGTCTGCCTGCTCAGCCATCCTTGGCAATATTATCATTAATAAGTGACACTAAATTACCTTCCAGATATTTAAAACTGTTGGAGGGGGGCAGTTAGAATATTATCTGTACTCCTTCATTTGAATCCAAATAGGACAGTAGGTTGAAAACATTTATTGTTTGCAATGAATCCTGGATGAGGGAGATACTTTATGCTTATTAATGGGCTAGGACTCTTTTAATTCAAAACTGATTACTTTTTGGAGAAAAGGACACTACATTCAATGACCCTTAGAACAAGAATCCTTCTTGTTCTTATTCTTGTTCTTCTTTTCCTCCTCCTTCTTTTCCCTCTTCCATTTCCCCCTCTCCCTCTTTTCCCCTCCCCCTCCTCTTTTTCTTCCTCCTCTTTCTTCATCATTATTGTCATCAAGATCTCCTCCTCTTCCTCCTTCTTCTTCTCCTCCTGCTCCTCCTCCTTTCTGCTTCTGCTTCTTCTTCTGCTGCTGCTTCTTCATCTCTCTCCATCTCTTTGTGTTTATAGGTGTATTCACTCATAAAAACAGTATCTTCTAGGGCAAGGCTTCTTAAACTTTTTCCGCTCTCAACTCCTTTTTCACCCGAGAAATTTTTATGTGACCCCAAATATATACAAATATACATATATGTATATATACAAATACATATACATATACAAATAAAGCATTTATTGATGATGAATCATAATTTTGTGACTCCCCATATTCAATTATGAGACCTCATATGAGATTGCAAACCACAGTTTAAGAAGTTGGACTCTAGGGATTTTTTCCACCCTCTCTTCTCTAAATAGTATCCATGAGAGCATAAGCTTTTGAGCTCTTCTCTTTGGAGAGTGGAGAGAAGGTATAAGCATAGCACTCTCTCTCTCACTGTCTCTCTCATTTTCTCTCTCTCTCTCATTTTCTCTCTCTCTCTCTCTCTCTCTCTCTCTCTCTCTCTGTCTCTGTCTCTCTCTCTTCTCTCTCTCTCTCTCTGTCTCTCTCTCTTTCTCTTTTATTAATTGGATTTTCCACTCCTCTCACATGATTTTATGGTTGACTCCATTGGACCTAGGATAAGTATTTGTTGGTAATCCATTGCCATTATCTTTTCAGGATTAACAATTTGTCATATTCATAGGATTATTTCTAAGACACTCAGTTTTATAATGTAGAGTTTATGTTACTCAGAAGTTTAGACTGAACTGAGACCTTCTCTTTAAGATTCTCAAGAATAATAATACTGATTTTCCCCCTGGATTTATACACTTTTCATTGAACCATGAATTTTTTTAATAGTTTGTCATCTACAGTAGACATTAATTAATTATTTATTAATTTTATATATGTATATATAATATTAAATAAATATTGCCAACAATATTTATTTGGGAGTCTTCATTTTGTGGAGCTCAGCTCTGTAGGCACTTCAGTGGTCAATATCTAGAAGAATGTTGGGCCCCAATAAATTTGAAATGCGTCTGTCTTAGAAAGAGATAGTAGGAGGGCAGCTAGTTTGCACAGTGAATAGAGCACCAGCTCCGAAGTCAGGAGGACCTGAGTTCAAATCTAGTCTCAGACACTTAACACTTCCTAGCTGTGTGACCTTGGGCAAGTCACTTAACCCCAATTGCCTCAGCAAAAAAAGAAAAAAGAAAGCGATAATGGGAGGTGAGGTTTTAGAATTTATTAAATATTCTCTACAGTAATTCTCTCAATAACAGTTGGTAGAGGGTATGGATAATATCTCTCCAAAAGGCTCCTTTCCAGTGTTCCCAATAGTTGCCACAAGAGTCATGGTATAACACTAACCTCACTATTAGGGGACTATTTCCATTTGTGGTATTTAATTTAACACAAGAAATATTTTTATGCCTCTTTAAAAGAAGGGTAATGATGGCAGCTACGTCCCAGAGTTTTGGGGAAGAACAAATAAAAAATTGTTTGTGAGCTGCTTTGCAAACCTTAAAGTACCATACAAATGATAGCTGTTATTCAGCAAGTCACTGAGCTAAATGTAAAGTGAAATAAGACCCAGCTACTGTTCTCTCCCAGTTTACAGTCTAATAGAAGACTCAAAGATGTCAGTAGCTCTTTTTGACCATAGAAGTCTGCTCAAATTCAGGAGAACATATTTTAAAAATGTTTGCTCCACCAATAAACTTGGACTGCCCTGACTTGAAAGCCTAGTAGCAACTGATAAACAACAGGTTATAAATATGCATTTCTTTAACTACAGAGCGACTTTGTCTGAATTCAGAATGAAAAATAAAATGATGAAGAGTTCTGAAATAATTGACAGGTGTCCTTTGTAAATCTTTATAATCCAATAATCTTTAGAAAATCATGGAGAATGGGAAAGGTGCCAAAGGCCTAGAGAAGGGAAAATGTTCCAGTTGAAAAAAATGGAGAATTCATATTATAGGCTGATGAATTTGACTTCAGTTCCTGGCATAATTCTAGAAGGCATAATTAAAAGAAAGATATGTGAGCACTTCAAAAGGAGAGAGATAATTAATTAAAACTATTATGCCTGAATCAAATAGAGCTCAATCAAAAATGATGTCATTTACCTTTTTGTCAGGGTGACCAGTTTGATAGACCAAGAAGTGCTGTATAGCTAGAATTTAGATATCTATATATTTCAGTAAATTATTTGACAGTGTTAATATGGCATCCATCTGACCAAATTGGAGAGACGTGCCAATTGAGAGTATAAGAAGAGGGATTCAGGGCTGATTGAGTTCCTTCACACAAAAGGAGTCATTAATGCATCAATGTCATCTTGGTGTTCCCCAGAATATGGTATGGGTGTGCTCTGTGCTGTTTTTATTTTTATTAATGAATTGATTTAGATGCCCTCAAGTATGTTTTCTTCCTCCCACCTAATTGCCTCGTAAGGATATTATGAAGCCATACGAGAATAGTGAATTTCCTTTCACTGGCAATTTCCTTTTCCTTTTTTAAAGATCTTTTCTTTTTCAAAAAAAAATTTAACATTTTTATTTTCCCCAGTTACATATAAAATATTTTTTCATATTTGTTTTTAAAATTTTGAGTTCCAGATTCTCTCCCTCTCCCCACCCCTCTTCCCCATTGAGAAGACTCATGTGAAGTTGTATAAAACATTTCCATAAAAGTTAAAGTTCACTAATAATTTCACTACCACATTCATTGGCAATTCAAAGGCTGAATGACTGACCACTCCTCCAGGATACTGTGGGGGATATTCCTGCATTGAATCAGTGTCTAGACAAGATGACTTCTAAGACCCCCTTTACTGGCAAGATCCCATGGTTTTATGATTTCATGTCACTCAGACTATGTGACTTTCCAACCTACCGTGATTTACTATATGTCCTGCTGTGGGATCCCAAGGACCACTAAGTCTTGTCATATGTTCTCTCCCACTGGACCCTAAAGATCTGGCGATATGCCATGCACCCTGCTTCTGAACCCAATTTTATCCATCAGCTCCCCTTAGTAGAATATGAACTTGCATGAGAGCAGAGCTGTTTTGCTTTTCTATTTGCATCCCCAATGTTTCACACCTAGTAAGTACTTAATAAAAAGCCTTTGCCTTCATCCTCAAAAGAGTATCTATTTTTTAAGGATGAGGAAATTACTTTAAAATTTTGATTAATTTTTCATTGGATGAAATTTAATCTTTCAGTGTGCTCCTTTTCCTTGAAAAGTGCTTCACTTTTCAGTAACATCTAACTTAATAATATATCCCATGGAATTATTTTTGCTGTTCAGGATCCTATTTATGAGTATACATGAAAGAAGTCTGTTCTTGGGGCACATGGCACAAAGGGAAAAGGAGATGGAGACAAAAATATCAAAGAAATAGTTGCCTTCCACACTGGTGTTTTGACTTTCTCTGAATGAGAGTTCTGAACTACAACAGAAGGAATAGTGTCTCATATGGGCCTTGCAAAAATGCATTTGGAGGCCCTGTTGGTGGAATCAGGAACTTAATCACTGTCATTTTCAAAAACCTGTGTGGTGAGAAATCATCACTGTTGTTCTATTAAAGATCTATAAAGGAAAAACCACAGGGAACCAGATCTCTACATCTAAGCCATTTACACATTCAGATATTCTATCTGTCATTGCACTAATTCCTCAGGAAATCAAATAAGGCAGCCACTCAATTTATGCTTTAATTGACTTATCCAGACACTCAAGAGGAGACAGAAGGGGATCACTAGTCTTAGGGGAATAGGCAAGCACAGCTTGCTCAGAAGTCATGTGATTCTGCCTTCCATGAAAGTTTTACTATCTCTTTCAAAAGGTCTGATAAAAATGAACTAGCAGGTTTCAGGTTGATTTCTGTTTAGAGTAGGAACCCTATAAGTGAGGTAGTACTTGTTACCTCATTTCTGGGGGCACTCTTCCCTCTGACCATCAGCAAGAATTTGTTTTCTCATTCCTTCACCTCCCTGACAAGAAGGATGGGAGATGAACCTCTCTATAAAATCATACTCCTAGAGTAAAAATCTACCTACCACATTAAGAGAAATTAAGGAAAGTGAGGAAGATTTTTTAATCAAGAGCCTACTATGTGCTAAGTGTTAAAACAGATACAAAGATTAAAAGCAATGTTTCTGATTGCCTTCCTCATCCATGTTAAGGAGGATAAACATGGGGCTATTCTTAGATTCTGGAGGAAGGTCTTAAGTTAAACACTGACTTCTCTTACCTCCTGTGGTGTATTAGACACTATCAGATGGCTCAATGGTAATCAAGACATTAGTAAAGGGACTTGAGGAAAAGAGACAACTATGGAAACTTCCATTATAACTAAAGTAATAACACTTGTATGCAATTCTTATCTATATAGAGGTAACTTAACCACACCATTCTGAAGGCCTAATATCACTGAAATTAGGCTATAAACTCTTTGAGGACAAGAACTATATCTCGAATTATCTCTACCCTGATCTCCTATCTCTACACCAAGTAGGATGATGTTATGAAGCAATAACTGACTTTTAAAAAAGATTAAACATAAGCTCATTCAGCCAAGAATTAAGACCATGTCTTTTACCTCTATTTTCTTCTTAATGTTTCTTTTTTTTTTTTTTTTACTTTTTGCTGAGGCAATTGGGGTTAAGTGACTTGCCCAGGGTCACACAGCTAGGAAGTGTTAAGTGTCTGAGACCAGATTTGAACTCAGGTCCTCCTGACTTCAGGGCTGGTGCTCTATCCACTGCGCCATCTAGCTGCCCCTCTTCTTAATGTTTCTAATGCAGGGTCTTGTAATGAGTAGATCCTCCATTAATGTTTATTGAATAAATGCTTTGTTGACATTTTTCAAAGGATTTAGTGAAATGCCTCTGCAGTTGACCATCCTCAATAATATCAAGTGTTTATTCATTCAACAAATATCCAAGCATCTTCTATATGCAGAACATTCATTAATCCCACAAATGTTTTCTCAGTGCTGATGACTTGTAGGATGACACAATTTCACCATTAATGGATTAATATGACTGAATACATAAGATACAAGATATGAAGTCAGATGAGCTTGGTAACATCCATCTTGGCTACTTGCCAAGTTATCATGGGCAACTTATTTAAACTTTCAGACTCTCGAATTTAATCATTTGTAAAATGAAGATAATAAGGGTGTCAACTTCATGGGGTTCTTGGGAAGGAAGAGCTTTTTAAGCACCCTTTAGTATTCTGATAATAGAAGAAATGATTCCAGTAGTTATTTGTTTCTTTTTAAGTCTCATCTCCTGCTATTCTTCTGATAGTCTCTGGACTTTCTCTACCATGCCACAGCAGCCTTCTCACTCTGAAAGTCTCTTCTGCCTCTGAGGAACCTTTTTTTCTGATTGTCTGGTTCTTGCCAGACACCCTATTTAAAGAAAATGCCCAGGTCAACCATCTTGGGCTTCCTTCCTGACTCTCCATATCTTATCAACTTTCTTACTCTATCTCCAAATGTTCCCTTCACTTTTCATTTTTCCTTTTATGTGTCCTCCTTTATGTAAGCTTCTTGATGGTGGGAACTGACCTTTTTTCCTTCTGGATTCCCAACATTTAGCATAATGCTTGGAACATTGCAAACACTTAATAAGCATTTGTTAACCTGCCATCTTTGTTGCAATAAGACTTTTCACAATAAAAATAATATTATCAGAACTTCAAAGTTTAGCTCAAACCCTGCTTCCTACATTATAAACTTTTTGGATTATCCTCCAGCTGCTACTGCCCATTTCCCAAATTATCTTGTATTTAATATATGCTTAAATGTACATGGTATTTCCCTGAATAGAACTTAAATTCCTTCAGGGCAAGAACTAATTCACTTTATCTTTTGTTTCTCCAAGGCTAGCACATAGTAGGTATTTAAATGGTTGCTATTTGCTTGACTTCACCTAGATAAGTCTCAAGGCTTATCTGATAATACTACTGTACAAATTTTTAATCTCCTAACTGCCACTAATGTGAGAAGCTAACCTGACTCATTTTGAAGTCAGCTGAGAGGATGCTTGGGATTATCATTTTATTAGAAAAAGAGTTTTATCACTTCCTTATTGAGCTTTTAAAGTAAAAGATGACCTAGTTTGCCTTTTGCAACTCAAGACTTCACTCTCCTCATGTCACTGATCCTCTTTGAGGAACAAGAATGAACAACAAACAGCAATTGGATTTTTACCAATAAATGTGTCCTCATATAAAAAATCATCTTGCTTTTGTTCTCATATACTCCTTAGAAAGGAATTAAGGAGAAAACAGGAGGGAAAACCCCAAGGGCTATTTGAAGTAGCTTGAACTTCTATCTGCTAGGCAATCTAAAACCATAGTATAAAATTTGTAGAACTAGAAGAGACATTAGATACCATCCAGTACAGCACCCATTTTACAGATAAGAAAAGTGAGACCCAGGCAACTGAGGTGATTTGTCTAATGTGAGTAACACAGGTAATAAGATGTGGAAACAGAATTTGAGCACAGGTTTCCTATTTCTAAATAGCATTCTTTTCACTGAACCAAAACTTGATCTCTGTAGCAACTAGAAACTAATGCTGTACAGAGTTCTGCATTTATTAAAAAAAAACATATTTATTAAGTATCTATGTGTTTAGAAATGGTGTTATAAAAATGAAAAAGCATACACATACTAATTGAAGTTTTGGAAATGGGATGAGGTTACTAAGGAAGAGAGAGAAAAACAGGACCTTGGGAGACATTCGTTCTTTTTTTTCTGTGTAATTAATCATGCTAGCATATAATTAATAAAAAGATCAATGGCATTCTCAGATGCCAAAGACTCTTCATGGAACCCACTTAACACATATGCCCTTGGAAGAATGGGTGTTCCTAAGGGTGACAATCCTGATTGGTTAGCTATTAATGAGAAGAATGAATATTATAATGATAGGTGGGCCTATTTTAATGAGAGGCTGGGGGATGTGATTTTGATTAGACATTCATTCTTAAGGAATGAGAGATGGATAACAGATGGCTAAATAATATATATATGTATATATATATATAATATCTGACAGTTACATAGTGCTTTAAGGTTTGAAAACCACTTTTACCAATGTCACATCACTTGATCCTCAGCACAATCCTATAATGTAAATGCTAGAGATTATTATCTTTATTTTGTAGCTGAGAAAACAGGCTGACAGAGATTAAATGATTTGTCTAGCATTACATGGCTAGTAAATGTCTGAAGTCTGATTTGAACCCAATTCCTCCTGACTTCAGATCCATCACTGACCACTGTACTACCTAGTTATCTAGGTGAAAATCCATAAAAGTACAAATTAAAAAGGAAATGAAGAGAGCACTATCACAAATGCTAAGGGAACATAGAACATACAGAAAGAATGACTGATCATGCAATGTCAGAGTTCAGGACCTTGGACAAGGACCAGATTGGTTGAACATTTGATAAGTTCTAAATATCCCTGGGAAGGGGCTGGGGTGAATAGACATAAAGAGAATTCAGCAGCTGTATGAATTGGCAGAGCAAGATACTAGCAAGATGACTAAGGTGAATACTGAAGTTACCAAGGACACTGGCAGGTGTTGGAATAAGAAGACTGTGAGCCAGTAAACACTCAATAAATATATGTGGTGATTGGTAATTGAATCTCCCACTTCATCTTTGAATATATATATATAGTCAGAGATAGGGTCAGAGCTGGAAAAGCTTAAACCATGAAACACAATTTATCTTACTATCTTAGAAGAAAGGGGAGCAGAATTTAGATTTTAAATTATTTGAACTGATATCCTATTTGCCCAGAAACAATTCTAGAAACTCTGTTGAACAGAATAGTTGCTTCTTGGCAAAGAGAAGATAATGCACAGGGGTGAGAAGCCTATGATGACAGCTTTGAAAAGCTGAATCAGTAATTTATCTCATTGGGCAGGTGGATGGATAACCCCTCCCACTTCAAACAACTTAATTGCCTTGGCAACAACAGATCAGGTCCTTGTCATTTTTAGTGGTTCAGTCATGTCAACTCTTCATGACCCTATTTAGAGTTTTCTTGGAAGAAATACTGAAGTGATTGACAATTTCCTTTCCTTCTCCACCTCATTTTATAGATGAGGAAACTGAGGCAAAAAGTGTTAACTGTCTTCCTTTGGGTCATCCAGCTAGTGAATATCCAAGGCCAGATTTTAACTGAAGTCTTTCCGACTCCAAAATCAATGATCTAGCCACTGCACCACCTAATTGACATTTCTCTCACACCCATTTGTAATATTTTGTGCTTAAAAGAAATTTTTTATAAATAGATACATAGATATATAGACAGAAAGTTAGGTAGATAGATAGATAAGAATAGATCGACAGACATATAGGTAGATAGCATATCTATCATATATCTATATATCTATAATAGATATATAGATAGACAGATGATAGGTAGGTAGCTAGATGATAAATTGAGGAAAACCTGAATTCAAATCATGCCTCTGACATTTATTAGCTATGTAACCTTGACTAAATTACTGTATCTTTACAGGCCTGAAAGATGTCTTTGGGACTTACCTACAAAGTCATAGAAAGGTAGAAATCTAATTGGTAGGGAAGTCTCACCCCAGGAATTTCCCCACTCTAAGAAAATCAAAGAGACAATGTATTCATGAGTCCAAGTTAAAAACTTTGTCATGTTTTGGGAAATGCTACACAAAAAGTAAAAATTCACACTTAAAAATCACATAATACACCTTCATAACCCTGATTTTTTTAATTATTAATAATAGCTAGCATTTATAGAGTGTTTTAAGGATTATAAAACATTTGTACCTATGTTATCTCATGTGATCCTCATAACAACCTTCACAGTTAGAAGCAATTATCCTGATTTTTCAGATAAGAAATCAGTAAGAGAGGCTAAATGACACCTAGTATCTGAGGCAGAATTTGAATTCAAGATGTCCTGATTCCAAGTACAACACTCTATTCATTGTACTACTTAATGACCAAGGTACATTAAAAAATAAAAAAAAAATTAAAAATGAAGTTTCCAGATGGTCTAGACTAATAGCTGCAAAGAAAGATGCTTACCAGTCACTCATGGATGAAATTAAGCAGAGTCAGCCTAAACCTAGAAGGCATATCAAAGACTGCTGAGTCACTTTATAGCTAAGGAAATTAAGACCCCTGCCAATTAAGTGATTCATCCAAGGTCACATGGGTAGTCAGTGGCAATGACAGGATTCAAATCCAAATCCTCTGACACCAAATCTTTTCATAAATTTTGTGTCTTTAGAGTGGTACAGAGGTTAGAGTGGTGGGCTTGGAGACAGGAGGATTCATCTTCCCAACTTCAAATCCACCCTCAGACAATCACTAGCTGTGTGATCCTGGGCAAGTCACTGGGCAAATGCCTCAGTTTCCCCATCTGTAAAATGACATGAATAAAATGACAAACTACTCCTGTATTTTTCCCAAGAAATCCTCAAATGGGATCCTGAAGAACTGAACACAACAACAACAACAACAAAATGATCGAACATCTGAACATCAACCAATCAATGTTTATCAGATGCCTATGTGCCAAATACAGAGATATAAAAACAAAAATGGAGCAGTCCCTGACATTAAGAAGCTTACACTCCGAGAAATAAAATCTATGTAAGAAACATTATCATGTGCCTGATGGACAAAGGAAGACCATGTAAGGATGAGATGTTAGGGGAATATTTTTGGTCCATGGATTTGCTAATTGGTAATAGAGGGCAATGCAGAATTAGAAAAAGATAATTATCAAATAGAGAAGACTTTTTGGAATCTTCCTAATAAAGAATGATTATTATACTCATATGTGATATAGAAACAACTAATTGATTTTAATTACCATTTCCTTTTTAATTGAACCATTGAATAATCCTTTTTGAAAATCTATTATTTAATTGGCATAGATGTTTCTTCCTGATGCATAACAATCCATTAAATGTCTTTATAAATATTTGTGCCTTGCCTCGAAAAAAAATGTATTTGTTGGAGAAACATTTTGAAAAGTTTGATTCATTTTCTCTAAATCAAAGCATTTTACGTGTCTTTCCCCCAATACTGAATTAAACTTTTTTTTAAGTTAAGCAATAACCACTGATACAACCATGTCTGAAAGCACATGCAATATTGTGTTCCATATTTCCCCACTCCTCTGACAAGAGCTTTGTTTTCTATTCTTGGTGACCAAGATTGATTCATGTACTTCCTCCGAGTTTGGCTTCCTCTTAGCATTATTGTTATCATTGTATACACTATTTTCCTCTTTCTGCTTATAATACTCCATTAATTTATTGAAGCCTTCTAATGCTTCCTTAAATAGCTCACTCAACTTAAAGCTGTCTCCAAATTTGGTTTAGCTAATTTTCAACCTGCAGAGATGTATTTTGTCCCCAGATCCAGAGCCAAAGTCCTTTCTGTTCAAGAATTTGGGGCACTTTTATATTCTACCTTCAAAAATCTGAGTTCATCCTGTTGTTAAGAGGTCCTGAAATAGGGTGCTAGCAAAAGTATTGGGAAATAATGAGTTAAATTGTCATGAGTTCCTCAAAGAGTCCCTATGACTGCACAATAAACCCAGCAGATTTAGTCTAATGTAGAAAAGAAACCTGGACACATTGAACAAAAAAGTGCTGGGGGAGTAAAAGTTTTCCCTCTCCTGCTCAAGTGGGCATTCCTTTTCCTCAAATTAAGAGAATGGTTTTAACCTAATTCCAATAAAGCTTCATCTGCACCAAGTTTTGAGTGTTGGCTGAACACTCCAGGTGGGAAACCTCCCACAGAGTCAAAAATGAAATGGGAAAGCAACTTTCTGTCTTTGTAAATTTCCTTATACTTCTATTTTTAAGGGTCTTTTTTGGCTGACTCATCTGTTTACCCTCACTCTTCTTCCTCCAATTATCTTCTGGTGGCTTCCATGGCTGAAAGGATTTCATTTTATCCTCATAAAAAAGAAAATATATTAGAAAAAAAATAAGCATCAGGTAAATGGACTTTGGCACCATCTGCTTTCGACTTAGTCATGATGTATCGTGGCTCTCCTTGCTGATAAAAATGTGGAAATGCTGAGCACACTCTGAAAGCAATAGCAAAGTAATTTAATGCACAGTTGTCTATGATGAGGCACTCAGGTTGTACAAGGGAATTGAGATACTAAGTGTAACTGCTCTAGGCATTATGAAAGAAAAGGAAATCAGGGACTCTCCAAGGAGAGATGTCCTGGGAGGGATAGAACTGGTAAATGGACTCAGAACCTGATGGATTGAATGGCTGAGTCAGAAGGAGCCTTGCCAAACCTTACCAAGGATTAGGCCAGAGCATCAACAGCAGGCAGGAACAGAGTGGGGAAAAAAGTTGCAATAAAAATGGCCAGGAAAAGAACTGATTGAAACTTATAAGAATAAGAGTCAGTATCAAATTGAGAAATTATATAAGCATATGGACAGGCAATTTTATAAGGAAAAAAATCTAAGCTATCAACAGCCCTGTGAATAGAAATGCTCTAAAATACTAATAATGAAAAAAATAAAATTTATAACCATCAGATTGGATCAAATATGATCCAAAAAGGTAAATGACAAATGATGGAAGTGCTGTGGGAAAACAGGTGCTTTAATGCACTGTATGTGGAAGCTGTACCATTCTGGAAAGCAGTTTGGAACTGTGGCCCAAAAAGGACTAAATTATACATACCCTTTGAACTAGTGATACCACTCATTGTCTATGCACCAGAGAAAGCAAAGAAAGAGAAAAAAAAGGCTTTTGTGTACAAAAATATTGATAGTAGCTCTTTGTGTAGTGGCAAAGTCCATTTAATGGACTACTATTGCATCCAAAGAAAATGGTAAAGGGATAGATTTGGAGAAACCTGGTAAGACTTGTATGAATTAATCCAGAGTAAAGTGAATAGGTCCAGAAGACCATTTTTACAATATCAAGAAAATATGGATAACTTTAAAAGATTTAAGAACTCTAATCAATGCAAATGATCAATCATAATTCCAGAGGACAGAAGGTAAAGCATCATATGTGTCTTCTTATCTACTATTGAAGGACTCAAGGGACAAAATGTGGTATGTATTTTTGGACATGTCCAATGTGGAGATTTAGTTCACTTGACTATGCTAATCTGTTTGAAGTGTTTTGCTTTATTTTTCTTTTTTTTCATTGGAGAAGTATTAACAAAGGCCCAACTAGTATTTAAGAGTCTGCGATGCAGCAGACACTGTACTAAGGGCTGGAAATACAAGTAACAGGAAAAGATAGTCCTCCTCAAGAAGCTCAGTCTAATAAGGGGAACAATATGTAAAAAACAAAGAAGCCATAGAAAGGATAGATTGGAGATAATCACAGAGAGAAAGTATTATCACTAAAGGGGCTAAAGAAAGACTAGTGCAGTTAAGTGGTGCAGTGAATAAAGTGCCAAGCTTGGAGTCACCTTCCTGAATTCAAATCTAACCTGTGATAATTACAAACTGGATGACCCTAGGCAAATTACTTAAATTTATTTGACTCAGTTTCTTCATCCATAAAATGAGCTAGACAAGGAAATGGCAAACCATTCTAGCATCTCTGCTAAGAAAAATCCAAAGGGGATCATGAAGAGTCAGATATGACTAAAAAAGACTGAACAACAGCAAAGGGAAAATCTTCTTACACAAAGTGGGATTTTAGCTGGGACTTGATGGAAGCCATGGGAGCCAGAAGATAGAGATGAGAAGGGAAAAAATTCTAGACATGGAGATAGCAAATGGAAATGCCCAATATCAGGAGATGACATGTGTATGAGATACATCTAGACCAGTGTCAATGGATGGTAGCATATGTGGGGAGGAGGAATGTATAAGAAGATTGGGGTTGGATTATGAAGGACTTTTAAAAATTTCTTTATTGATCCTGAAAGTAATAAGGAGCCACTGGAGTTTGTGAAATGTGTGTTGAATGGAGGGGGTGATGGGAGAACCTTGATATGGTCAGATCTGGACTTTAGAAGAGTATTTTGATGGCTGAATGGAGAATGGTTTTGAGTCAGCTATAAATGCTCATTAATTTTAAAAATATTAATTATTTTTCTGTTAAAAATAAAAATGAAGAGATGCATCATGATTTAGGAGAATGCTAAAACTGGAGTGCAAGGTCCTGGGTTTTAATTCTACCTCCCTACCAGTATAACAATGATCAAGTTTCTTAACCTTGCGAGATCTTACTTTCTTCATCTGAACCTGAACTTTAAAAATGATATAGTTCAATATGACTGGTTTCTTTGATGACCTTTGATTTCTTTTGGTATTTAAAAATATTATCACCACTACTAGGTCTACATCCCAAAGACACTTATAAGAGAAAAAGGACCTATTTGCACAAAAATATTTATAGCAGCTTTTTTGTGGTGACAGAAATGGAAAATGAAGGATTGTTCAACTGGGGAATGGATAAATAAATAATAAATAAATTTGGGATATGATAGTAATAGAATATTATTGTGTTATATGAAATGACAAGCAGGATGAATTGAGAAAAACCTGGAAATATTTATATGATGCATAGTGAAGTGAACAGAACCAGGAGAACATTGTACACAACAGCAATACTGTTCAATAACAAGTTGTAAATGAGTTAACTATTCTCAGCAATACAATGATCCAAGACTGGGACTAATGAAGGAGCATGCTATCTACCTTCAGAGAAAGAACTGATATTCTATGAAGATAGACTAAAGCATGTCATTTTTCACTTTATCGCTTTCATTCTATTTTCTTTTGAGGCTTCTTGTACATAATGACTAATATGGAAGTATTTTACATAGTTACACTTGATATCTTATATCTGATTGCTTGCAATATCAGGGGAAGGGAAGAAAGGGAGAGAGAGAGTGAGAGAGAGAGAGAGAGAGAGAGAGAGAGAGAGAGAGAGAATTTGAAATTCAAAACTTTTAAACATATGTAAAAAATTGTTTCAAACATGCAATTGGGGGGGGAATAAAATGTATATTAAAAAGAAAGTCTTAAGCTAAAAAGGGTTCCATGACATAAAAAGGTTAAAAATTCCTGATCCATAATTTAGCACAGGGCCTACCATACAGTAAGAGCTTAATAAATGCTTATTGATTAACTGACTTAATTTCTTAATGCTCTCAAGCAAATTTCTAAAACTATAGATTCCAGAACTTAGTGAAGAGTTTCCTTATTGGAAATTTGCTGATGATGTCATAGATTTTCACTGAGGGGGAAAAAAATCTCATAGAGTTAAATTTTGCCTCAGATGCATTATAATTTTCAGGTATATGACTTTCTAGGTCTCCATTTCCTCATATGTAAAATGGGATGTAGAAAATTAGATGGAATAAGATGTCAGGGCCCGAGAATGAGAAAACACAGGCCTATGCATAAACTTTAAGATTGAGTGATTAACTGCACCTTGAGACTGCTGGACCATATCCGTGCCTGCCACTCCCTATTACTCGACCCCCATATCCTTACACTCCTCTCCCTGCTGCCCAACCCCCGTGTCCTTGCATTCTCCGCTAATTACCTAAACCCCATCTGCAATCGGGGCAGCCTGACCACCTCCACATTCCTGCAACTCCTCATCCCTAACGGCATTGGCCTATTTAACCCTAGCTCTTTTGTTTCAATAAACGAGACTATTCCATCTGCCATGTAGTCTCCTTCCTCTCTCTCGCCTATTCTCTCCCTTCAGGTCGGGTCCTCCTCGCCCCCACGAATTACTAAAGTCCCGGTGGACGGGACAAGTGGCGCCCAAACGTGAGGCTCGAGGAACGGTACCTTGACCCGGTGGACGGGATTGGTCCTTTGTGGACCCCCGCATTTGCATTTGTCGGATTGGTCCCTCGTGGACCCCGAGATCCGTTGGATTGGTTTTTGTGGACCCCACGGATCCATTGGATTGGTCTTTGACCCCTGGATTGGTCCCCTGACCCGGTGGACCCCTGCGTTCGTGAACCCCTGGAATTGTGTCGTCCAGCTGGACTCCTGCTTTGGTAAGTTGATTCATCCACCGCATTTCGAGAATGGGCCATAAACTCTCTAAGGAACTTCTTTTTATTAAGGATCTTAAATGCTCTTTCAGGGAGAGAGGAATAAGGGTAAAAGGAAAAGATCTGGTTAATTTTTTCCTATTCATAGATAAAGTCTGCCCGTGGTTCATGGTGAATGGGCCAGAAATCCACCCCCAAAAATGGCAGAAAGTAGGGAAAGATCTTAATACTAAATTACAAAAGGAAGGCTCACATTCTGTCCCAGAAACAGTTTTTTCCTACTGGGGCATAATCAGAGACATCGTTGAAGCCGCCAATGAAGATCCACAAAATCAGAGGCTTCTTTCTGTGGCAGAGTGTTGTTTAAAACCCTTGTCTCGAGCCGCTTCTGTAACCTCTCATTTGTCTGATACTGCTATGACCCCAGAAAAACCCCTCCCTCCCCGGCCACCGTCAGTGGTTATCCAAATGCCCCCTGACACCGGCACCCCTCATTTTCCATCTCTATACCCCCCGCTTCCTGATTTTCACCCTCCTACTGAAGACTCCCAAAATTACCCAGTCCTTTTTAAACCAGTGGCCCAGAAGCCTCGCATAGACCCCCC
>JAJPUD010000647.1:250684-266220 GCA_023553655.1 Myrmecobius fasciatus
GTCCTCCTCGCCCCCACGAATTACTAAAGTCCCGGTGGACGGGACAATAAGAAATAAAGCAGTATATACATAATTGAGAATTATAATGCAGATAATCACAAAGTATATTTAATAGCTCATGTTTAGCAAAAACTGAATGATATATTTGCCAACCTAATCTTAGCCAAAGTTTCTCATGTTAAAAAGTTTTTGCATCTCATGTATGAGGTATATTAAGAATTGATTTGAATGTCTAGAAATAACTATTCTTCAATTGATAAATAGTCAAAATATATGAACAGGTAGTTCTCTAAGGATGAAATCCAAGATATCAATAGCCAAAAGGGAGGATATGCTTCCAACAACTAATAATTGGAAACATACTGAAACAACTTTGCCAACCTAATAGATAGAGGCTCAAAGAAAATAGAAACATAAAATCACAGTTGTTAAAGGTTGGTGTAAAGCATTGTGGTAGATCTGTGGTCCAGCCATTCTGGAAAGCAATTTGGAACTATGCCCTTTAACTCAATAGAGTATGCATACTTGGAGTCAGGGAAACCTGGAATCAAAATCTAGAGTCAAATCAGTAATACTTCAATAAGGATGTACACTGAAGAGATCTAATAAAGAGGAAAAAGGATCCAAATATGCAAGATATATTTTTATGATGGCAAAGAATTGGAAGCTAATTAAATACCCATTAATTGAAGAATGGATGAACAAATTATCATAATAAATATATATACATACATATAATGAAATACTATTGTGCTGTAAGAAATGATGAAGGGAGCAGTTTCAAGAGAAATCTAGGAAGACAAATCAATTGATGAAAAGTAAAGTGAGAAGAAGCAAGAAAAGACTTTATACAAAGATAACAACAATGTAAAGAACTTTGGAAAATTTAAGAACACTGATCAATGCAATAACCAACCAGAATTGCAGAGCACTAATGCTAAACTATGCTACTTCTTTCTGGAAGAGAGGTGATAGATTGAAGGTACAAAAAGATACACACATTTGTGGATATGGTCAATGTGAGAATATATTTTGATTGACAATGTACATTTATTCCAAGGGAAGAAAACCAATTTCAAATTAGGACAAAGAATAAAATTAAGGAAATTCTGTTCCTGTTAAAACAACTTTATCTTAACCTATTAAGCAAGCTATGTTGTTGAATAGAGAATGGAGAAAAGAACAGACAGTGATAATGACTAGAAATTTCCTAGGCAATGGTTGTAATACAAAAGAAACAAAATCCTCAATCTACCTCAGTCAACAAACACTTGCTCTCCTCGACAAGAGGGGAGATAGAATATTCAAAGTTAATATGAATTTTAAAAACAAGCACAAAGTGGTAAGATGAAGGACAGAGAAAAATTACGATATGGTAGAAAATGAGTTTATAGAAAGTTTGAGATAAGACTCAACCAACCTAGCTTATCTCATAGCCATTAAGTATGAAAATGAATCAAGGATTAAATGAGATTATATTTGTAAAGCATTTAGCACAGTACCTGTCATATTCTAGACTCTATTTAAATATCATCATCATCATTATTATTATTACAATTATTATTGTAGAAGCTAAGTAGAAAAAAATAAAAGAACATATTTCCCAGTGTTTCTATAATGATCTATCCTGATCATTACAAAGAAGGGAACCAAAACATTTAGACTCTTAAGAGCTTATTAACCAAAGCGTTCAGTAAGAAAGAAATGAATCTAGGGATTGAAAGGGACTCAGAAATAACATAACCCCTTCATTTTATGGGTTAGGAAAGTGGGTCCACAAGAGATTGAATGACTTATTTAAGGTTACAAAATGAATAAATAGTAGAACTGACCAGAATCCAAACTTAGGTTTTCTGACTCCAAATTCAGCACTTTCTCCACTGTATGAAATAAACAAACAAACAAAAAATGCACAAAAAACTGAAGTCAGGCTAGGTAACCAAACCAATCTAAATATCCATAGAAGAAAAGCATGCTGAAACCAGCATGATTTTGAACACATTGAGAAATTTAAGACATCAAAAATGGGGGGGAAAAATCACCAGCAATAGTATTATTAAAGTGCATGTTTAGAACTACCAAGGCAGTCCTATTTTCTCTGTAGAGTAGCTTTTCCCATGCTAGGTACTTAATAAATACTACTTATTTGGATTTCACTTATAAAATATGCATGACAATGCTCTTACTTGTACCAAATCTGCCCTTGATGGAGATAAGAAGGCAGATCTCCCACAGGCATTTCAAGCTCAACATGTCCAAAACAGCATTCATTATCTTTCCCCCTAAACTTGTCATTCCATCACATTTATCTATTTTTGTTGAGGACACCACTGTTCTACAATCTTAATTGAAGGAAATAATAAATTTCAACTAGAAGTTAGTAAAAAAAAAAACCAAATAAAGGTATAATAATTTCACCATTCAAGTTCACAGACCCGCTGAAATCAATGACTTCTTGGGGATCCATGGACTCCAAATTAAAAACTTCTTTCCTAATTAGATTCTCAGGTTTCCAGTTTCTCCTCTCTCCAATTTAAGCCCCAAACAATTAGGAAAATACTCTTTCCTAGTACAAATCTGTTCTTATCACTTCCCTAATTCAGTGCTTCTCTAGTATTTCTCAGATGAAATGTAAGTTCCATGGCTTGGCACAGAAAGTCTTGCCTGTCCTGGCTTGTTTCACCTTTGCCTTTTGCCCTCTATGTTGCATGTAAAAGTGACTTGCTTGTCAGACTTAACATTCTTCTCCCATCTAATTGTCTTTACACAAGCCTGAAATCAGCAGCTACAATTTGCTTTTCAAAGAAATTTACATTTATTATCTCAATTGATTCTCATAACAACTTTATGAGATAGGGGCTATGATTATCTCCATTTTATATTTGTGGAAACTGAGGCAGATAGGATCAAATGTCTTGCCTAGGGTCATGCATCTATTAAGTCTGAAGCAGAAATGGATCTCAGGTCTTCTTGACTTGAGATCAGCACTTAATCTATGACACCACTGAAGTGCCCCAGTAAATATTTCATGTCCATATATACCTTACAGAATCCCCAGTTTTCTTTAAGGTTTAATTCATGAACCACCTTCCTAAGGAAGTCCATCCTCATTTCCCTAGTTTTAATGTTCTCTTCATCTTCAAATGATCACATATCTACTTCTCTGTTTTCAAGTTCCACAATATAAATTTTCCTGGGAGCAGACACTTTTTTTCATTTTGTCTTTCTCTCCTGTGCCTTGCATAATGCAGGAGCATATGAAATGTTTTGTGGTTTGGAATCTACCACATATCCATAGAACTAAGATCCTTCCTACACATCTGATATTGTTTAATGGTCTCTATCTCTCCCTCTGTGTCTCCACAGGACTCGATAATGGGCCTCTTCCCAAAAATTCCTAGTCACAACATTGCCAGTGTATCTAAGCCCTGTTCTTTCTCTCTGCTCGGCTGCTTTCTTCAAATAGAGTCTTCTTATCTTCAACCTCAGAGCCTCTTCCCATTAGCTATTCCTTATAAAAAATTATTACCTTTTCCTTCCCAATTCAATCACTTTAATCCTCTTTTATACCTTCTTCCATTTCCATCTGGATGTCCCTTTTCCGTAGTCAGAATCCTTCTTTCTGTTCCTGAAGTCAAGTGTGTCTACTTTTTTTTCTACCTTTCTTTTAAACTTACTGCTTTCAAGAGTTCATGAGTTTATTTTGGTCTTACTTGATTCAATTCAACAAACACTTAAGAATCTCCCAGGAACAAAACAAAATTCTGTGTACTGTTCTCTCCCTCCCCCCAAAAAAAACTATGTGGTTGGTGACCACTGACAAGGGATCAAGGAAGGAAGGAAGCTCAGGGTTAGAAGAGTTTAATTATCTGCAACTATTATTTTAAAAAACAAATACTGGCAAGCATTTCACATAGGTTGGGCAAGTGTAAATAGCTTGTTATTGAAAATACCTACACTGATGAAATCAGAACTATGAAAGTAAGAGAATTCTTTGAATTTCTATGTGTTTTCCTTCCAATCTATAGAAAGTATTCTAGTTATGTTGTCAAATTTTTAATCTCATGGTTTTTTGCTTGCTAAAACCACGAGCAAATGCAATCTCATTTTATGATCACTGAGAGTCTTTGATAATAAAAATAGTGGATGCTGACAGTCATTGTTGCATCACCAATTTTTCCATCATGGTTTTACCTTCTTCCAAATTCTTACAAATAGCCTTAATTTGTCAGCATCATCTCCTTATATCATGTTTTGTGAAATGCAGGTAAAGCTCTGAGATAGATTCAACAATAATGAGCACAATGGAGGACATAGATAGGTCAGCTAGGTGATTTGAGTGCTGACCCTGGAATCAGAAAGACCTGAATTCAAATCCAGTCTCAGACACTTACCAGTTGTGTGGTCCTGGGCAAGTCACTTAACTATGCTTGCCTCATGTGTAAAATGAGCTGAAGAAGGAAATAGCAAAGTACTCCAGTATCTCTGCCAAGAAAACCCCAAATGGAGCCATGAAGCATTGGGCACAACTAAAAATACTGAACAACAATAAAAGATATATATGGAAGTAAAGTCAATACTGAACAACAATAAAAGATATATATGGAAGTAAAGTCACCAACAACATTGCTGTTTTGTGCTGGATTCATCTCAAGAAAGTCATGAAGACAAAAATGCCATGCCTGAGTTGCTTTCAGGGAAGCATCCAAGGAATTTAGGAGAATGATGTTACAAACATTTTTGAGGGAGGGAGTGCAGCATGATGGGAAAAGCAATCACTTTGGATTCTGAATGCCAGAATTCAAATCCTACTTTTGTCACTTAGTGACACAAGTAAAAAAAAATAGTAAAAAAGCACAAGTGTGTCTTTGGGCAAAGTCCTTTGATACCTCCAGGACTTTTTCTTCTCATCTAGAAAAGGAGATCAGAGATTAGAAAAGAGCAGAGTTTCTTAACTTGGGGCTCATACCCAGACTTCAGGGAGTCTGTGACTTTTTTTAAAAAAATTTCTCCAGTTACATGTAAAACAACATGTTTTTGGTTATATATGTACATTGATTTTTTACATATTTCCATATGAATATGTTGGGAGAGAAAAATCAGAACAAAAAGGAAAAACCAAGAGAAAAAAATAACAAAAGGAAGAAAAGTAAACATAGCATGTGATTTACATTTTTCCTACCTAATTCTCTCTCTAGATGCAGATGGTATTTTCCATCTGAAGTTTATTGGGATTGCCTTGGATGACTGAATTACTAAGAACTGAGTCTTTCACAGTTGATCATCGCACAATCTTGCTCTTATTGTGTACAATATATTACTGGTTCTGCTTGTTTCACTCAGCATCAGTTCATGTAAATCTTTCCAGGACTTTCTCAAATCAGTCTGTTCATCATTTTTATAGAATAATATTCCATTATATCATCTATACCATATATCATAGCTTATCCAGACATTCCCCAATTGATTGGTATCTACTCATTTTCCAATTCTTTGCCATAACAAAAAGAACTGCTACAGACATTTTTGCACATGGAGGTCCTTTCCCTTCTTTTATTTGGGATTTCTTTGGGATACAAACTCAATAGTGGCACTTCTGAATCAAAGGCTATTCACAGTTTTATATCCCTTTGAGAATAATGCCAAATTGCTCTTCAGAATGGTTGGATCCTTTCACAACTCCACTAACGAAGCATTAGTGTACCAATTTTCCCCCATCCCCTCAAACATGTCATTATCTTTTTCCTGTCATGTTAATCAATCTGAGAAATGTAAGGTGGTACCTAAAGCTGTTTTAATTTGCATTTCTCTGATCAATAGTAATCTAGAAAAAAAAATTTCATGTGACTCAACATGGCTTTAATTTCTTAATCTGAAAAATTGTCTGTTCATATCCTTTCACTATTTATCAGTTGGGGAATGTCTTGTATTCTTACAAATTTGCACCATCTATATATTCTAGAAATGAAGCCTTTATCAGAATTTTTTTTCTTTCTGCTTTCTAATCTTGACTGAACTGGTTTTGATTGTGCAAAATCTTTTAAATTTACTGTTATAAAAGGTATCCATTTTGCATTTCATAATGTTCTCATAAATTCCTCCCTTCTCCAAAGATCTGATAGGTAAACTATCCCTTAGCTCTCCTAATTTGCTTATAGTATCACCTTTTTCATCTAAATCATGTACCCATTTTGATCTTGTTTTGGTATGGAAGGTGAAGTGTAGTTCTATGTTGAGTTTCTAACATTATTTTCCAGTTTTCTCAAGATTTTTTGTGAAATAGTGAGTTCTTATCCCACAAGTTGGAGTCTTTGGAGTTATCATTTGCCTTTTTTTTATTGATTCCCTTGATTTTCTTGATCTTTTGTTCTTCCAGGTGAATTTTGTTTTATTTTTTTCTAGCTTTATAAAATAACACTTAGCAGTTTGATTTGTATGGTACTGAACAAGTACATTAATTTAGATAGAACTGTCATTTTTATTATATTAGCTAGACCTACTCATGAGCAATTGACATTTTTCCAGTTGTTTAGACTTGACTTTATTTCTGTGAAAAGTGTTTTGCAATTCTATTCATATGGTTCCTGGGTTTACCTTGGCAGGTAGACATCCACATATTTTATTTGTCTACAGTTATTTTAAATGGAATTTCTATCGCTTGCTACTGAGTTTCATTAGTAACATATAAAAATGCCAAAGATTTGTGGGGGTTTATTTTATGTGCTGCAACTTTGCTAAAGATGTTAATTGTTTAAAGCAGTTTTTTGGATGATTCTCTAGTATTCTCTAAGTATATTATCATGTTATCTGCAAAGAGTGATAGTTTTGTTTCCTTATTGCCTATTCTAATTCTTTTAATTTCTTTTTCTTTTCTTATTGCTAAAGCCAATATTTCTAGTGCAATGTTGAATAATAATGGTGATGATGAGTGCCTTGTCTTACCCCTGATTTTATTGGAACTGTGTCTAGCTTTGACCATTACAAAAAATGCTTGCTGATGGTTTTAAATAGATACTGCTTATCATTTCAAGAAAAAAAATCCATTTATTCCTATGCTCTCTAGTGTTTTTCATAGGAATGGGTGCTGTATTTTGTCAAAAAGCTTTTTTGCCTCAATTGAGAGTTTCATATGATTCCTGTTAGTTTTGTTATTGTTATACTCAATTATGCTGTTTTCCTAATATTGAACCAGCCCTGCAGTCCTGGTATAAATACCACTTGGTCACAATGTTTTATCCTGCTGATAACTTTTTGTTATCTCTTTGCTAATATTTCATTTAAAAGTTTTGCATCAATATACATTAGGGAGATTTGTCTATAATTTTCTTTCTCTATTTTGGCTCTTCCTGGTTTAGGTATAAGCATCATATTTGTAGGACTTTTTAAAATCTATTTTTCTAAATAGTTTACATAGTATTTGGAATTATTTATTATTTAAATGTTTGGTAGAATTTGCTGATAATTCTATATGGCCCTGAAGATTTTTTCTTAGAGAGTTAATTGGTACTTGTTCAATTTCTTTTTGAAATGGGGTTAAAAATAATTCATTTCCTCATCTGTTAATTTGGGCAATCTATGTTTTTGCAAATATTCATCCATTTCACTTAAATTGTCAGATTTATTGGCATATAGTTGGGCAAAAGAGCTCCTAATTGGTTAATTGCTTCTTCATTGGTGATAAATTTACCTTTTTCACTTTTGTTGATAGTAATGTGATTTTTTTTCCTTTCCTTTTTCTAATGAAATTAATCAAAGGTTTATCTATTTTGATGGTAACTTTATAAAACCAACTCCTAGTTTTATTGATTAGTTCAATAGCTTTCTTACTTTCAATTTTATTAATCTCTCCTTTAGTGTTCTGAATTTCTAATTTGGTATTTAATTGGAATGGAAGTTAATTTTTTTAATATGCATGCACATTCATTGCTCTCCTCTTTTCTATTTTATTTGTGTCATTATTTAGAGATATAAAACTTCTTCTAAAAATTGCATTGGCTGCATTCCATAAGTTTTGGTTTGTTGTCTCATTACAGTCATTCTCTTAGATGAAATTATTGATTGTTTCTATGATTTGTTATTTGTCCCATTCTTTAGAATTAGATTATTTAATTTCCCATTGGTTTTAATCTATCTTTCCCCATTCCTTTATTGAATGTAATTTTTATTGTATCATGATCTGAAAAGGATATATTTACTGTTTTTGTCTTTCTTCATATGATTGTGCAGTTTTATGCCCTACTACATGGTCAATTTTTCTATAGGTGTCATGTACTACTGAGAAAAAGATATATTCCTTTCTAACCTATTCATTTTTCTCCAGAAATCTGTCATATCTAAATTTTCTAATATTATATTAATCTAATTTCTTACTGATTTATTTTGTGGTTAGGTTTATCTAATTCTGAGAGGGAGAGGTTGAGGTCCCCCACTCGTATAGTTTTGCAGTCTATTTCTTCCTGTAATTGACTTAATTTCTCTAGGAATTTGGATGCTGCACCATTTGGTGCAGATATGTTTAATATCAATACCATCTCATCATCTATGGTACCCTTTAACAAAACATAGTTTGGTTCCTTATCTCTTTTAATTAGAGATATATTTTGCTTCAGCTTTACCTGAGACCATAATTATTACCCCTGCTTTTTTGCATAATAAATTCTGTTCCAGTCTTTTACTCTTACTCAGTGTGTATGTCTCAGTTTCAAATGTGTTTCTTGTAAGCATCATATTGTAGAATTGGAGTTTTTAATCTACTCTTCTATCTACTTCCTTTCCATAGCAGAATTCATCCCATTCACATTTACAGGTATGATTTCCAATTATGTTATTTCCCTCCATCCTATTTTCTCATCTGTATATATATTTTCTTTCTCTTTCTTCGATGTCTGTCCTCACCAGTGTTTTGCTTCTGACAAATCCCTCCCTCAATCTGTCCCCACTTCTATCATCCTTCCTATCTTCTTTTACCCCTTTCTCCTTGTTTTCCTGCCCTCCCTTCTATCCAGTCCCTCCTTTTCTTTCCCTTTTTTTCTCCTACTTCCTAAAAGGATAAGATAAATTTCTACATCCCTGAGCCAAAACTGATGAGATTAATCTTGACTGTGCTCATCCCCCTCCCTTCTTTCCCTCTACAATAAAAGGTCTTTTGAGCCTCTTTACCTGATCTACTTTATCCTATTTTACCTCCCCTTTCCTCTTCTCCCAGTACAATACTTTTTCCACCTCTTAATGCCTTTTTCTTTAATATCATAACAGAGTCAATTATACTCACACCTTCTGTCTATTTATACCCCCTCTAGCTGCCCTAATAAAAGAAGCAGCTCTCAGAAGTTACAAGCATCATTTTCCCATCCAGGAATGTAAATAGTTTAACCTTTAAATAATGTTTTTCTTTCTTTCCTGCTTATCTATGGTTTTTTGACTCCTGTGTTTGTAGATCAAATATTGTATTTCTCTTTTGAGCTTTGGCTTCTGCTTCTGATCTTTTTAATAGAAATGATTAAAAGTCCCCTACTTCATTGAAGATTCATCTCCTCCCCTGAAAGATGATGCTCAGTCTCACTGGGTAGTTGATTCTTGATTGTACTCCTAGGTCCTTTGTCTTCAGAATATGGTATTCCAGGACCACTGATCCTTTATTGTGGAAGCTGCCAAAACCTGGATAATCCTGACTGTGTCTCCTTAATACTTGAATTGTTTATTTGTTTTGTTGTGTTTTGTTTTGTTTCTGACAACCTGCAGTATTTTTTCTTTGAGATTTTGTTCTGGAGTTTTGCATCAATGTTTCTTGAAGTTTTCCTTATGGGATCTCTTTCCAGAGGTGATTGATAGATTCTTTCAAGGATTATTTTGCCTTCCAGTTCTAGTATAATGGGGCAGTTTCATGATTTCTTGAAGAATGCTATTCAGTCTCTTGCTTTTGGTCATGGCCTTCAGGTAGACCAAAAATTTTTAAATTTAAATAGATCTTCTGGATCTATTTTTCCAAGTCAGCTATTTTTCCAGTGAAATATTTTACAATTTTTACATTTTCTAACATTTTTTTCATTTTTTTAGTTTGTTTGACTGAGTCTCTTAGATTCATTAGTTTCCATTTAACTTGTTCTAGTTTTTAATGTATGATTTTCTTCAGTTGAGTTTTGTATCTCTTTTTTCATTTGATTAATTCTATTTCTCAAGGTATTGTTTTCTTCAGTAGATTTTTTTGCAGTTGATGAATTGTGTTTCTTTTAAGGAATTGTTTTCTTTGGTTAATTTTTGTTTTTCTTTTTCCAAACTATTGACTTTTTCTTGCATACTTCTCATTTCTTTTCCCATTTTTTCTTCCACCTCTCTAATTTGACTTTTAAACTCCTTTATGAGTGCTTCTAAGAAGGCTCTTTGGGCTTGAGACCAATTCATATCACCCTTTGAGGTTTTGTATATGGATTTTCTGTCCTCTTCTGAGTTGGTGTTTTGATCTTCCCTGTCACTGTAGTAGCTTTCTATGGTTAACCTTATTTTCTGTTTCTTGCTCATTTTCTTTTTTTTCCTATTTTGTAACTTTTAAGGTTGAGCTCTGCTCTTGCAGTACAGGGGACTCTGTTCCCAGATTCTTATGCAGCTTTGATTCTTGGCTTTGACCACAGGGACCCCTAGTATTGGGGGTCTTGCTCACAGCAAGTGATAGCCTCACCTAGTCCTATATGTTGTTGCCTGGTTTCCCAGGTTGGCAATTTGCCTTCTGTGCTAGAATTGGAGGCTGCACCACTGATCTGCTCTGCTACTGAGCTAGAACCAAGGATGTCAATTGCTTAATCTGCTGTGATTAAGACCCTCCCACTGGAATTCCTTATTCAGGGACTGAGCACACCTTTCATTCCAGTAAGACTGACCTTTCTTGAAGTCTTTCTAATCTATCTTGAGCTGGAGAGTAGTTTCATTCTGTCTCTTTATAGACTCTGTCATTCCAGATTCTATTGAGAGGCTTGGTTTCATGTGGTTTTTGAAGGAAACTGGGAAAGTTTGAGCAGCTTTTTGACTTCATCTGCCATCTTGGCTTTGCCCCTAGAAGTCCTTTGAAAAAGTATATCTTTCTAAAAGTTTAAGTAACCTTTAATCAAAATTTATCATTTCCCTCAATTATTTTTTTTTGCTTTTTGCTGAGGCAATTGAGGTTAAGTAACTTGCTGAGGGTCACACAGCTAGGGAATGTTAAGTGTCTGAGACCAGATTTGAACTCAGGTCCTCCTGACTTCAGGACTGGTGCTCTATCCCTCAATTATTTAAAAACACAATTCCAAGAAAAGTGTCTATAGGCTTCAACAGATTGTCAAAAGTGGTTGAAAATGTAAAAAAATTTTAAGAAGCTCTGGACTAGAGGGCCTTTGATATTTCATCCAGTTTAAAATCTATGATTCTATAAATTTCCCTTCCCAAATCCTGAAAGATTTCTATGTGGATGAAATGACAGAAGAAATTGTTACTTCTCCCCCACCCCCAACAAAAAGGACTAGCAATAGATAATACAAAAAATTAATTATGGTCAACAAGAAGCTCTGAAAATTTGTTTCTGATTTAAACTGCTGCCTCAAAGAACACCTTCCAGCCAACCCATGGTGTTTCTCTCTTTCTCTATGATGAATTTCAGGAAATTTATGAACAAAGCCTGATTGAAGTACTTTCATGGTCTCACAGTCCTTAAAGTTAATGTTAGAAAATTTAAGTGATGGAAAGCATAACTAGAAAGAGCAAGAAGAATCCAGAGGGAAATATGAAGGGAATATTTTAGATCCCCAGAAAAAGAGTGTGGTTTTTGTCTATTATTTCTGGATGTTTAAAGAACAAGCAAAAAGATCTCTTCTTCCTCATGGTCAATGAAGATGTCCAAAGTCCTCTCACTTGATGATCCTATGATACATTCCTTTAGTTTTATCTCACAAATAAAGGCAATTTTAGCTCCTGCCTGATTCTCTAACCAATATTGTTGCTGTCATTCATTCCTTTTACCCACCCACCCACTCCTTTTTTTTCCAGAGAAGTTGACTGAACAGACTCAGATTCAGCACCAGCTCTGATATTCTGAACTGTCCCTGGATCATCAGATTTGGATAATTAAGATCAGTGGGTCTCTGTTCTCTTTCCAGCTCATCAGGACAAGTTCCATCACTCAGAAAATCTTCCCCCAGAAAAACAGTATCTGTGCTCCCCTCCAGTGGCAGACCCCTGAATAACAACACAGAAGAGACATTGTACAAGCTCTCTCTAGGAGCCTCATTCAGCAGCTAGGATGACATCTGAACAAGCCATCACCTATGGGTTTTCTGTCATTTTCTAGTTCTAAGATTCAGAAGAAGAAAAAATACACATTTTAGAGCCACTGAAGTACTAGCTAGATATTTTTAAAAAGTAGGGAAAAATGAATACATAACAATATTTTAAAGCAAGGAAGAAAGCTTCAGTCTTCCATATTTCCTGAGTAAGAGACATCTTCCATCTTTTTACATCATTCAGGCAATTAAGCACTATTAATCAAGCACTGACATATCATATGTTGGGATAAGCAATAGGTATGGAAAGAAAGGTAAAAAACATTTCCTGCCCACAAGGAACTTACACTCTACTGAGTGGATTCTATTATCACAAGATTGGACTCAGAGAGTGAGGATGAAGGTAAGTCTCCATCTCTCTACCCCCAGCCCAACCAATCCTCTCTCTCCTCCATCATACCAACAGCTAAAATTCCACTCCTTCTTGAAAGGTTGATTTCTTGTCATTAAATTCAACAAATATTTAATTATCACTTGTTTACAAAGCAACTTCTGTGTGTCCTCCCTCTCCCCTCTCCCCATCCAGCTCACAAGGACTGTGATTGATAGCCACAAACAAGAGAGCAAGAAAGGATCATGATAGGAAAAAAAGAGTTTAATTAATCCCAGCATATATTATTATGTTTGGTGGTTGTATTCTCTTTAATCCTCCCTCACCTTCATTGTTGCTCTCCTTTCCTCACAATCCCAGAGTGGCTCTTTTTATCTTATTTCTGTCATTATTCAATATTGTCATTGTGCTCTCTGTAGTGTCTAAATGTTAATCCATGCCAGAGTTTTACAGTATAAGCCCTCAGAGGGCAAGGATAGATTCTTTTTACTGAATTGCTCTAGATAGTCTCACCAAATGCACTTCAAGGTGGCAGAACTCTTGTGGTGGTGGATTTGATTGGACTCCTGTCTTCTGAGACATAGCAATGAGATGAATCCATGGGATGAGTAAGCAATCATCATCTCTAAGAAAATAATGGGAAATCCATGGGGTGAGGGTAGGGGTGAGAGGTAGAGGAAGGAGGAACTAGTCAGTATGAACAAAATGATACAATAATTTTGTGTCAAATGGATTAAGCATAATGTAGAAGGAATTGGATAAGAGATAATGATCAGAAGACATTCAGACTCTACGAGGAAGTGGGCATGAGGTGGTTGTTCTAGGATTAGGGTAGAACATGGTATCTGTGAGTCTTAATGGAAGACAACAGAAAGGTTGCCATGGAAAAAGAAATTAAGGAACAGGACTTTGGTCTTCAGGGGGTTGGGCTAATAGACAGCAAGTTATATTAGAAAGAGCTCTGAACAAGGAACCATGAAACTGGGGTCATTCAGTCAATAACAATTTATTAAGTATTTAGTATATGTCAGTCACTATACTAAGTTCTGGAAAACAAAGGGATTCAAAAAGCATATATTCTAATGAGGGGAACTACATGTTAATAGCTAGGCATATACAAGATAAATACAATGTAAATAGAAAATAATCTGAGATGGCAAGGCATTTGCAGCTTGGAGATTTTAGCATAGATTTCTTGAGGAAGGTAGGAATTGAGCTGAACCTTGAAGGAAGTCAAGAAATCCTTCTTTCTTTAAGAGAACCAAAGGCAGAATTACACAAAGTTGTCAGCCTCACTCTCTCTTCCAGAGTCATTAGAATCCAGTAGCAAGACAATAGTCAAGACTGGTGATAGCCCAGAATGTAGAAGATGCTCTTGGTGTCTTTAATGTCTATCCAAGCTCTTTACGTTCCAAAACATCTGCTTCAGCCACCTTTGTAGCTGTTGGAACAAGTTGTTCTCATCCACCTATTCCTCTGGGGGAGGTCTTCAAATGCTTATGAGACATGGATTTTGTAAACTGTAAAGTACTATGTAAACAATAGGTGTGTAGTAGTGGTAGTGATGGAAAAAAGTAGTAGTGGTAGTAATAGTAGTAGTAGTAGCAGTAATAGTAATAAGTGATATGTTAGTAGTAGTAGTAGTAGTAGTAAAGAGGGAGGACTAAAAGAAGGAAGAGGAGGAAGAGGAGCAATAGCAGCAGCCGTAGTACTAGTAGTAGTATTAGTGGTGGTGGTAGTAGTAGTAGTAGTAGTAGTAGTAGTAGTAGTAGTGGTGGTGGTGGTGGTGGTGGTGGTGGTGGTGGTGGCACATGCCCTCAGTTCTAGGAGCTGGAGGGCTGCAATAGAGAGAAGACTTGTTAGGCAGTACCAAAGGCAGGCAAAGTCCTTGATGAAGGTGGAAGATGATGTTGCTAAATGAATAAATTATGCTGGGGAAGGCACTGCAGGTATATTTCTCCCAACAGGTTTCATTTAGTATGGAGGCAGAATTGAGGAGAATGAGCCTTAAGAGAAATTGATGGAGAACCCAGGAAAGTTGATGGGTGGGGTTTCTCCATCCCCCAGAATATTTACATCTATTGAGGTATTAAACATCCTATGCTACTTGAGGCTATAGGGAACACCAGAAATGGGTTGAGGAGCAAAAAAGAGTCAGGGAAGAAAGAAGAAGAGGAAGATGCAAGAAAGTCAAGATAAGAGACCCTTTGGGGGTTATTGAACCTTTCCACCATTTATGCAAAAGTTTGCAGTCCTACATAACCAAGGTTTTACTTGTCAGGGCAAGGATTTGTACCCAGATTCTCTGAGTCTGTAGTTCTCTTAGCTCTATCATTCATCTTTTTCAAAGTCTCATAGGTTTCAGATTTGGAAAAGATCTTTCTGTTCATTTAGTTCCAAAGACTTGTTTACAGATGAGGAAAAGGTGACGTGGAGATGCCTGATGATTTCTACAAGACAATATAGGTGGTAGTAAAAGAAGAACTTGGATTTGAGAACAGGACCTCTTGCCTGAGGGGCATCATAAGGCAATAAAACTTGGAGCTAGAACCTGGAAAACCTAGGTTCAAGTTCTATTTCTTCCTGTGTGACCCTGAATAAGTCATTTAAATTATCAGTGCTCTAACCCATCCTCCAAGACTATAAGGTACAGAGAAGATGCATTTATAGAAAGAATTTCTTCATCATTCCCTATGTAAAAAAAATGACAAGTCCAGTCCCTAGCTTTTAGTTATTAGTTATTTCCAATTTTCCCCTGAGCTGTTATAGCTGGTGATATGTATGTATACAAGTATGTATATGTTACACAGAGAGAGGGGGGGAGAGAGAGAGAGAGAGAAAGAGAAAGAGAGAGAGAGAGAGAGAGAGAGAGAGAGAGAGAGAGAGAGAGACCATCC
>JAJPUD010000647.1:266320-314706 GCA_023553655.1 Myrmecobius fasciatus
AGAGAGAGAGAGAAAGAGAAAGAGAGAGAGAGAGAGAGAGAGAGAGAGAGAGAGAGAGAGACCATCCATTAGCCCAAGATCATCTCTAAGTTGGGTGGGGTGAAAGGAAAGAGGGGGAAACCATGAGATTCTCCTCAGGTCTCCTCACCTCTTCAGGATTGCCCTTTGTTCCATACTGGAGAAGATTGTGATTAAAAAATGGGACAAGATTTCCAAGAGAAAAAAATTACACATTCACACATACTGCTCTGACTGTATTTCTGACACTTCTTCACCAGACGCTGGGGCTACGCTGCTAAAATAAGCTTTCTGATTGTATTTCTCACCCCTATTTCAAGACATCAGTCTACCCCTGAAGGTCACTCCAGCTATAATAAATGCAGCCCTAATGACTATTGATTGGGAATACCCAGCCCTACATTCACCTGTCAGCTTTGTCTGGAAAGTTGAGAATAATCAATAGCACATGGAGGAGGGATAATGGCAGTAGAAGCAGCTTGCAACTGAGGGAGGTGGGAGGGAAAGTGCTTCAATTGAGAGACACAACCCTGATTTATGACTAAGACCCACCTGACTTTGACATACTATGTTGAATCCCTCCTTTTGTGAAATGAAAGGAGAAAGGTTTCCTTCTATTTTGCACTGGCAGTATAGCCAGATGCACTTGAACAGGAAACCCAGAATGCAATAAGTCCTGCCTACATCTTTCAAAGGCAGATATTTTCTTGGTCCTCTTCAGGGTGGTCTATCATCTATAATTGCAGCATAATAAAATAACTCTACCTACCAAATAGAATGAGAAGGGCTGGAGGATTAAAGGATTGTTGTGGTTTCCCAGAAGGCCTTGGGAAAAGGGACAGCAATATATTTAAAGGGTAACTTTTCAATGTTAACAAGGCAAAAAAGCATCTTCTCAACTGAAAACTGACCCAAGCCTTCCATGTTCTTCAGATTTTGTATTCACCTTGAAATAGCAAAAGTCTGACTTTGCCTCTAGGGTAGCTTAAGACCAGTTAGTAGAGATTATTACAGAAGGAAAGAGAACTACATCTGGCCTGATGAGAATGGAAGTAGTAAAGGTTAGAGGGAAAACACACCTGGAACTTTGACTCACTGCCTTTTCTAATATGCAGAGCAATGACTGTCCCCTATATTTGCTTCTGGCTCACAGCCAGAGGGCACTTTTCTCTGATGTGTTCTTTGTGATTAATTTAGAACTGGTAAGCCAAAAGAACTCAAATCAATTAAATTCCTGGTCCTAGGAAAGGTGCCAATCTGTAATCTAATGCCTTTTTATTTGAAGGATGTCTTGGATATCTTTGAGTTTCCAACTGCATTTTATAGAAGTCATTGTTGACAGATGTAGCAAAAAAAAGTTTAAAATTTAAAAGAAAACTTTAAAAAAACATTCCCCTGGAATCCAAGTACTGACAAATCTTTCATGAAAAACCCCATTTTCCCTTTAAAGGAAAAGTGTGTCCATTTTACTGAGACATCCTGCCCAACACAATATCTTACCTAAGATATTGGCTTCAAGACAATTAGAATATTTGGCTGAAAAGGGGATTCTTTCATTGAGCAGTGTTCACAACATAATACAATCAAGATACCTTTATTCAGCTTCCCTCCAAAATATTAGGTCTAAGGATTTTTCCCATGGCCATCGCCATTTCTCTTGGAAACTGGGATGAATAAGTTATTGTTTCTACCTTACAGACGTGAACAACTGAGTTAGAGGTGAAAGAGATCATCTAAAAATAAAAGAATCTTAGCAGAGTCTTAGAGATCATCTAGTTCATCATCTCCCATCCAAGGAAGGGCTCTCTTCTAAATATAAATTCATCTAGCTTTGCTTAAACATTTTCAGTGAGAGGAAATTCATTAGTATGCAAGATCATTTGTTTTTATGATGGATAGAATTGTCAGAAAGTTCTTCCTTACATTTAGGTCTTTGTAGTTTCCTTGCTCAGTCTTGAGTTTAATATATTTTCTCCCTTAAACAATATGGAATAAATCTAGCTCTTCTTCCACAGGATGACTCCACACATTTGAAAATAATTTCCATGTTCTCTCTGAGTCTTTTCCTCCTTGGGTTAAACATTTCCATTTCCCGCAATTCTTCATATAATATGGTTACTTTCTTCTGGAAGTCAGTCAGTCAATAAATAGTTATTAAGTGCTTACTATGTACCATGCCTGGGGTTGAACCTGAACATACAAAAAAGAGTCAAGACAGTCTTCTTTCAAGGAACTGATAAGAGAACATAATAAGCAAACAAATGTGTACCCCTCCCCACAAAAAGCTATATACAGGATACTTAGGGAGCAAGTAACAGAGTGAATTAAGAGAGGTTGGGAAAGACAAAAGTCTTATAGAAGATGGGATTTTAGGTGGGACTTTCCATGGAGTCAGGGAAGTCTACAGAGAGAAAAAAAAATGAACATTCAAAGCATGGGGAAAACCCAAAGAAAATTAGACTAGAAAGGGGAGTAGGAAATAGCCTTATCATGTCTTTGTCATTGTTGTTTAATCATTTTCAGTCAAATCCAGCTCTTTGTGATCCTTTTGGTGTTTTCTTGGCAAAGATACAGCAGCATTTTCTTTTCCAGCACATTCTGCAGATAAGGAAAATGAGGTAAACAGCATTCAGTGATTTGCTCAGGGTTACAGCAGCTAATAAGTGTCTGAGACGAGATTTGAACTCAGGTCTTCCTGACTCCAGCCCTGCACTCTATCCAATATGGCACTATCTATGAATGAAACTATGTTCCAAGGATGAGAGACAATGAGAACTACCAAAAAAGGGAAACTCTACTCATGTGAGTACAGGATGCCTCTGAAGTCTCAGTGTTTCATTAAGACTTTGGAGATACTCTAACTTATAATCTTATGGAGTTGTGGGCATATGCCATTGTGCTATGGAATCAAGAATGCTTCTATAAAGGAACAAAGGAAATTTTTAGTTTTAAATATAAAAGCTATTGTGAGGTACATCTTAAAGATGCAGAATTAGACTTAGAAAAGAATGTGCTATTGTTAATTTAAAAACCTGGGGGAGAAATATGATTTCCCTGGAATAAGACTTGTGTTGATACTATTCATTAGTACCTAAAATATGGATCATGAAGAGATTTTGTTGGAGTGGCCTGGGGGCCTCATCACCATTTATAATTTAGTTCCTATGAGAAAGTGTTCTGAATTCTAAATATTTTTTTCCAAATAAATTTTTATAATATAATCTGGTCTGAAGGAATTAAAACTATCTCTATTCATATGAAAAGATGCTCCAAATCACTATTGATCAGAGAAATGCAAATTAAGACAACTCTGAGATATCACTACACACCTGTCAGATTGGCTAAGATGACAGGAAAAGATAATGACAAATGTTGGAGGGGATGTGGGAAAACTGGGGTGCTGATACATTGTTGGTGGAACTGTGAATAGATCCAATTATTTTAGAGAGCAATTTGGAACTATGCCTAAAGAGTTATCAAACTGTACATACCCTTTAACCCAGCAGTGTTTCTACTGGGCTTGTATCCCAAAGAGATCCACATGTGCAAAAATGTTTGTGGCAGCCCTTTTTGTAGTAGCTAGAAAATGGAAACTGAATGGATGGCCACCAATTGGAGAATGATTGAATAAATTTTGGTATATGAATGTTATGGAATATTATTGTTCTGTAGGAAACGACCAGCAGGATGATTTCAGCGAGGCCTGGAGAGATTTACATGAACTGATGCTAAGTGAAATGAGCAGAACCAGAAGATTATTATACATGGCAACAAGACTATATGATGATCAATTCTGATGGACATGGCTCTCTTCAACAATGCATTGCTTCAAACCAGTTCCAACTGTTCAGTGATGAAGAAATCCATATACACCCAGGGAGAGGCCTGTGGGATCTGAGTGTGGATCACAACATAGCATTTTCATGCTTTCTGTTGATGTTTGTTTGCATTTTGTTTTCTTTCTCAGGTTTTTTTTTCCCTTGTAGATCCAATTTTTTTTTCTTGTACAGCAAGATAACTGTATAAACATGTATACATATATTGGATTGTCATATATTTTAACATAGTTAACATGTATTGGACTACCTGTCATCTAGGGGAGGGTGTGGGGGGAAGGAAGGAAAAATTTGGAACAGAAGGCTTTGCAAGGGTCAATGTTGAAAAATTACCCATGCATATGTTTTGCAAATAAAAAGCTTTAATAAAAAAAGAATATAATATGGCCATGAATTGGGAATTGCAAACAAATTATTAAAAATAACTATTTTCTAAAATACTGTGTTCTGTCTTAATAAAAACTTAGTTTCCTTAGTAAAAATAATATAAATATGATTGTCCTATAATCAGTGATAGAATTTATGTTTTTTGTTTTTGTTTTTGTTTTTTGCTTTTTGCTGAGGCAATTAGGGTAAGTGACTTGCCCAAGGTCACACAGCTAGGGAATGTTAAGTGTCTGAGACCAGATTTGAACTCAGGTACTCCTGACTTCAGGGCTGGTGCTCTATCCACTGCGCCACCTAGCTGCCCTTAGTGATAGAATTTATGAATCATTCTCTTTTTATAAAAAGGAAATGAGATGAGATTGGTTTGACCACAGAGTAAACAAATCTAGGGAATCTGTTATGTGTATATTTCAGCAAAGTAGTTGGTGATCAAGTGGGAACAAATGAGGAAGATCCATCTGTCCCTTTGGAGATATCCACAGTAGAACTGCAGGAATCTCTGAGATGGACATTCCTTTTTTCAAAAGCTCATCCGTGTTTTACTGTTTACCCAATAGAAAAAAATGAATACTAAGCTTGGAAATGAACATATGTTCTCCAATTGAGTTCATTATCCCAAGAAGAAGATGAGGGGAAAGAGAGAAAAGGGACAATAAATCCTTCTTAGTACAAGAGCGATGAGATAGAGTACATTTAAGTATTGTTTTCTGAAGCACCTTTCAATGAATATCCCTAAAAATCTCTACATTCTTTTTTATAAAATTTTGAGTTCCAAATGTTTTTCTCTTTTTTTTCCTAACCTTCCCTCCCCTCTTCCCAAGATAGTATGTAATCTAATATAGATTATATATATATACAATCATTGAAAAAAATTGTAAGTTTAGGAAGCTTTGTTTTTTTAATAAATAACCTAGCTAATATGTAATTCTGCTCTTATTCAAGTCTATATTTAGTATGAATAGAATGCAGACTGAACATATAAATGTTTAATATTAAACATGGAATAATGATGCAATAAAGATGAGCAGATTTCCTGTCTTCTAACAGCTTATATTCTAGGAGAGTTAGAACTAAAGCAGAGAAAGTAAATTGAGGGCATAAGCAATTACATAGACTTTTAGGGGTTAAAAATCTTTTTTTGGGGGGGAGCCAAGATGGAGTGAAGGCAGGGATACCCTTGGGCTCTACTGAAAATCTTTCCAAAGACCTTTACATAATGTCCGAAAACAAATTCTGAAGTGGGAAAACCCACAAAAAGTATGGAGTGAAACAATTTTCTAGTACAAAACAACTTAGAAGTTTGGCAGGAAAGGTCTGTAGTACTAGGGTGAGAGTGGAACATAGTCCAATTCAGGTCCTGGCTGAGTTAACTAGGAGCAGTTCTTGAAAACCACTGATTAAAGAGCAGCAATGGCTGCTTCCAGAGCTCTCAGCCCACAGGCAGTAAAGGGGTTGAACAACTAGTCAGGAGGATTTTACAGAGGTCTCTTTAATGGAATGGGAGTCAAGATTCTGTTGCTTTGTCCATATTCTGATCCAGTTCACAATAATGGGTGGCAGTGCTAGAGCTTGAGACAGTAGTGGAGTGGGGACTATTGTCACAGTTCCAGGCAGAAAAGCATCCATGTGGCCACTCACAGATCAGAGCAGAGTCCAGGAGAGTAACACTCCTTAAGTCATATCACCTTAGAAAAACTGAAAAATTAGAACTTGCTAGGAGTGTTTCTGAAAATAGCTGTACAAAGTCTCTGACATTTGGAATAGTATCCTCCACCCTGAAAACATAGCCCTGCTTTGGTTAAAAGTCAAAAAATAAGCTGGAAAAATGATTGAGTAACAGAAAAAAACATCTGACCAAAGTTACTATGATGACAAAGAAGGCCAAAAAACATATTCAAAAGAAAAGCAAAATCAAAACTCCTATATCCAAAAGCTTCAAAGAAAAAAAAATGAATTAGTCTTAGGTCATGAAAGACCTCAAAAGGAATTTTAAAAATCAAGTAAGAGAGTAAGAGGAAAAATTGGAAAGAGAAATAAGAGTGATGTTTAAAAATATGGGGGGGGGAAGTCAACTGTTTGGTAAATGAGGCACAAACAAACACTTAAGAAAATAACATCTCAAAAATAAAATATGTCAAATAGTGAAAGAGGTACAAAAATCCAACAAGGAGAAAAATGCCTTGAAAAGCAGAATTGACTGAATGAAAATGTATATATGTATGTGTGTGTATACACGTGAATATACATACAAAAATTTACTGAAAATAAAAACTTTAAAAAGGAGAATTGGCCAAGTGGAAAAGAAGGCACACAACCTCACTGAAGAGAATAATGCCTTAAAAATTAGAATTGAGTAAATGGAAACTAGTGACATCAAGAAACATTAAAACAAAGCCAAAAGAATGAAAAAATAGAAGGTAATGTGAAATATCTCATTAGAAAAACAACTGACCTGGAAAATAGATTGAGGAGACAACTTTTTTTTTCCTTTTTTCTCTTTTGAACTTAAATATAAAATAGAAAAAGAAAAAAATATTGCCGTGTGCACAGCAGAGCATAACAGAGAATTCAAAAAATAAAGCAATAAATTTCCATTTCAAGAAGGCCTATTTAATAAATACTATGCACTGTGTTCAAAGCTGTCCAACTTTCCCTTGCTTCCTTGAATGTTTTCTTTTGTTCTCTGTAGTGTACTTTTTAGTTTATTCCTTTTTCCCCAGGAGAAATAATTTTAAAATTGTAGGACTTCCCAAAAGCAATGATGAAAAAAGAGCCTAGACAACATCTTTCAAGAAATTATCAAGGAAAACTATTCTGATATTCTAGAGCCAAGGAGTAAAACAAAAATTAAAAGAATCCATTGATCACCTCCTGGAAAAAGATCCAAAAATGGAAACCACAGGAATATTATAGCCAAATTTCAGAACTTTCAGGTCATGGAGAAAATATTGCAAACAGCCAGAAAAAAAGCACTTCAAGTTTTGTGGAACCAGTCAGATGTACACAGGCTTTAGCAGTTTATACATTAAAGAAGATATTCCAGAGGGCAAAGCAGTGAGGATTAGAGCCAAAAATCACCTACCCAGCAAAACAGTATAATCCTTCAGGAAAAAAAAGGTCACATCCAATGAAATAGAGAATTTCAAGCATTCCTGATGTAAAGATTTTATTTTCAAACACAAGACTCAAAAGAAGCATAAAAAGATAAAACATGTAAGTGAAATCATAAGGGGAAATAAAGTTAACTGTTTAAATCCCTATATGGCAAGATGATTCTTGTAACCCATAAGAACTTTCTCATTATTAGGACAATTAGGAGAAGAAATTAGTGAGAGAGAGAGAGAGAATAAAATAAAACAAATGTGAATTGAATGTGGTAATATCTTAAAAAATAAAATTAAAGGTGAGAAAGAGAAATGCATTGGGAGAAAAGGAAAGGGAAACATAGAATGAGGTAAATTAACTCAAATAAAAGAGGCAAGAAAGAACTTTTCCTGAGGAGGAGAAAATGAGGGAGATGGCAGGGATCACTTGAATCTTATTTTCATTGGAATCAGCATGAAGAGGGTATAATATATACATTCAATTGAATATAGAGATCTATTTTATCCTACAGGAAAGTAAGAAGGGAATGGAATAAGAAGAATGAGGAGGGGTGCTTATAGACGTGAGGATGGATTGGAGGATACAGCAGTCAGGAGTAACACACTTTTGAGGAAGAACAAAGTGAATTATTGGAGAGAATAGAATAAATGGGGGAATATGATAGAGCAAAAAAGAATTAGCAGTCAGAACTGTGAAAAAATATTACAAGTTTCTCTGATAAAAGCCTCATCTTTCAAATATAGAGAAATGAGTCAAGTTTATAAAAGTGAGATTCATTCCCTAATTAACAAATGATCAAAAAGTATGAATGATCAGTTTTCAGATGAAATCATCAAAATTATCTTTGGCTACATGAAAAAATGCTCTAAATCACTATTGAAGAAATACAAGGTACAACAATTCTGAGGTAATACCTAATACTTATTAGACTGGCTAAAAGGACAGAAAAGGAGAATAACAAATGTTGGAGGGAATGTGGGAAAATTGAGATTTATGCATTGTTGGTGGAGTTGTGAATTCATTCATTATGTAAAGCAGTTTGGAAGTATGACCAACATTTATAGCAGTTATTTTCTGATGGCAAAGAATTGGAAATTGAGGGGATGTCCATCAATTGGGTAATGGCTGAACAATTTGTGGTTTATAATTGTGATAGAAATCTATTGTTATATAAGAAATGATGAGTTAGATGTTCTCCAAAAAAATCTGGAAAGATTTACATGAAAGGATGCAAAATGAAATAAATAGGACCATAGGATATATGGAATACAATAATAGCAATATTGTAGGATTATTAATTGTGAATGACAGCTATTTTCAACATTATAATAATCCCAAACTACTCTGAAAAACTTATGGTGAAAATGCTATATATCTCCAGAGAAAAAAGTTAATGAAATTTGAAAACAAATCAAAGCATGCTTTTTTAAAAATGTTATTTGCAGGGGTGGAGAGTGTTTTGATCTATGTTTTCTTTTGCAATATGACTCATATAGAAATATGTTTGGCATGACTACATATATATATATACATATATAGGCTTTTCTGCCAAGAACTGTGACAATAGTCCCCACTGCACTACTGTCTCAAGCTCTAGGACTGCCACACAATATTGTGAACTGGATATATATATATATATATATACATATATATATATATATATATATATATGTGTGTGTGTGTGTGTGTGTGTGTGTGTGTGTGTGTGTGTGTGTGTATAAAATTTCTTTATTAAATTGCCTGCCTTCTCAATGAAGGGAGTGGAGAGAAGGGTAGAGAATTTGAAACTACTTTAAAACAAATGTTGAAAATTGTTTTTTACATTAATTGGGAGAAAGATAATACTAAATTTTTAAAAATCTAATCCTTTTTTAAAAATTTAAAGTTCCTTTCTAGAGTACATACTCATAATTTTGGGGGAGTTAAAATGATTCCATTAGGAGGAATCCTGAATGTCACTATCCTGAAGGCATACATAAGAGACAAAGGCTAGGGGAGATTGAAGGGTATTAAAAGACCATTAAAATTACTTAAGAAGTTAACAATCAAAAGTTAAAAGATGTTAAAAAGGGAAAGGGTGAAGGAAAAAACATTGACTACACTATTTTTAATTCCTGACCAGAAAGCATGTATAAGAGAAGCAACACCAGAACCAAGGTGGTAAAATCCAGTGATAAGTTGCCCCCCAGCATACTGTCTCCTACATGCTGTCTAGATCAAGCCTTCTTAAACTTTTCCCACTCACAACCCCTTTTCACCAGAGAAATTTTTTACATGATTCAGATTAATAAGTATATTAAATGGATTTATAAATCAAACACTTATTGATAATAAATCATAATTTTATAACCCCCACATTCAGTTACAAGATACCATATGGAGTCATGAGCCACAGTTTAACAAGCTGGGGTCTAGACCATGTCTTCTAGACCAATTTCTTAGCTAGAAGTAGAGGCAGGTTTTGCCATTCACTTTGTAGTTTCTGTCCAGAGAAGCTAAGCTGCCAATTTTAATGGCCCATAGTTCCAGGGCTGAGATTCAGAATCTTAAAAAAAAAAAAAAATACAGTAGTTTTCTTCCACTTCCTTTGAGTGACTATTGTACCTTCTTCTTGTGTTGAAGACAGAAGAACTGTTTAGGAGCCAATGCACTCCCTGAGCAATTGAATTAGAAATGTGTAATATGCAATAGTAGAAATTTCTGTCAATCTTGTCAGGAAATTCCCATTCATGGAGATATTTCCTGGATCTTCTGTGGTTCTAAGAGGCAATAAAAGGAGACAGGCACTTGGCTTTTAATAGAGAAATGAAGAGACAGAATTGTCATCTCTACATGTAGAAGAATGGAATTTTCTTCCTCGTTTGCTATGCTATTTAAATATCTTTTGTTTAGGAATTGGAAATTGAATCATTTGGGGAATGGCTAAGTTATAATATACAAAGATAATGGAATATTGTTGTTCTATAAGAAATGATGAGCAGGCTGATTTCAGAAAAGACTGGAAAGCTCTATATGGATTGATGCTGAGTGAAGTTAGAAGAAACAGGAGAACATTACACATAGTAACAACAAGATTATGTGATGATTAACTGTGGTGGACTTGGTGGTATTCAAGACAATTTCAATTGACTTGAGATGTAACATGTCAATTCCAGAGAGACTATGGAGATGGAATGTGGATCAAAGCATAGTATTTCCACCTTTTTGTTTATTTTTTTTTCTTTCTTGTGTTTTTTCTTCTTTGGTCTGATTTTTCTTGCACTACATGATAAATATGGAAATATGTTTAAGAGGATTGAACATATTTAACCTTTATCAAATTGCTTGCTGTCTTAGGGAGGAAGAAGGTAAGGAAAGAAGGAAAAAAATTGAGAATGCTAAGTTTTATAAAAATGAATGTTGAAAACTATCTTTACATGTATTTGGAAAAATAAAAAAAACTATTTAAAAATAAAAGCATTTTGCTTTTAAATAATTGGTCAATCAATAAGCATTTATTAAGTGTCTCCTATAAGGGTTGTGCTCACTTCTGGGAATAGAAAGAAAGGCAAAAGGTAGTTTCTACTTTCAACGGTATGGTTGTTCATTCTTCATTCTCTAAGAGAACCAATGGCATGACAATTATGAATTGTTTCCTCCAGAGTTATCAGAGTCTAGTGGCAAGACAGAGTCATGATGACTAGTGATGACCCAGGTTGCCAATTGGACATTATTGGCTCATAATCTAATAGTGTAGCTTCTCCCTACAAATCTAGCAAATCGAGCAAAAGAAACACACATAGGGGGCTCATGAATTACAGGGTTGAGTCAATACTGCTCCAAAGCATACCTTGAACCCGGTATAGATTTCAGGAAGGCCAGAAATAAACAGTGCTTGGACAACATCCCATTATCTGGTTAAGTTAAGCAGGTGACAGAAGAAACATGAAGGTTTGAATATAAAGGATCTAGGCAAAGAGATAGGCATTTGGGGAATATGCAAATGATAGTATTGAACTGGGAGGGAAATCAATTTATGGCTTTCCTTACAAATGTTCTATCTCTATTCTATTGAAAAGGAGAAATATTATATCTGAATGAACCAAAAGAAGATGAAAAGGAAGGGCTCTGAACTTTTTTTTTCAAAATCAAAACAACAGGAAGATTGCTTGGAATAAAAGAATTGCTGATAGTGAATCTCTCTAATTCACAGTACTATTATGCTCCAAAGTGCGATTTTATTTTTTCAGTACAGTGAAGGAAAAATCTCTTTTGCCGACAATTGCTTGCTTACCCGCAGATGCAATCAGCCCTATTCCTTCTCTTGATCAATATGAAACAGATTTTTTTTAGCCTAAAAGTAATCACGGTGAAATGAAGTTGGCTATATTATAAAAAATAATGAGGCTTTTTCATCCTGTACACACACACAAGTTTTTTCTGCCCTTTATTTGCATGGCCAGCAGTTAGCACAATGTTTGGCACATAATAAGTGCTTAATAAAGACTAGTTGACAGACTGATTAATTGTCCTTAGAAATATAAAACCTAACAAACCAATGTTTATTGGACTTGCCTACCAGAAAATGTTGGGGTTTTTTTTTAATCTGGATCCAAATCCAGTTTTCTAGTATTTTTACATTCAATTATTCACTTATTTTCTGAACCCCTCTTTAAAAACAGAGCTTCTCTGAATTGTCAGTGAAGTCATAAGTGGATAGAACTAAAATTTCAGCACACCAGTACAGGTGTAGATATTGGGTGATGCTGGCAAGTAAATACAAGTTTATGTATCAAAAAAATTTCCTTTAAAAAACCTTGAATTTTCCTTTAAGTGAGTAGTCTCATAACTGTTGGTTGTGTGTGGATAGACAATAGACCTCGCTCTAGCTAAGGACAACAATGGGAAAGAAAAGTTAGGCCATTCATGAGATGACTTTTATTTATACTTCCATTATCTTTTACGACTTGGTGGTGGAATGGTTTGGGTGCTGGGTTTAAAGTCAGGAAGATGTGTTTGAATTCTGCCCCAAAAAATTACCAGCTATGTGACCTTGAGCAAACTATTCAAGTTCTCTATGTCTTTGGGTTTTTTTTAATCTGTAAAATGGGATTAGTGCTATCTTTGGAGACAGAAAATCTGAGTTTACTAGCTATGTGATTATGGGCAAATCCCATAGCCTCCCTGGTCCTTCGTTTACTTATTTGTAAAATTAAGTTTGGACTAATTGGCTTCTAAACCTATAAGGTGTCTCTCTAGGACAAGCATGACTTTGCTAAATTAATAAGAAATTAGCATGCAACCAAAGAGAAACTGTGAAGATATAAGATCCTGTGAATTACCATATCTAAAATAATTTGATTTAATTGAATAAGTATGATCCAAACACCCCTTCTTTGCTGCCAGAAAGAAATTTAACACTATAATGGATTCATAGTTATATCAATAAGGGTATTCCTCCCATTAGGGTAGATTATGACCTACTGTCATAATCTCATACTGTTTTATTCTTGTCCAAGTACTCTTATAGAAATTATCTACTATTCTAGAAGCTTTTCCAAGTTTTCTCTTCCTTCCTGCCTGCCTTCTTTTTATCCTTTTTCTTTCCTTCTTCTCTTCTTTCCTTACTCTCTTCTTTCCTTCCTTCCTTTCCCTCTCTCTCTTTTTCCTTTCCTTTCTTTCTTTCTCTCTTTTTTCTTTCTCTGCTTATTCCTTTCTTACTAATGCAACACTCAGATTGTTCACTGCAGGTATGTCAGTTGTATAAATAGTCTTCTTTATTTTCTATTTATATATTTCCAGGATAATATCTCTTGAGCCACTTTAACACAGAAGTCACCATAGAAAAATATGCTGCTTATATGAACCTCAGGTTGAAACTGTTACAATTGCCCTCATTTTATAGTGTCTTCTCATCTGGGATTTATCCCAATCAGTTAATTATCGGATTATACATTTATAACTTTTTTTAACATTATCTCCTACATCACTGACAGGACATTATAAGATTGCCAATTTCATTTTTTTTAATCTGGTTGTTCAAGATTCACCATGGTCAGTGCTTTAAAGTTTTTGTCATCAAAGAACATAATCATGAAGTCTTTGGCACCAGCTTCCACAAGCTTTTGGCTTCTTCTATTTCTTAAATGTGAACCTTATTTTCCAATGTATTTTTAATCTTCTTTCATTATGTCTAACTTTTCCATGCAATTGAGTATCAAACTATATGTCGATTTGTTTCAAAAGGTCTTATCCAATTTCTCCTAGAATTACTTGATCTCTTTAATCTCTGCAATGAGTTTTGGTCAATAAGCTAGAATTATCTTCATGATAATATTTGTTCAAGTTCTTCAGAAGCACAAAGCATTCAGTGTGGCTCAGCAGTGTGATATAACAATTCAAAAAACTTGAGGGCATAGTTTCCATGAATAAGGAGGTGATAGTCCCATGGTATTATGTCCCGGTCAGATTACATCTAAGCTATTATGTTCAGTTGTGGGTGTTATAGTTTGTCAAGTATATCAATAAATTGGAGAGTAACCAAAGGGATAAGATGAAGGGACTTTAGTACATGCCATATGAGGATTAGTTGAAGGAATTAGAATGGAGAAGTCATGGTTTACCTAAGCCTTATCTTAAAGGATTATCACATAAGGAAAGGAATAGATTCATTTTGTTTGGCTCCAAAGGACAGAATTAAGAGCAGTGAGTAGAATTTGTAAAAGTCAGTGTAAGCTTAATAACAGAGAAATTTTCTTTAAAATGAGAGCAAGGCTCTCTTAGTAGTGACAAAAAAATTGGAAATTGAGTGGATATCCATCTGTTGGGGAATGACTGAATAAGTTATATGAAAATAATGGAATGTTTTTTTTTATAAGAAATGATGAGCAGGATGGTTTTAGAAAAGCCTGGAAAGACTGATACTGAGTGAAGTGAGCAGAACCAGGAGATCATACAGAGTAACAACTATGATGGATTTGGCTCTTCTCAATAATGTGTAGATTCATGGCAATTCCAATAGACGGAAATAGATGGAAAATGCCATCCATATCCAGAGAGAGAACTATGGAAATTGAATGTGGATCAAAACAGTATTTTCATTTTTTGGTTGTTGCTTTTTCTTTCTCATGTTTTTTCCCTTGGGGCTATTTTTTTCTTTCACAACATGACTACTGGAAATATGATTAAAAGGATTGTACAGATTTAACCTATATCAGATCGCTTGCTGTCTTGGGGAGGTGAAAAGTAAAGGATGGAAGGATAAAATTTAGAATACAAAATTTTACCAAAATGTGTGTTGAAAACTATCTTTACATGTATTTGGAAAAATAAAATACTATTGGAAAAAAATTTAATTGAGAGCTAGTCAAAGATGGAATAGGCTGCCTCAAAACATTCTCTGTCAGTAGAGGGCAAAGACAATCACTACTTGTTCAATATAATGTCCTCAGGATTCCTTTCTGAGTATGAGCTTAACTGAGTTACTTCTAATTCCAAAATTCTGTGCTTTTGTGATCTGATCAATTGACCCATGGTGTGCTATTTCTAATTGCTTTTGGATTTAATAGAAAACTAGCTTGGGACAAAACTACTTTAGAACAACTTGGGAGGTATTGTACCATTTATCTGACCTTCCTTTGGTTTCCTGGTGTTCTTTATTTCATGAATGTCAGCATTGATATGATTCAATTTTTCTCATGTTAATCTGTTGGTCTTTGGATAAATCTCACATTTATAATACCAATAATTAAGTTGATGTTTGCAGGTGGTCTAAACTGTGTGATACTTAATATTCTTTAACTCCCCCCTCCTCTATTCAAGCCGTCTATGACTATCATTGTGAATAGGAATGTAGAAAAGGATTGCACAAGAGTAAAACTCATTTATTTTGTGTGTGAATGTATGTGTCCATATAAATATATATTTATACAGGTATCCTTAAATAATATAAATATTTATGTGTATTATATGAAAATATGAATATATATATATGTGTGTGTGTGTGTGCATGTGTATGTGTGTGCATATATAAACAAAGAGAAAGAACAAAAAACCACAATCCTCAGTGCAATCATTAAGCCCAGAAAACTTATTATAACAGCAGATCCCAGTCTCCATCCTCTTCAAGAGATACTCAGAGGGCAGCTAGATGGCACAATGGATAGAGCACCAGCCCTGAAGTCAGGAGGACCAAACGTGGCCCCAGACACTTCCTAGCTGGGTGACCCTGGGCAAGCCACTTAACCCCAATTGCCTCAGGGGAAAAAAGAAATATTCAGAACATTGATTTACTAAAGATCAGAAGAAAATGGTTGAGGTCTTTTTTGTTTTTAATTCCTTTCATAGTTCTTTTATAATTCTGGATAAAAAAACAAAGATGGTAAGGTGGTGTTGGCCCATTTATCACTCCTTATCCATTAGGGATGACCTACCTTTGGAAGCCAAAAGCTTTTAACCCTCTTTTGTAATTAGAAAAAGTATCATTTTCCTTTAAAAAGCAACAAATCAATACTAAAGCAGAAGGAAATATTTTCCCCTCAAGGCAAGCCATAATTAACCTATTAGCCTTTAGATATCATTGAAGCAAATAATTTAGAATTTATTTCAATTCAACAAGTATTTCTGACTGCCTATGAGTATGGTTCAGCCATAAAAGGATTAGTCATTTAATGATGTGATTGGTCCTGTATCTATCTAGCTCTTTGCAAGGTTGTCTATTTTGATGATAAGGGTTAGAATAATAAAATTACTTAGCTTCTAGAACTAGTGCTAGATGAAACCTCAAAGGACACCTTATCTATATCTCATTTTACAATAAGACATTGTTGTCTAGTTGGATTAATTTGACTTGCCCAAGACCATACATCAGTTTGACTCCAGGTCACCCTTCCTTGTTGAGACAAGTAGTGGCTTTGGAATCAAAGAAGCTGAATTCAAACCTGAACCCTGATATTTATTTGTGTGATCTTTGGCAAATCAAATGGACCTTCCTAGACAACAATGCTGTCATTTTTAAATTGAAGAGATTGCCTCTGAATCTCCTACAGTCTCAGATCTTCCAAATGACACATGCTTATGATCTTCAAATAATAACCCTAACTCTAAGATTCATCTCCTTGAGTACTTGATTCTTATTTATTCCCATAAGCCAAACCAGAGAACTTACCATCAGCACCTAGACAAATGCTAGACTTTTCAAGATCTGATGATGAACATAAGAAAAAATAAAAAGGTAATCCTCACTAAATAAAGCTACATTTCTAAATCCCACATTTTATGTGGGATTCTATAGAAAAAGATATATCAGGATTTACATGATGCAAATGAAATAGAACCAGGAAAATAACATATATGATGATGATCATGTAAATGGAAAAAAAATAAAAACCAAAAACAAATTTTAAAAGCACATCAATATTTAAATCCACATAGTAGAACACTACATATAATAGACAATTAAATATGTTGACTCATTTTGTTGAATTTTCTCCTTTCCCCTAATTTTCATTCTTTATTATAAGAGATGGTTCTCTGGGAGAGGAAGGGAAGAAAGAGAGGAAGAAAAAAGAAGGAAGAAAAAATATTGTTTAATTGCGTACTATTTGCCAAGTACTATGCTAAGCACTTTACAAATGCTGTCTGGAGCGGTGTGATGGCTTTCTAATTATTTCCCTGCTGAAGCCCAAGTCTGGCCACCAGTGTCTCTTTGTTGGCATTTAAAGCTCTTCACAGTCTGGCCCTGGAATGACTTTTGAGGTGTATTAAACATCTCACTTCACACACTCAATTTGACAAACAAACTCAATTTAACAAACCAAACTGCCTTGTTTTGCTGTTTCTCACTTTGCATCTGTCATATCTGTGCTACAGCACAAGATGTTCTATCTACTTATTCTCTCTCTTCACTTCATTCTACTAGAATCCCTAGTCTTCCTGAAAGCTCCTCTCACTTGAGTTCTTATTTCCTACATGAGGTTTTTATTTTTTCTTCTGGTTCTCCCATTTGGTTTATGTATATTTTGTATTAACTTCTGTAAATTGGAGGCAGCTAGGTGGCACAGTGGATAGAACACCAGCCCTGAAGTCAGGAGGACCTGAATTCAAATCAGGTCTCAGACACTTAAAACTTCCTAGCTGTATGATCCTGGGCAAGTCACTTAACCCCAATTGCCTCAAGGGGAAAAAACACTTATGTGGATTTCTATCATTTCCCATGAGAGAATATATATTCTTAATAGATTGTTTTGTTTTTGTTTCTGTACTCTCAGCACCTAGCACACAGTGCCTGACCCATAGTAAACATTTAATTTTCTTTTATTATGTATTTGGTCAGCAATGACAAACATGCACATTTCCATAAAGATGGGAAAAGATTATATTTTTATCTCATTATACAGCTTGTTTTTTAAATATATATTAAATTTAACATGGTAGTATCAGTGCCATCTAATTTGTCTATTCTGCCTCTGAACTTCCTTCTGCTCTCTTACATGTATTTTATAATAACTCATTGACGACTCTCTTCTTTGTCTTCTTCCCTTATTACCTTATCATGATTATTATCACTCCTCCCTCCCCCAAAATAAATGTTCTCCTCCCTTATAACAAATAATATTGGCATGTAAAAACAAATTTGCTTATTGATTGTGTCTGGAAATGTATGCTTTATTCTGCCCCTTTAGTTTATGTCTTTTCTGCCTAGAAGTGGGAGCTACGACTCAATAGTCTTCTGCAGTCATGACTGGTTTTTGCTTAAATCCGGGTTCTTAATTTTTCAAAAATATTTTCCTTTGCAATATTATAACCATCATTAAAATAGTTTCTCGGTCTTATTCGCCTCATTCTGTAAGTCCTTAGGTTTTTCTAAATCATCCTCTTTCACCATTTCTTATGAAATAACGCATGGAGGGTTCAGGGAGGACTAGCACCTCTTGTTGAGGGCTTGCTGAGCTTTTTTCAGGGCTACTCATCCACTCTTGGTGTCCGTTTTTCACCCAACTCTCATCTGTGACTACAAGAAGGTATAACATATGCAGCAGCCACCCCAGTAAAACCACATTGGCAGATGGACTGAACCAGGTTGAGGATAATCAACAGTTCTCAAACCTTTTGGTGAGTTAGGGAGAAGACTCCCTCAAGCAGTGTGGGAGAATGAGAACAGTTTGTTCCAATGGCCATGAAGGTGGCTGAAGCAGATGCCCTGGTGCACTCAAAGACTGGTCAAGCATTGAAGATCCAGTATATCACTGGCCATCACCAGTTATCATCACTTTTGTCTTGCCTCTGGATGATTCCAATGACTGTGGAAGAGTGAGTGAAGCTGACAACTTTGGGCAATCCTGCCTACCTTAAATTCAATTCATGTTCAAGACAAGATATCACCCTTTGATGCCATTGGTCCTCTTCAAAAATGAAGGATGACCATGAACTTCAGCATCTTATGATCTTCCCATAAACCATCTATAGGAAAGTACCCCAAATACTCAGGGTCCTCTAGGTCTAAGTCTTTACCAGGACTGCCCTCACACTGTCCATCTCTTCTATCTCACTCTCACTATAAGACCAGCCAGCCTCCTTTTTAGATCCTAAATGTTGTCTTTTGTGATACTTGTTGCACACCAGAAACCATGCATGTTATTATGCTGCCTTGCTATTCCCATCACCACTCACCTCTCCCTTTGCTTTTTTCCAGCACCCACAATTTTGATCCCTTGTTAATTGTAAAGTGCTATTATTCACAGCCACATGATACCCACCAGTAGAATATTGCTGTTATAAAGACGGGGTTCTGAATGAAGGGCAAATTTGTAAATATGTACTTGTAATTAAGGCTCCTCCCTAAACTTTCATAATGAAAGAAGCCCATCTAAAAATGTAAATTAACACACACAAAAACCCACCCAGTTATATTGAAAGTTGAAGCTACATTCTGACTAAGAGCTTATAACCAATAAGATACGTTGGAAAAGGACAGCAGGAAAGAAAGCATTTTTCAAGGTTTATCCAGCATCTGTGCAAAGGAAGAGATACTGTTTGTTAAGGATTCAGGTCACTTCAACAGCTATGATCTGTGATAGAGCAGGGAAGATTCTCCAGATTTTCTGACTGCCAAGAATGAAATATCCCATAGGACTATCTAACTCCCTTTGCTCTGATCCTAGCCAGGCAATTTGCAGAGCATTCATTCACTTTCCTTGATCCTTGATCCCATAAAGGCAAAGCTTTGGGTAGCAGCTAACATGATTATTCTGACCAATGGAAAGGAATAAGTTCCAATATAAATAAATGAATGCCTTGATTTATAAAGCAGCTTTTCAAGTGTTTGTCAGTAGGCTTTCAATTCTCTAGACCTGACCAAATGTAGGACAGATTTTCTTAATCTATGAAGTTGGAAATGAGACAGACATTGAATGGTAGGGACCCCAATAAAGGGTCCATCTTGTAAAGACTCAAAATACCATATGTAACCCCACATGCTTTTTTTCATCTATTCTTAATGGAAATTACCCTGTCATTTCACCTCAGGCTACTGCTGCTCCTGGAACATTATTTCCCACTCTAATGAAAAGTCCAAGGATTCAAACTTTTTGAAATTCACAGGATCATCTTCTAGTCAGTGGTAAGGAAGAGAAAGATTCAATTCCTTCCCTTTATACCCTGCTTTCTTCCAGTTGTAGGAAAAAGGGTCTGTGTTCTCAAACACTTCCAAATCTTGTTAGCTTTTTTTCATGCTTATCAGATAATTCATTCCACTAATTGTAATACATTTCCTGTGTATCATCTTCTACCTCGTCCAAGAGTTTAAAAGCATTCCACTTCTCCAAAATGAACGAAGATTTGCTTGAGTCCAATTTATGCCTTTGGTTGGTTAATTAGTTCAACAGAGAGATCTGGGCTTAGTTCTGGTAGAAGGACATAGAGCATGTGAAAAACAAGACTGATATCAATTGATCAATCAAAAACCATTTTTAAGGGCTTAGAATCTGCTAGGCACTTTGCTAATATTCATGAAATAATTAGACGTGTTAAAACATGATACTGAATAAAAATGTTTGAGGGATTCACTGAAAGGAGACGTGTGTGTGTGTGTGTGAATTGGAATAGTCAGAGCTGACTTCATGGAGTAAGTGGGAGTTAACCTGAGCACTGAAGAATTACTAAAATTGTGATAAATGGGAAAGAGACGGTGGGACACTGAAGATGAGAAACACATGAGCAAAGAAATAAACTATGGTGGGGAAAAGATGAATAGAAATCAAACTTTAAGTTACTTTCCTTTAAATTACTTACTCCACCCATTCAAATCCAGTAATTCATGTAGTGAAGTAGAAAGAACATTGGACTTCAAGTAAGAAAAGCTGAGTTTGCATTTTAGGTCTAAACTTACTAGGTTTGTAACTTTTTGTTGTTAGTGTTCAGTCATATTAGTCATGTCTGTCTCTTTGTGACCCTTTTTTAAAGTTTTTGGTAAGAGTGGCTTGTCATTTCCTTCTCTAAGCCATTTTATAGATGAGGAAATTGAGGCAAATAGGGCTAAATGATTTCCCCAAGGTCATGCAGTTAATAAGTATCTGAGGTCAGATTTGAACTCATGAAGGTGAATCTTCCTAATTCTAAACCCACTGCCTTATCCATTTTGCCACCTAGTTGTCCACCCTAGCTGTTATTCGTAGACAAATTATTTAATCTCTCTGGCCTTCATTTTTCTCACCTGTGAAATTGAGAATAATATTTAAACTATCTACTTGCAGGGCTCAATTCAATAAGCATTTATTAATCACCTACTCTGTGCCAAGCACTGTTAGATCCTTAGGATAAAAGGAGAGAATTGAAATAATTCCTAATCAAAGTTTTAATTTTAAAACTTTAAAAAACAGGGGCAGCTAGGTTGCACAGTGGTTAGAGCACCAGCCCTGAAGTCAGGAGGACCTGAGTTCAAATCTGGTCTCAGACACTTCCTAGCTGTGTGACCCTGGGCAAGTCACTTAACCCCAATTGCCTCAGCAAAAAAAAGAAAAAAAAATTTTAAAAACAATGTTTATTGAAGAAGTCTGCTCATATATGGGCATAGTTCATCATGTTTTAAATTATTACAACAGTAATATCAAAGATCACAGGTCACTGTAATAAACATAATGAAAAATCTTGAAATATTGCAAGAATTTAAAAAAAAATGTTACATAGAGACATGATGGGAGTATATGCTGTTGGAAAAATGTCATGGACAGACTTGATTAATAGAAACCTTCTATTAATTAGTTTCACAAACCTTCTATATGTAAAAAATGTGATAACTGCAAAATGCAGTAAAATGCAATAAAATGGAAAAAAAAAAAGAAAAGAAATAATTCCTGATCTCACGGGGCTTTTGTTCTACAAGGAAAACAATATGTATGGATAAGTACACACAGTGATGTCAGTGGGTTTCCGTGTAGTGATTACTAACAAACTGATCTGAGTCTATTTTCTTATTATATATATATACTGCTAGAGGGCAGGTACAGAATCACAGAATTTCAGCTTTGGAAAGGAACTCAGTGGACTACCCAAACCAAAAAACAACGCACATATAAAAATTCTTACAGGTCTTCATCTAACCTTTGTTTGAAGACTTTCAATGATGGGGACCAATGAGGGTAAGTGCCTTGAGGTCACAAGATGATTCACTTCTCTCATATCCCCAACACCTAGCACAATGAGTGCCTGGTACATAAAAGGAGCTTAATAAATGCTTGTTGATGAATTAATTCCCACTTTATTTTGAGACAGCTCCAATTATTAGAATCTTTCCCTTTATCTACCATCTCAATTTTCCTCTTTGCAACTTTAACCCATTGCTATAGAGTTTGTCCTCTGGAACCAAAGAGAAGTCTAACTTTTCTGTCACGGTATAACATTATAATGTATTTCCTTGCATTGCCTATAGCAGAGGTGTCAGATGGGGGGTTTATGAGCTACATAAGACTCACAACATCTCTAAATATGGCTAGAACCAGATTAAAATGTAACTGTTGTTTTTCAATCATGCCATGATCCCATTTGGGATTTTCTTGAAAAGAGAATGGAGTGGTTTGCCATATCTTTTTTTTCCCTGAGACAATTAGAGTTTGCCCAGGGTCACACAGCCAGGAAGTGTTAAGTGTCTGAGGTCAGATTTGAACTCAGGTCTTCCTGACTTCAGGGTTGGTGGGTTTGCCATATCTTTTTACAGAAGAGGAAAGTAAGGCACAGTGAAATTATTTGCCCAGAATCACACAGCTAGTAAGTGTCTGAGGTCAGATTTGAACTCAGGGAGATGTCTTCCTGACTCCAGGCATGATATTCTATCAAGTGACCATTTAGCTGCTAAAAAAAATATAATTAGGAAATATTTTACAACTTAAATAAAAATACAATAAAGAATATATAATATTCTTAGTCACCACAAGACCCACAAGGATCCTTATGTATGGACTGGTTTCTTTGTAATTTGCCACAACTAGCCTATAGCATCTAAGACCATACTGGCAATTAGTAAGTGCAGATCCAAAAAGAAAAAAGAAAAAAAATAAGATTGTTGTCTAGACTATTATGATTGTCACTAGTTAGCACAAGTCAGCCAAAAGAAGATCCAGACAATAATAATCCCATTTCATACTCTAATCCTTTGGCAGTGTCAACTTGTGTCCAGAAAGTGATGTTTCTGAACTCTAGTGATAACAGTGATATCCAAGGAAGGAAGAAAAATATTTAAACCAGGTCTATAATTCACTGGACACCAATACTTTGTATACAATGCTTTACATAGAATAGATCATCCATAAAATTGCCTCAATATTTTCAACATTCTTTCATAATTCTCCTTTCGTGGATTTGAACATGCTTTTTATCCCTTTGTTACCCCACATATGAGCAACTGCAAAAATCAAATAGAATTGAAGACATTATTTATTCTCTTGGATAAACCGTTCTAAATGCCAGACACAATAGGCTACCAACAAATTTTGTGGAATTCAGTTCAATGCATCAAGCATCTACTCTGTGCCCTGTACTGTGCTAAGGATGCAAAAACAAAAATAAAACTCCTAAAATCAAAAGCAAGGGCCATATGTGCAAAGATAGGTAAATAGAAACCATATACATAATTTGAAGGAAAATGAAGCTATCCAGAAAGGTCTAGAAGTGGAAATTTGAGATAATTCTCAGGATAATTTGGACAAGAAAATTATTTTCACTTCGAGAAATGGAGCTTGTTCATCAACAAACACTTATCAAAATTCTCCTATACTAGCATTGTTGTATGCAAAAGCATCTTCTCTCAAGAACTTTCCATTCCTTTGGGAAGTATAACAGGTACACGAATAGTTTGACACAAAATGATGAAGGGGGAGACAGAGAAGTTAGGGGATCAGGAAGAGCTTAATACAGAAAGTAACATTTGAGCTAAATATTGTAGGAAATTAAGAACTGAATTGTCTGAGTTATTTAAGAGAGAGGATTTAGGAGCCCTAGAATAGAAGTCTACATTCTATTGATTCTTTAAATCACTGTATCATTTCCAATGACTTAACCAGCTCTGGAAAACAAAGGGCCAATATTCCATTACCCATCTCCCAATTTCAACAAATATTGATATAATAAAAGTCTTATGTTCACTATCAATTAGAAGACAAACTGAAAACACAAAATTTCCCATTGACCTTGGGACTCAATTCTCAGAATCTTCTCAGCTTTGATAAGGCACCTGAAAAATGGCATTCTATTCAACCTTTGATCACAAGTAATTATAGCTGTCCTCAGTAAGAATACCTCTTGCTCACTCCCCAATAACACAGTGATACCATCACTAACAATATTTTACCCTAGAATTGTTAAGTATAAAAAGGGAAGAATAAGTCTTTTGGCGCAATAATGATGAAAATTTATGATAACAAAAAACACTTATTGAACATTGAGGTGGAACCATAAAACACTGGTCAAGAGCAAATAGCCTGCCCAAGTCTCCATGGCCAAAGTGAAGGAGGTAATTGAGGCAATTATTTGGTAAATTCAGGCCAAAAATAATTCTAGAGCAACAATATTGTCAGATGCTAATGGCTCTCTCATGTAGGATGGCTATAATTATGAGTCATTGTGGCAACAATGGATAAGTACTTTCGATCTTTCTCTCAGATCTGAATTCTAGGGACTCGTAAGAAAAATTGCCATCCAACATTGTTTAGTGCCATGTATCTGTTCCAAATTTACTTTTATGAAAAATTTAGGTTTAATAGTTTCCAATAAAAAAGGAAGGACACAAGCCCTTTTCTCTCAGTCTTTTCATTCTTTTATTGAACTTAGAATTATAGATTTAAAGCTAGAAAGCACCTTAAGCAGCATTTTGTCTTAGCTCATGAATCTATAGATGAGGCACTTAGGACCCTACTAGCCCACAGTATAGCAGGAAATCAAACTCAGATTCCCTGACTTTCAATACCTGGAGAAAATACTCAGTATATCTTTTTACAATGAGGATAAAAAGACATTAAGGGAGAAAAAAGCAAGAATACATCAGATGTATGGCTCCAGAAAAGTCAACTCTCCTTTCAATGTCCCCTGACAATCACGAAGGCTATAAATTACTTTAAATATCTGTTTCAGAGGCTTTTTGCAGATCAAATGAGATACTATATGTAAATCACTTTGTCTATCTTAAAGGATTAAAATTATTATTATTATTGCTATATCATCACTCCAATAATTATACTGGTATAGATATAAACAGGATACAGACCTCTTTGGGTAGAAGGAGTTTTCACACTGGAAGTCTCCTAGATCAGTGAAATTGCTGTTCTGGGACTATTAGGAACTGTTCAGTTATTTGTCTTTGTATTACCAGTGCCTGGTACATAGTCAATGTTTAATAAATGCTCACTGAACTTATTTATTGAATTGAATTGAATTGTTGAATTGTGTTAAATTTTGTTTGACCAGAAGTGGTATAGGAAATCAGGTGAAAGAGAACTTGCTGTGGGTTGATAAGGCATTTTATATTGCACTTTACATTTTTCAAAGCTCTTTAGATGAATAATTTCACTAGACCTTCACAACAAACCTGGGAAATGGGTGTTATTATTCTCGTTTTATACATGAGATTACTGATACTGAAAGAGGTTAAATGATTTACCTTGGATCACTCAACTAGTAATTATTATTATTACTATTACTACTAATAAAAACCAACATTTAAAATATATATAACATGCCAGTTACTGTGCTAAAACATTTTTACAATTATTTTCTCATTTGATCCTCATAACAATCTTGCAAAGTATATGCTGTTATCTCTATTTAACAGTTGAAACTGAAGCAAAAAGAAGTTAAGTGACTTTCTCAGGATCACACAGCTAGGAAGCGTCTGGGATTAGATTTTAACACAGGTCCACTGAGAGACTGTATCTGAAGTCCATTCTAACTATCATCTGACACACATTCTCCTTCTTTTTTCTGGGTTCACACTTTGTTCTCCAGTCAGAGCAAGACACTCACTGGAGACATTACTATTTGGCATGAGGGGGTCTGAGGCCTTAGCAGAAGAATATTTTTGAACATCTTTATACATAAAATATGAACATTTTAAAATAATCATTCACTATAAAGCACTTGTCATTTCTTAAGTGCTCTAAAACCAATTATTAGTTATTTCCTTTCCAAACAGAACCATTAAGATAGTTTGGATGATTTTGTTGTTCAGTCATTTTTAGATTTTGTCTCTTTCTTCATGACTCTATTCAGAGTTTTCCTGGCCAAAAAAAATGGTTTGCTATTTGTTTGCCATTTCTTTCTCCGGTTCATTTTACAGATGAGGAACCTGAGGCAAATACAGTTAAGTGACTTGTCCAGGGTCACATAGCTAAATTAGATTTAAACTCAGGAAGATTAGTCATTTCAATTTTAAGCCCATAGATTTATATATTGCACCACTTAGCATCCAATTTGGATAATGTCCAAGGTTGAATATTAGGAACTTTAGCCTTGTCAGGAAAAAAATCATACCACCTAACAAATCAGTCAAATGTTTCAAATGGAAGCTCTTTGAGGGTAGGGCTGTTTAATTTTCATCTTTGTATCCCCAGTGCCTTGTATCCACAGTAGCCACTGTGGAATTAGGATTAGATAGAATTAGGCTCAGACAGGCATATTACAGCTACAATAAAAAATAAAATTCGGGATTACCCAAATTCAAATCCAGCCCCCAACATTTACTATTTGTGTGGCCATGGACAAGTCACTACTTCAGTTTCTTCATCTACAAAACTCGGATAAAAGTAGCCCCAAACAGTCAAGGATTCTGTGAGGATAAATTAAGCAGACATTTGGGAAATGCTTTGCAAATCTGAAAGCACTATAGAAATGCTAGCTCTCATTATTAAACATTGATTGATGCTTTCCAAATTCTAACTTCATTGTTTAAAAAAAAACACTAATTAGCATGTTAAAGCAGTTCTTCATGTTGTCTACTGTAATAGAGAAATACAAAGGAGTATAAGTCAATCTCCAAATTGTATTCCAAACCAAGTAAAGCTTTTAGAGTTACAGAGCCCTAGAATTTTGCAGAAGTAGAAGCACAGACAGAGAAACATCAGAGTGAAATTGTTGGAGAACCACCTTGGGTTCACTCTCTGGTCAGTCTCTGACCCAATATGGCTGATATGTTAAAGGCCATCTCTTCAAGTATCATATGACAATGATTTCTTAATGACACTGACTTGTAGTTTTCTTTAATCATGTCTAAGGTATGACCAAGGATAAGGATGCACATATGGCAATTGGATCCTTGTCTCATTTTCTGATGTCACCTGTCAATCATACCCTCCCTGGATACATCTTCACAGCCAAATCAACATGTAAAGTTTTGGCCATCCAAGTAATCTGGATATAAGCAAGACCCAAGAATGAATCATCCCAATAAATCATTGGAGTCCTTCATAATGCATAGACCATGACAGATGTATTATGTGTGTGAACATATGCATATACATACGCATGTGCATACAGATGGATGGAATGAATGTTCTTAGGAGGATGAAATAGAGTGAAAGTAGCACCATTTGAACAGAACAGAAATCACAGAAAAGGAAAAGTGCAAAATAAAACAAAAACATTGTCATGTGCCCAGCAGAACATCAAGGAGGATGCAAAATATATAATAATAAATTTCCATTTCAAGAAAGCATATACAATAATAGAAGAAATTATATTTATGAGGGACCACCTTTTCATTGTTTCCTTGTAGGTTATTTTTCTGTTCTCTGTTGCACACTTTTTTTACTTTATTCTTTTTTTTTCTTCCTTCCCCTCCACCTCACACAGTCAGCTACAGTTAAATTCAGATATATTTATAAATATAGACATATATGTGTATATATACAAGTATACATGTATGTGTATATACACACAGACCTACACACATATACATATATATATATAAACATACATAGACCATACATATCCACATATACTGAGACACATACACATCCCCATACACACATATATGTATTTATCCATATGTAAACATGCATCTAAAACAATATTACAAAAATATTTTAATAAGTATATTGAGCAAGACAAAAAGATAGTGACTAAAGGTTGTCTTAGGAGTCAGGAGAGCTGCCTTCAAATGCTTGCTCTGGTATCTATCAATTGTATGATAAAGAGACTTTTCTAGAGGTCTGTTTCCTCACCTGTAAAATAAAAGGCTTAAGCTAGGTCATTTCTATGTGCAAGTTCTCTCCTTGAAAAGAATATTACCCCCTAGATGGTATTCATTATTTTGTGTTTATATTTTTATCCAAATTTGCCGATACACTACCTGGAACATCATAACAGCTTAACTAGCCTTTATGTAGTCCATTGTAAATTCATTAATACTGACACATTGTAGTAGCTTGATAATAGCTAGCATTTGTGTAACATGCTGAGGTCGACAAAGCATTCTACATATACTGTCTTCCTCTTGTGTCATTTCAGTCATGTTTGACACTTCACAGCCCCACTTGGGGTTTTCTTGGAAGAAATACCAGATTAGTTTACTATTTTCTTCTCCATCTCATTTTACAGGCAAACAGGATTAAGTGACTTTCCCACCTACCATATATCTGAGGCTGAATTTGAACTCAGGTTGTTTGAACTAATTTAGGTCAGCATTCTAATCAATGCACCACTTAGCTGCCCTATATATATGTCCTCCACTGTGCTCATAATTATTGAATCCATCTTAGGCTTTGACTGTACCACACAAAACACAATGTATGGCTTAGGTTTCGCTGACAGCTTAAGACTATTTGTAAAAGCATTAGAAAATGGGTAAATTTCAAGACGGAAAAACTGATGACCCCACAATGATTGTCAATACCTAGTATATTTAACATATTTATTTAACAGATGAGGAAACTGAAGTCAATAGGGTTAAATGACCTGCCAAGGAAGGACCACATAAGTCTGAGGTCAGATTTGAACTCAAGGAAATGAGTCTATTTTTTTGCACTTAAAAGTATTTTTCAATTATGTAAAAATATAATTTTCAACATTCAATTTTGCAAAAGTTTGAATTCCAAAATTTTTTCCCTCTTCCCTTCCTTAACTCTCCCCAAGACTTCAAACCATCTGATATAGATTATACATGTACAATCAGGTTAAGCAAATGTCCACATTAGTCATGTTGTGAAAGAAGAGTCAGAACAAAAAAGGAGACATCATGAGAAAGAAAAACAAAACAAAACAAAGTGAAAATAGTATGTTTTGATCAGCATTGAAGTTCCATACTTCTTTCTTTGGCTGTGGATTGCATTTTCCATCATGGCTCTTTTGGAATTGTCTCAGGTCATTGTATTTCTGAGAAGAGCTAATTCTATATTAGCAATTGCATAATGTTGCTGTTACTGTGTACAGTGTTCTCCTAATTCTGCTCATTTCACTCAGAATCAGTTCATGTAAATCTTCCCAGGTTTTTCTGAAATCCACCTACTCCTCGTTTCTTATAGAACAATAACATTCCATTATATTAATATAGCACAGTTAATTCAGCCATTTCTCAATTGATGGGCATCCCCTCAATTTCCAATTCTTTGCCATAATAAAAAGTTGCTATAAATATTTTGCACCTGTAGGTCCTTTTCTTTTTTTATGATCTCTTTGAGATACAGATAAAGTAATAGTATTGCTGGATCAAAGGTTATGTATAGTTTTACACCCCTTAATGCACAATTTCAAATAGTTCTCCAGAATAGTTTTATCAGTTCCAACTGTTGTTGCATTATTGTGCCAATTTTTCTATCTCTTCTCCAACATTTATCATTTTCCTTTTCTGTCATATTAGTTAATATGATAAGTATGACGTAGTACCTCAGAGTTGTTTTAATTCACATTTCTCTAATGGGTAATGATTTGAGTATTTTTTTCATATGACTATGGGCAGCTTTAATTTCTTCATCTGAAAACTGCTTGTTTATATCCTTTGACTATTTATCAATGGCTTGTATTCTTATAAATTTCAGTCAACTTTCTATACATTTTAGAATTAAGACCTTTAACAGAAACAGCTTTCTGTTTTCCTTCTCATCTTGATTTCTTTCATTTGGTTTGTGCAAAAACTTTTTGAATTTAATGTAATAAAAATTGTCCATTCTGCATTTCATAATAGTTTCTATCTCTTGTTTAGTCATCAATTCTTCCTTTCCTCTAAATCTGATAGATAAACTATTCCTTGCTCTTTTTAGATGTCTTTCTGAATCCAGGCCCATTGCTCTATAGAGTGTACTACCTAGCTATTTCATGCATTATCTTATTTGATGTTTGATAAATGTTGATTCATTGCTTCCAGATCTATGTTCTATGAATTTATGATTATTATCTTATGTTAGGTCTACACAACTAAGAGGTTGTTTAAGGCATGACACTGTGTTTATGGCTAAATTATTGGGCTGATCACAAAATTAGCTATCTGTTTACCTTTCGATGTACACAACTGGCCTTAGGAAAATATTGGATTTGAGAATTTATTAAAGGTCTTGCTTCCCTGTTTGATCAGGAAAGTCAGAATCCTGATTGCTTTCACACTCTTTTCAACAGGATTCCATGAATGGAGAGTCATCATTATCTTTATAATACTTGATGGCTTCTGTTGGGAGTAGCCACAAATTTTCCACATAGCAAAATCTCAAAGTTTTAGTCAGATTCATTATTTAATATCTGAAAGATTTTCCCTCCTAGCTTAATGATCAGTTTGCTAATGGCATACACACCTTAATCAGAAACCATCTGGAAACCATATTCCCCATTCCCAGCCTGTATTGCTTTACCTTTCAAGTGATTCTACTAAATCACTTTCATACCATTTCCTAAGCCTTAGAAAAATGCTTATTAATACTCAAGGGCACTTGAATTATTCTAGTACTTTCTTTTTCACCTACGGTATTTTGAATTAATTTGGGCATAACTTTTTTTAAATTCCCCTAATGATTCTACCTAATTAATCTGAGCAAGGATGATCCCAAAGATACAATTGGAAATTTAGAAGAAAGGCTATCTCATGGTGTTTAGAATTTAAGGTCAGACACTTTATCTAGAACAAGAAATAGTAATTAATTCAATTCAATTATTAAGTGCATAGTATATGCAAGGCACTGTCCTGGGTACTGAATGCATAATGACAAAATAAAACAATCTCTACCCTCCAAGAGCTTACATTCTATTGCCTTGGGGAGTGGGGAAGATGAGACAAAATAAATAAATAAATATACAGTTTATTCAAAGTAATAAAAATATTTTCAAAAGGAAAAAAATCACAGAAAGATTAGGAAAGACTTTAAGCAAAAGTCACACCCAAATAGTGTTTTGAAAGAGGAAATGGGCAAAAGTATAGAGGTGAATGGCGGAATATTTTGTGCAGGCAGCAAGCAGACAAATTTGACGATAAGAACAAGTATGGGAAATTGAAGAGTATGAAATGAGGCTAGCTGGAAGACCTCTTGAGGATTTTATTTTCAGGCTAACAATTTGGTATTTTGATTGTTCAATAGAATTGAACCTAATAAAATGTGTTCACTTTAGTTCAATTGAACAAATAATTAAATTTAATGGGTGGAAGGGATATGAAAGGTAAGAATTCCCTCTAAATTATCAATCAAGGGTCTAAAAATTATTGATAACAATATTGCCAAAACCCTGCATAGTTCTAGCTTGTCATTTCCCAAGCCAAGAAGCCCAAGACAGATTGTTGAGAATATTTTGACTATGTAGGTTGGACATTGGTTTGGATTACCAATGGAGATATGGGATTTCAGGCTTTGACAGAACAGTTTGGGTGGTCACTTTGGTAATATGAGTGTTCTGACAGATAAATGCAGTAGATAATTTCTCAGGACCTTTTATGGACTTTCAGGAAGAGCAGAGTATAATAATAATGAGCCTTGGACTGACACTACTTGGGATAAAGTTTCTGGGCATTTACTTACTATCTCATTGTCTTTTTATCTGTATTTATATTCCAAGCACTTAACACAGTGGTTGGCACAGAGTAATATTTATTTGTCTACCCAACTATTTATCATCTAGCAGTGACTAAGATGAGCAGGGTTATTTAGCGGCTCTAAACAGCAACACCTCATCTGTTAAATGGGAACATGCATTGTATAATCCAAATGGAAAAGGAATTCTTCTGGACAGAGAGGTCCTCTAGAGATTTCTGTGGATTACTTTAAATCAATTGAATCAGGCTTCAAAATATTTCAGATGAGCCTTAAATGAGATTTATAGTTGCTTAAAAGAGTTTGGACCATTCACCCACATAAGAAAAACCAAGTGGATTATGACATGCTGCAACCCACAGAAATGGTATGAAGATTAATGGATAGATAGGCAGGCATATGAGAAATAGACAGATGAGAAGTAGGATAGCCAAAGATTCAGATACAGATAGATGAGAGATAGGACAGAGATAAATGGATAAATGATAATGATGATATAGATATTTAAGAAATACATATTTACATATTTCTACATATATGTGTGTATATGTAGATATCCATATAAATGAATGGATTGGATGGCTGCTGGGAAACTGAGCAGGACTTTTAATGACCATTCCCACACCTCTTTCCCACTGCAAGCTTAACCATAAAGCAAATATCTTTTTTTCTCAACAATATTTTTCCAGGGATGCTACATGAGTCATAGCTGTATTTTGAAGAATTAACATTGAAGATCAACAGAAAGGTGGTAGAGAAGTTCACAGGAGGTGGACATGAACTGGTTGTAGCCCAAAGCAATATAAAACATGACATCAGAAAAATGTTCAGTCATTTCAGTTGGGTCCAACTTTCTGTGACCCCACTTGGGGTTTTCTGACAAAGGTACTAAAGTGGTTTGCCATTTCCTTCTCCACCTCATTTTACAGATGAGGAAACAGAGACAAACAGAGTTAAGTGACCTGCCCAGGGTCACACAGGTAATAAATGTCTGAGGCTGGATTTGGCCTCAGGTCTTCCTGACTCCAGGTCCAGCACTTTCTCTATTGCACTTCCCATGGAAATGTATGATGGGTATGGAAGATTGACTTTTCATGGAGTAAGACCAAGGGGTAACCAATAAGGGAGCTTGCATGTTCCATGGGTCTCCACTCAATGCCAAGAGATCTAGAGCAGGGTCCCCATTAGGTTGTGAGTCCCCTAAAGAAGAGAAATAGAAGGAAATAGAAAAGAATCACACATAATCACATAGGATTGGAAGGTCCATATGGAATACAATTAGCTCCCTCAGGAGAATCATTCAGACTGATGAGCACATAGCCTTGTCAAAGTGAAATGGGGTTAATTGCACTCATTTTCTTTAAGTTCCGGAGTTCTTTCAAGGGAAGTAACATGTAACCTTAAAGATATCTATAAATCTGTAGAATCAAAGGACTGTAGATTCAAAGTTTGAAAAGCTTTAGATAATATCTAGTTCACCCCTCTTGTTTTACAGATGAGGCAACTAAGGCATAGAGAAGGGAAATTGTTTATTTATAGCTAAGCAAGCATTGTATAGAAGTGGCTGGGATTCATACCTAGATTCTTTGGTTCCAAATAGAACATCACCCCCACCTATTTTACTGCTCTTTAGTATTATTCCAATAGTAAGAGTAATATTATTGGAACCTTTGAAATGCAGAAAAGACAGAATAGCTCATGGCAACAGCATATACTATGGAAGCCAGGGAACTGGGGAATTATCCGTGATTATATAATAAATAAAATTTAAAAAAATAAAAAGAAGAATCAAAAAACAAAGTTCTTCCCATTCCTGTTTCTGGTTTAGTTTCCAAAACAACAGGAACTGCCTGCAATAACTCAGGTTACTCATGCAATATCACTGGTTGTATCTGCAGATCCCCAAAAGGAAAACTGATTAATTGATGTGCTCTGGTGCAGCACCAAGGGAATTCATATTGGATCTTAAGGCCTCAGATACACATAATGCAGCCAATCGAGAGAGGGCTCCCAGCAGAGTAATCAATATACATTTGTATGAAGTCTGTGGCTGAGTGAACCAAATCATTGAGCCTGGCCTCTAAGGAGTCATTACTCAATCACCTTCTTCCAAACACTGACTTGCCCTCCAGTTTTCCAAACTGAGCTGTCAAAACAAGTGTTGACTCCAAGTAAAAGGTTCTGGAGGCAAATTTAACTCAGACCTACAGAGTTAGACTGCAATTAAAGAGATCTGTGTCAAGAGGACACTTGGGAAGTCCAAGTCATCTAAATGGAGCTACTCCCCAGCAACCTCAGGATTGCCAGAGTACTTACACCTCACCTAAAAGCTTTGGGTAATGTTCACTGTGGCATTGTTCATGCTGTGGCAGCAGCAAGAGACCAAGATGGGACTACTTGAGTGAATCTTCCAACTTAACCTGGTACCAATTTTAATCAGAATGCAAATGAGAAGGGATGGTGTGATACCATCAAAAATGCGCTGGATTTAAAGGGAGAGGACTTTGGGTACCAATTCTGTGTTATTTTGGGAAGCCACTTACTTTCTCTGGACTTCAGTTTCCTCATCTGTCAAATGAGGGCATTGGACTAAATCACCTATGCCCTCCCTTCTAGTTTTTAGATCTATGAAGTGATGATCTTTTAATGGAACCAGTAAGATCTCATAGAACCTACTTCCCCCCTGGCCCACTTTCCTCAATTAAGGGTCAAAGGTTCTTCAAAATCAAACAGGATAAAAACACAGCTTCCATCAGAACCAGGAGAGGGGAAAGTCTCAAGTATAGGTCAACTTCATCTCTTTTGTGGAATAAGAAACTAAAATCTATTTTGGGTCTCAGTAGATAGCATTTCCCTGAAAACTTTCACAAAGTCAAAGAACTGGACAGTTTGAATTGAAAATTGAAAAGAAGTAGTATCTATTTTCATGACCTCTTTCAAATGAAACTATTTGTGATCTCAAGTCATTCTCTTTTTTTAAAACAAAAATTATTTAGTATTTTATTTTTCCCCAATCACCTATAAAAACTATATTACCATTAATGTATTTATTTATATTTTTGAGTTCCAAATTCTTTCCCTTTTTTTCTCCTCACCCCTCTCATTAATAAGACAAGGAATTCAACATAGGTTATACATTTGTAGTCATGCAACACATATTTCCATGTTAGTCATATTGTAAAAAAAAACAGATTAAAAAACTCAAGAAAAAGAAATCAAAAAAGTGTTCTTCAAATTGTATTCAGACACCATCAGTTCTTTCTCTGGGGATGGATAGCATTTTTCATAAGTCTTTCAGGCTTGAATCTTTGTATTGCTGAGAATAGTTGTCATTCATAGTTGATCATCTTACAATATAGCTGTTACTTTATATACAGTACATTGCATCAGCTTATATGTCTTTCCAGATTTTTCTGAGAGCATCCTGCTCATCATTTCTTATAGCACAATAGTATTTCTTTCAACCTCATAGCACAATTTGTTGAGCTATTCCCCAATTGATAGGTATCCTCCAAATTTCCAACTTCCTGCCCTCAGAAAAGAGCTTCTATAAATGTATCCATACATATATGTCCTTTTCTCTTTCATCTTTTATCTCTTTTTGATACACATTTAATAGTAGCACTCAAGTCAAAGGGTATACATGGTTTTAATAGTCTTTTGGGCATAGTTCCAAATTGTTCTAAAGAATAATTGAATCAGTTCACAACAACAATGTTTTAATGTCTCTTTATCGCATTTGTCATTCACCTCCAACTTTGTCATTTCCCTTTTTCTGTCTGATTAGCCAATCTAAGAGGTATGAGGTAGTATCTCAGAATTGTTTCAGTGTGCATTCCTTCAATTAATAGCAATTTAGAGCACCTTCTTATATGGTTATAAATAGCATACATTACTTCATCTGAAAACTGTTCATATCTATTAAAAATTTATCAATTGAAGAATGGCTCCTACAAATGTGAATTAGTTTTCTATGTATTTAAGAAATGAGACTTTTAACAAAGAAATCAAGTCATTCTCTTAATGAACTCCCAAAGGCTTTCTCTGCTGTTAAAACTCCTTGCCCTCAGCAAGGAGATTTATCCAGATAACTTTTAAGCCAGAATAATGGCAAAATAATGTTCTCCACTCAAAGAGAACCACTACAAGGAAACCTGACTTAAAGATCTCACCAACTACTGCACAAGAGACCAGGTCTTTTCCCCAAAGAAAGTCATTCTTAGAATCTAACCTTCTGGGCCTGGGGACAGTGACAGTGACAATAAATGCCTTCCTTAGGGGTAGATGCTCTTCCACTACTCTTAAACAAGTTTCAGAATCTGGGTTGTGTCCATTAAAAGTATGTATTTTCACAAACACTGAAGTAATTCATGAAATCATCCCTAACATGGACATTCAGTACTTTGATTTTCTTAAATCAATTGTCATTGGACCTATCATGTTGGTCTGCTTGGATTCTTCAAACCAGGCTAGGATATTGCTCAGTAGATTAGCCAATAAGACTGTCCAATTGTCTAATAAAATATAATCTTTATGGGTAACAATTATTTTGTCTTGGTATCTTTGGCATGCCTGGCACATAGTAAGTACTGCTATAAATACTTGCTGAATTAAATTGAGCTAAAAGCTTAATTTTCTTGAATAGAGTTGAAATTTGAAGCCATCAAAATTCCTTCTTTGGTCAGCCAATGCCGTCTTTTCAAATCTCTGATTATGGTGAGGTTATGAATTACTCGGCCAGGTTTTAAGGGTACCCCGCAGCATGCTGAATAAAGATATTTGTATAGGAATGATGGTCATAAAAAGAATTGAAGGAGGCAGAGTGGGAAAAGGAGGAAGAAGAGAAAGAGGAGAAGAAAGAACCCAAATCAGAGAAAGAGGAAATAAGAAGCAGAAAAGGAAATGACAGAGAAAGCCAATGAGGGTTCTAGTTGAGAATATGGAAAGAACATTTTAGGATCTGAATTTTCCAATCTCATTACAAGTCTCAACCTCTGAGACTTGAGAAATCCTATGCTGGTTTCAAACCTCATTTCTAATACTTTTTAATCTCTCTGAACTTCATTTCTTCATCTGTAAAATGGAACAATAATACATATACATATATATGTATGTATATATATATATATTAGCTACTTATTTAAAAACATTTTCTTCATATTCCCAGAATTTAGCACACAGAGTCTCACTCATTACAATAAGGCAATTAATAAATGTTTGTAGAATCAATGAATAAAAGTCCACTTTCATCTTAATGGTATAGATGAAACAGTCTGAGTTTTTCATGATCCCATCTTATTTCTGCTTCCATGGAAAGAGAATATAACAAGGAATTAATATCATAGTATTGCTAAAGTAAAGCTCCCTGAAACAGCATCAGCAAGGATCCTAACAACAAAGGTACAGATACTTCTAATTGACTTAGTAATTCACCATTTCACTTATTCTATTAAGAAAGCCCCTGCTGAAGTGACAGCTCTAGATCTCAGTTTCCTTATCTATAAAGTGGTAAATGATTTCTAATACTCTTTCTGGCTCTTAAAGACTCTTACTGCAAGTCTCCCTGGAAAAGCCCATTCTGTCCGGAGCCTTCCCCACCGAGTATGAAATTCACATCCTTCAAACGCATCCATTGGGTCTACAGAAGACATTGTGAAAAAGGCTAACTAAGCATTCAGATAATAGAGCTTTAGAATATTTACTAAATTTAATTGAAATGCAAAAAGCCAGCCAGGGAAAAAATATGGTATTGACCCAGTCACATCCAATAGCATGATTTAATTGAATAGATCTGCTCTTCTATCCAGCAAAGAGCAAGGTCCTAAAGACATAGTAGTTAAGTATTGAGGTGAGAGTGAGAAGCCGGGATCAATAAAGCAATATGTGAATTTGAGTGGAGGTGGGGAGAGGAGAAGAGGAAGAGCAGGCATCAGAGAGTACTAGTTATCTGGGAGAAGGAGCAGAAATGATAATGATAACAATAACAAACAATAATAAGGGCTCACATTTATACTAGTACTTTAAAGATTGCAAAGCAGTTTAAATATGTGTGTGTGTACAAATCTCACTTGCTCTTCACAAAACTGGAAGAAAAATGATATTATTATCTCTGCTTTACAAATGAAGAAACTGAGGATCAGAGACAAGTGAATTGTCCATACTTACACAGATGAGTCAGAATTTGAACTCACTATTTCAAACTCTAGAACTCTCACACCTTCTGCTGTACCATAGGAAGGAAGGAAGAAAGGAGGGAAGGAAGCAAGGAAAGAAGGAAGGAAAGAAGGAAGGAAAGGAGGGAGGGAGGGAGGGAGGGAGGGAGGGAGGAAATAGGAAGGGAGGGAGGAAACAGAAAGATAGGGAGGTGACAGAAAGGGAGGGGGGAGGGAAAGAGGGAGGGAGGGAAGGAGGGAGGAAAAGAGGGAGGGAAGAAGGGAAGAAAGAATGAAAGAAGAGAAAAAAGAAAGGATGGGAGGAAGGGAAAGAGAGAAGAAAGGAGGGAATGAAGCAAAAAAAGAAAGAAAGGAGAGGAAAGAAGGAATGAAAGGAGTTATTAGGTGCCTACTATGTGCCTGGCACCATGCTAAGTGCTTCAGAAACTTTTTATTTCATCCTCACAACAACCCCAGGAAGCAGATGCTGTTATCACAGATTTTGAAGTTGAGTAAATCAAAACCAGGGTTTCAAGCCACACTACTTCAAGCTACTAAACGTCTGAGGCTGGATTTGAACTCAGGCTTTCCTAACTCTAGATTCTAGTTCTACCCACTGGATCATTTAGATGCTGGAAATAGAGGATTCCAGAAAAGGGACCAAAAAAGAAACCTTCTGCTTCATGATGTTGCTCAGGCTTCTCCCCGCAATCAGTCTCTAGATGGAAAGGTCTGGCCCCCTTGATCCAAGGAAGACCCCTCAGACACTTACAAACAAGCCCTCTGAAGGCAGAGCAGCCAAGTGGCCTGTAAATGATTACAGATGGCAGACCTTCCATCCAGAGCCACAGTGCCAAGAGTCGTGACTGAGAGCAGCATTTAACCACAGGGCTTCCTTGAGCCATTGCTCATGTGGATATTGGAAAATGCTTCATTCTGTCTCCTGCTGAGCAGCAAATATTGAATCCTGAGATTCGCCCTCCTGCTGCCAAAAGTACTCCCTGGCTATGACTGAGGGGCAGAGTAGGGGGCCTGGCCAAAAGTCACCAACATGTGAGCGTGCCCGCTGCTGGACATCCCTCCTCAGGAGACCCACAGAGAACTGTTGAATGTGGCCTCCAGCCAAAGGGCCCAGGTTGTCTCAGGTCACCCCAGGCAGGCTCCAGGAGGTGTCAGAATTCTTACCACTCCTCCCCTTTCCCACGCTTCTCTTCTTGGCAATGGATTGGGAGTAAAGTAGGTTTCAAATTTACCCTACACAGAAGTCAAGCAACTAATATTTATGGCAAATGCCATGTGCCTAGGATTACGGAAGCCCACACAGGGCTAAAATTCACAAAGTGCTTTACATACACAATCTCTTTTAAACCATTTGTTTCATTTGTTCAGACAGAGACAGATGAGGTACAGAGAAAGAGAGAAAGGGAAAATACAGAGAGACAGAGAGACAGACAGAGATGAGAGAGAGAGAGAGAGAGAGAGAGAGAGAGAGAGAGAGAGAGAGAGAGATAGGGGGAGAGAGAGAGAGATGGAGAGACAGAGACAGATGAGACAGAGAGAGAGAGGGAAGGAGGGAGTGGGACTGAGATGGAGAAGAGACAGAAGAGAGAGAGACAGAGAGGAACAGAGAGACAGAGAGGGGCAGAGTGTGTGTGTGTGTGTGTGTGTGTGTGTGTGTGTGTGTGTGTGTGTTGATGTAGACAGAGGTTAAGTAATTTGCTTAGTTACACAAATACTGTCTGAGGCTAGATTTGAACTTAGCTCTTCCAGCTTCCCAGCCTACTGTCCCACTAGGGACATCCATTGTTCCCCATAGCTGCCTTGGTTCTGAATCCATGTGAACCTATGACTACTAGCATTTAGTTCATATTTCTGGAACCACAAACAAATTTGTCAAGGGCTTCACTCAAATCTGGGTAAATTATATCTGGCATACAGTCTGGTTTGGTGTAGGATCTTCCCAATAATATTATATGAGGATTAGTTAAAGGACCTAAACCCCAAAGAAGAAAACACTGGGGTGGAAGGGGAGAGATCATTCCAGTTTGGTTAAAATACTGAGGGAGCTCTCAATTTGACTAATTCCCCTTAGACTCAGTAGACAGTGAATGAAAGTTTCAAGGAACTAGGGATTCAGTTGAATGTAAGGAAAACCCTCCTCCCCATTTAAGCAATGCACAGAGAAGGGGGCTGCCCCAGGAGGCAGGCAGCAGGCTCTTGTCAAGGATGCTTTAGAGGGCACCTCTTGATCAGAAATAGATTGAGTCAATGGTCTTCCACCTTTGCCAGCTGGTGAGTATCCATGATTCATAATTAGAATAGCAATGGCGAATGAAACTTGACTTCTGGAGCTATAAATTAATGCTCAAGCCCCACTTCAAATCTCTCTCTTTTAGCAATTGCAGAAGACGTTTAAGCTAAAAGCAAAGGAAGGAAAGTCTAGTCTGAGTTGTAGCTACTGTAAAGATTCAGCTTTGCAGAGAATTTGACTTTCAAAAATAACTGAGGTAGACGTTTAATGGCAGCTTCCACACAGAGGCCAGTCGGATTGGTTTTTATCACCACCCTTTAGTTGAGAATGCAAAGAAAATGGTATATTTATATGTTTGTGTATGTATGTATATATATATATATATACTGACTATATATACATATACTTTCATATATATACACATACACATATACTTACATATACATATGTATATATAATTACATATATATATATATTGTTCTACACCTATATTCCCCCCATCTATGCAAAGAAGGATGATAGATATGGAATAGGAAAAGATCTTTGATGCCATCGAGTCTCCCCCATCACTTTATAGAGAAAAATATTAAAGGAGATTACATGACTTGTGTAGGATCATAAGTGACAAGCCTCTGAGGTAAAAGGGGAAGGGAAGGAGTATTGATGTTGTATCTACAATATGCTAAGGACTCTGCTAAATGCTTTACAATTCTGTTCTCATATGACAATGTCAAAGTTCAATATATTATTCACGAGAGTTTCTATTTTATAGAGTTAGATATGGAGTTTTGAGTGGGATTTCACTTTTCCTTGGTCAAAGGACATCTAGAGCATTTTCTTCAATTATGGGTACCACAGTCTAGAAAAGACATTGAGGGGGATTTCTATGGAGTATGTAGAGGGGACCTTTCATTATTGTTGTTCAGTTATTTCAGTCATGTTCAGCTCTCCTTGATGCCATTTTGAGCTTTTCTTGGCAATAATAGTGAAGCAGTTTGCCATTTCCTTCTTCAACTCATTTTACAGATGAGGAAACTGAGGCAAAAAGAATTAAATGTCTTGGTGAGGACTGCACAGCTAGTAAGTATGTGAGGCTGGATTTGTAAACAGGAATATGAGCCTTTCTAACTACAGGCTTGGCAAGCTACTCACTGTACTACCCACCCTCCCAAACAAGACCTAGGGATGTTTTATTTGCAGAAATGAAATACCAAATCTTCTGTTATCTGCCTTCAAGTATTGGAAGGGCTATCATGCAAAGGATGAATTATTTGGCCCCCAAAGGCAGAACTAGGAAAGTGGTTAAAAGCTGCAAAGAATTCAATTTAGGGCCAATGTCAGCAAAAGCTCCTTAACAGTTAGAAATGTCCAAAAATGAAATGAGGCAACTAGGTGCCAATGTGGGCTCTGATCTGGTCTTAGATTTCAACTAGTTGTATGACCCTGGGAAAATCACTTAACTTCATTTGTCTCAGTTTCCTCATCTGTAAAATGAACTGGAGAAGGAAATGGCAAACCACCCCAGGATCTTTGCCCAGAAAATCCCAAATGGGATCACAGAGAGTTGAACACAACCAAAAAATGACCAATGAACATCAAAGATAGAAGTGAAATGGGCTTTCTAAGGAAGGAGTGAGTCTCCTTTCACTTCAAGTGAATCCTGGGTAACTATTTCCCAGACATACTGCATGGGGGATTCCTAGATAACCATGCCCCTTCCCATTTTGAGATTCTGTGGTTCTATTATTTAAATTCCTTGAAAATAGGAACTGTTGTAATTCCATCTTCATCACTTAGCATGGCATCAGACACATAGTATTCACATAACGAACGATGATTGATTCTGGTTCAGTTTTTAAAATTAATTACTATTTTCCTAGAAAAGGCAACTATACTAACTTGCTGTTCTTCAGGCGAATGCTGCTTGAGTTTTCTGATGTTAGGAAAGCCAGACAAAAATCCCAGCCTAGGTATTTCAGGTGGCAAACCAATTAACCTATGAGAGCCAGAACCTGTGTCTTAAGTCACTGACTAGCTGAGGTCGAGTCAATCCAAGCTGGGGCTCTAGAGCTTGGAATAAAGCTCTCAAAGGGATGGAGTTTCATTTTTTTCCCTTCGGCATCTGTTCTGAGCAAACAAGTCAAGCCTTCAACTTAGATTCAGTTTTTTCTTTTTCTTTTCCTTCCTTCCCCCTCCCCGAAATGTTCAAGGAGTCTGTACACTGTGTCCCTCCCATCCCAGCTGACCTGACTGCCAAGGATTTCAGCAAAGGGAAAATGTGTGGTCATTGGGATGAATATTTCATTGCTCGCTCCCCAGGAGCTGGTAGATCAGCATATACAAATTACACTGATGCCATGCCATAGGGAGCCTGCCCGGAGTCTTCCAGATAGGAGGGCTGGGAAAGCCACTTGAAATTCTAGTCACCATATGATGTGATTTGAAGACAGCTGGAAGCTTCAAAAGGCATTTGAGGGGCCAGGGAAAAAATAATAAACCATTTCAGGGTCTTTTTTCTTTTCTTAAAATTATTCATGGGCAATTCAAGAGGGGGTACAGCCCCTTTGCATGCTTTTCAAGTCTGAACACATGACTCCAGCTATTTTTTCTGAATCCTTCCAGTGTCTTGTCAATCACCTAACCAAATAATGGTCCATTAACCCATCAGACTCCAGGACTCCTGCATCAGAGGATGAAGAAATGGTTAGTAAGGGGGAAGGAGGGGAGGAATTCTGTCTGTGGGAATCTGAAGGGGAAAAAGCCCTCAGTTTAGAAGGGTCCTTTGTGTGACAGACACACTCTGAGGTTGAAAAGGTCTCTCATTCTGCTGAACACCCCTCCTTTTCAGGAATATTTCATGATGGGATCTTCCATAGTGGAAACATCCATATCTCATGATTGACCACTGACGGTAGGGGGAAGAAGAGGGGAAACCTCTGGCTATAGAAGGGATGGGGAAATGAATTGCAAATGCCTGACCAAGACTCCCCCCGCCCAAGTAGGAAAACTCTAAACTTAGCCATCTTTGGAAAGATAGGCTGGCCTAGTTTCCCTATCTTGGTAATATATCATCTGCTGCTGGGAGCCACCAAATTAATCAGCAAAGATAGATAATTTGAGCTACTCCATCAACAAGGATTTATTTTCTATTAGGTAAAAAAAAAAACTGGACTAGAGATTTTGGACAGAGACAAAAGGAAATAGTCACTGTGCTAAAGGAGCTCACTTTCTATAAATAATGAGTAGGTAGAGATAGACAATGTTTAAATGTATGCAAAAATGACCATCAGGAGACTTTATCACCCCAGTTCAAAGACTTAGAGTCCATCTCCCCAGTTCATAGACTTCTTAGAGTCCATCTTCCCAGTTCCTAGACTTAGAGAATTGCTTAGAGTATTAAGATGTTAAGTTACTTGTTCAGGGACATAGCTGATATGCACCAAAAGCTTGAGCCCAGGTCAAAACCAGCTCTAACTCCACTAAATATATAACAATATATGCAAGGTGATAAGAGTGGGGGAGGGAGGAATTAGCTATTGAGGGAGTCAGAAAAGGCCACCTCTGACCTTGGAATTGAGCACTGAAAGAAACTCAGAATTCCAAGGAGGAAGAGATGACCAAGGGGTGGATTCCAGGTCTAGGAGTCTGCCTGTGTGGGAAAAGGTTATGTATGAGTAACAATAAGAAGTTCATTTGGATTGAACCAAAGTATACATGAAGAGGAAAAATGTAAAATAATGTAGATTTGAAAAGCTTTAAAAGATGGAGAGTTTTTTTTAATCCTAGAGGTAAAATAAGGAGCCATTGGAGATCAATGAGCAGGGGAGTGATATTAGCAGACCTACATAAATGCTATAAATAGATTCCCATGAAGGGGTAGCATTATTCATATTCACAAGTCATATTTTCATTAAACTGGAACCAAAATTATCATTTTGAATGGCATGAAGTCAAATACAATTGACCACTTCAAAGGGTTCATTCATGCTTTTCAGGGCCTCCCTGTGTATACAAAGGTATAAAGAGTTAGAGAGAAGTGGCTATTGGTGATAAGGAAAGACTTACTTCTTAAAGGAAGAGCAGGATTCTGGGAAGCAGAGTTGAGAAGGCATAAAGAAATGGCCAGTACAAAGGTAGGGAAGTGAGAGATGGAGTTCCATACATGAGGAAAGGAAAAAGGTCAGTCTTGTCATTTCACAGCATGCAAGATGGGAAGTAATGCCTGGAAATGAACCTGGCCAGTCTGCTTAAGTTGAGGTTATAAAGGGCTTTAAAAGCAAAAGAGACAAGTTTCTATTTTGCCCCAGAAATGATAAATGCCAATGGAGTTTATTGATTAGAGACATTTGTGATACAATTAGATTTTTGATTAAGGAAAATCACTTTGGCAGTATTATGGATGATGGACAGAAGTAAGTAGAGATGATGCAATAAGATCAATTAGGAGAATATTGCAATAATTAAAGAAAGAGAATGAAGATGCAAGTTCAATTTATAGCTATGTGAGTAAAACTATGGGCTAGAATACAAAAGATATTGTAGAGGTAAAAATGGCAAAGGAGCAGCTAGGTGATGAAGTGGATAGAGAGCTGGGCCTCAAGTCAAGAAGACTCATAAGATTCATACTGGTACTCAAGGCACTTATCCCTCATTACATCTTTACTACTTTACCTCAGTTTACTCATCTGTAAAATGAGCTGGAGAAGGAAATAAAAAACCACTTCAGATCTTTGCCAATAAAACCTGAAATGGGATCACAAAGATTCCAATGAAAATAAAGGAACCACAGCAAATATGGAAAAATTTAACAACTAATTGGATGTTCAAAGAGAGAAAATGAGGAATTAAGATTAATTCTAAGATTACAAACTTGAAGATCCAAAGAACATGGTGTTTTCAACAGAAAAAGGGAAATTTGAAGGAGGGATGGGTTTAAGGGAAATGATAATTTGTTCTGTTTTGGACATGGCTAAGTTGAGATGTCTATGGGATATCCAGTTTGAAATGTCCAATAGTCAATTGGTAATGCAGGATTGAAATTCAGGTAGAGACTGAGAGTGAGCATATTGATTCATGAGCCATAGACATTAGGATAACAATTAAACCCATGGGAGTTGGTGAGGTCACTGGGACAGTGGCAAGAAAGACTAAAGAGATTCTGTTAGAGCCTTACTAACACCAGCAATTAGGAAGTGGGATCTAGATGGTGAAACAACAATAGAGACTCAGAAAAAGTGCAAAAAAATAAGAAAGGAACTGGAAGGAAGTAGTGACAAAATTCCAAAGAGGAGGTGAACCTCTATTCTATGCCGGAGGACAAGGGGGATGTCAGTTGTGCCAGATGTAGCACATAAATCTGGAAGTATATGGGCGTGAAAAATGATCATCAGACTTGGCAATTATGAGACTAATGGTAGCCTTAGAGAGAGCAGGTCTGATCTAGTGAGAAGGTCACAAGTCAGATTGCAAGTGATTGAAAAGTGAGAGAGAAGACTTGCTTGGACTTGGTGTATGACTCACATTGGTGGGTGAGAAATGACATGCAGCAACCAAAAGTAATAATCCCTTTACTAATTCAAAGTTCTTACATCATCAGATGAATTTCTTCAATTCCTTAAATTATCAAATGAATTGTACAAATTGGATGCATTTGTGGAAAAAGTTTTTAAGAAAGTGGCCCATTAAATGGATGATGTACTAGAGGATATAGGATAAAGTTCAAAAAAAATGTGTTAGCTGATAGAGGTGATTTGATTACATATATAAAAAGAGTTCCAAGCCTGGAATCAGAAAGTCTCTCCTTTCTGAGTTCAACTTCAGCCTGAGACACTTACTAGACCCTGGAAAAATGACTGAACTAGTTTTTGCCTCAGTTTCTTCATCTGTAAAGTGAACTGGAGAAGGAAATAACAAAGCACTCCAATACCTTTGCTAAGGAAACTACAAGTGGGGTCATGAAGAATCAGACATGACTGAAATAACTGAATAATAACAACTATTGCTTTTTATTCCCTTTAGTTAGGTGAATTTTTTTTCCGTAGTAATTCATTTCTTGACATTTCCTTTTTTAAAGAAATATATACAAATAGATATTTCTATATATACATACATACATAAAATATGTGTACATGTAGAGGTAGATAGATAGATAGATATAGATAGGGGAGGGAAAAGGAGAGAGAGAAAGACAGAGAGAGAGACAATGAGAGAGATGGGAGGAAGAGGGAGGAAGGGAGAAGCAGGGGAGAAGAGAACTTTTTAATTATCAGATCTACAAAAGTGTACTAAAAATCGGTGATGATTTATAAACAGAATAACATTTTTTAAAAAGGTTTTTCTTCATTGCTATAGAGGTACGCATTCAGTATACTCATTCCTATTGCTCACAATGACTTTGTTTATAAGGAAAGTGTAAAAGATCAGTACAATTTTGTTTCCTGCATTTAGTAGCTATGCCTGTTAAATGGTTATTAAATTGTGATGTAAAAAAGAAGTGACAATATTCAGTATGTGTTTTCTGAATATTTCCAACAACAATCTATGAGCACTGTCAACACCCACAGTCGAGAATAAAATTACCTGTTCAAAAAAGAAATTAGTAAGTGAGAGACTGAGACTAAAAGCAGTGAAGGCAGGGAGTGTCTGTAGACAGATTTGTCTGAGTTTGGCTGAGAAAGGTAGGAGAGATATAGGACAGTAACTTGAAGGCAAGCTAAGATCTAGTGAAGATTTCTTAAGGATGTGGGAGACTTGACATGTTGGAAAGCATTAGGGGAGAAACCAGGAGAGAGAATGGGAACCTTGCAAATCTTCAAAGAAAACAGAAGGTGAGGGCTTTAAGGGTACATGGAGAGGGCTCCCCTCCTTTGTGTCAGACTCTAGAGGAAAGGAAGAGTGAGTTAAGGATAATGGAAAAGGATTTGTGGATGAGGAGAGAAGAAAAGACTAAAGACATTGAATGGACACAATTTTCATAACAAAACAAAAGGCTGGATCCTAGATTGAGAAAGTGAAAAGGGAGAGATGTAGGAGGTTAAAGAGAGAAGAGAATATTTGGAAAACCTTTCCAAGGAGAGTGAAGACTTCTGTATTGAGATGGGGGTGGCTCTGCTGGCTAAACTTCTCAAAATGGAAAGGGACAGAAGAGAAAGAGGAATGACAGCAAGGGCGAGTGTCAATCGGGGACAAGTGTTGCCTACTTAGAAAGGACAAACCTGCTGATCCGGTTGGTTAGTGTTGCAAGGGGCCATTGAAGAGCTGTGCATGGGCACAGAACAATTGCAGGTGACAGGAGGAGTCACCAGCTGCCTGAGGAATGGACCACAGGGATGGGGCAGCCTTGCCCAAAGAATGAGCTCAAATGTCCATCTAGGTTTTTCTAAGCCATAGGCAGGACTTTGTATCAGGGGCTCATACAAAGGAGGGTAGGTCCACCTCAATTTTGGGCAGGGTGGGAAAGGCACCAGAATGGAGAGTACTGGGAAATTGGCGTGGAGCTAAATAGGAAGCACTCAGATCAATTGAACACTCACCAGTGTTCTGAGATGAGAGCCAGAAATTCAATAACTATCAGGAGGATTGAAGCTGGGCTCAGAGATAACCAAAGCCAAGATTAATTCCATAATTAATTTCAATACACGGTTACTGGGTACTCACTATATAGAAGCAGTTTGGTTTGGTGGATAGAGCATCAGACTCGGAATCAGGAATCCTACTGACACCATGTGTGTGTGACCCCATGCAAGTCATTTAATCTCTGAGCCTCTGTTTCCTCATATATGAAATTCGGAGGATTAGGCTTGATGACCCAAGAGGTCCCTGCCAACTCCAAATCTCCACATGCTGGAAAAACAGAGACAAAAACAAAGCACTTCTTGCTTTGACATCATTTAATGAATATTCTATAAACAGATAAGTAAATGCAGAACACAGAAATACAGAATCCTGTCAGGGTCTATGAAAGCCCTGGTAATAAGAGTCATCAGGATTACCTTCTTGTAGAGGAGACTACTTGAGCTGAGAGCCTGGGGATTCAAGGGGGCTAAGTCAATGAGGGAGATTTTCTAGGAATGAGGGACAGATTGTGCCAAAGGTACAAGAGCAGGAGATGGGGAACAACAAATAAGAGTTTGGATGGTCTGAAAATGGAAATAAGCATTTATTAATCACCTAC
>JAJPUD010000647.1:314716-383402 GCA_023553655.1 Myrmecobius fasciatus
AGTTTGGATGGTCTGAAAATGGAAATAAGCATTTATTAATCACCTACTATTTGCCAGACACTTTGCTAAGTTCATTACAAAAATTCTTATTTGATTCTCAAAATAACATTGGAAAATAAGGATTACTATGGTCTACATTTTATATTTAAGGAGACTGAGGCAGAGAGTAAAGTGGCTTGGCCAGGGTCACACAATATCTGGATTGGATCTGAACTTGCATCTTCCTGACTGTGGGCCCAGCATTTTGTACACTGTGGCACTCCTTCGTGACATGGAAGGAATTAAAGTGCAATCAATCAGCCTGTCAAGATAGTCATATTGTGAAGAGATTTTGAAAGTTTCATCCAGGCATTTGTATTTGATACTAGAGGCAATAGGGAGTCATTGAAGCTTCTTGAGAAGAAGAGTGACATAGTCAAATGTGAGTTTTAGGAATATCACTTAGCAGACCAGATGAGAGGGAGGACGGAAGTTGAATTCTGTAAGATCAAATAGAAGACTATTATAGTATTCTAGACAAAAGGACCTTAATGAGTTCAGACTACATGGGGCATGACATGACACAATATTGGAACAAATGACTAACATTGAACTGACTCAACCTCTTTTTAAATAGGCAACTGGGAACTTACTATCATGTACAATCATTGGGTTAAGTGGAGTTTCAACTGACAAACAGTTTGGAGTGGGATAAATAAGACCACATAAGGTTTTGGCCTAAACCACAATCTGGGATCCTTTGGTAAGCCCCAAAGAAGCTATAACAAGGTTAGGCAGGGATGGAGATATTCAGGAGTCAGGAGTGATTTTAGGGACCTCTCAGATCATTTACCATTGATAACTGCCTCTTCTTTCTGGGTTTAAGAACAGCCCAAACCAATTTATCAAATGAAAGTTATTTTTTTAATATTGATCAGTATATTTATCACAGGTTGCTTTTATAGTATATTAGAAAACAAATCTATTTGTATTGTTGGTATGTTAGGAAGACCTGAGTCTTGATCCTAGCATCTAGTACCTTTCTGATCTAGAACAAGTGACTTCAGTCAATTAATAAATATTTACTAAATACCCACTGTGTTCCAGGCACTGTGCTCAGCATTTTGCAAATATTAGTATTTGATCCTTAAAACAAGAACCTTGCAAATTAGGTGGTGTTATTCCATTTTGCAGCTGAAGAAAATGAAAAGCATACTAATGTCTGTGTTTTTGTTTGTGTTTTTAAGACCTTGTTTTCCTCCTCTTGGAAATGAAGAAATTCTATTAGACAGGAGAGTTTAACCTGAGGTCTAAGAACTCATTTTTTAAAGTATTGTAATGACTGCATTTCAATATAATTGGCTTCCTTTGTAAGTCTAGGTGTTTTATTTTATGCATTTAAACATGTTATCCTGAGAGGAGGGAATCTATAGCCTTCACTAGACTGCCAAAGGAGTTCCTGACCCAACAAAAATAAAAAAGTTAAATGTCTCTGCCTGGAAGAGTCACAGAGTTCCCTTCCCACTATGACTGACCATGGATGACAGAGAGCCAAAGATTGGACCTGACTCATGCATAAATCAAAGGAAGGCATGTTATCTTTGTTCTTGAAGATGAGAGATATTTGTGTGTGTGTGTGTGTGTGTGTGCATGTACACCCAAATAGATGCTCATGATCATGCACTACTGGACACAATGACCCTATAGCATATCTGCATGCTGTAGTATATCTTACTCTGACACATTAAAACAAGAGCAACTCACGTGTCATTCGGAGCCACTTAGCACAGATTGAGTAGCATCAGATAAACCTATAAGCCGTGGAAACCAGAATCAACAGAACACCTGCATGGTTCATTGGAGAGAAAGGAAGCCTGTGGTGGTGAGGACCAGAAAACGAGCTAATGATTGTAGAGGGCATGCTTTGTTGACTTCCTATTCATGGAGTTGGCCAATAATGAGAACTGATGCTATAAATTTCTCATTAAATATTGAATCACCACTCGTCCCATTAGGCCAATTAACTTTGAAATTATTGATGCCAGCAAAAACCTGCCTAGGCTATCATTTGGAAAGTTCCAATTTGTACACAGCCCTTTACTGTTTAAATCAAGGCGTTTTTCAAACGTCTCAAGTATCATTGTATGGAACCCTCCCTCCACCTCCTTCCTCCAACTTTAAAAGTTACCTTGTGGATGAATCTTCCAAAAACTCAAAAGGATTCACTGAAATTCTCTTTGGTCTAGAAATCCAAGCCTATAAATTTGGAGATAGGATGACTATAGAATCACCTATTTCTTGGTATGGGATGCTGAAGGGGAGTCATGGAAAATAGAAAGAATAAATAATCTGTAGAAAACAACATTGAGTGCACATGCAAATAATCTGACACCTGTGTCGATTGCTTGAGACAAGTAGCGTCAAACAATCCGTGGTTAGGGATGGGATGGCCATTTGAATTTCAGGCTAAAATTAAAGAGTCACAGACTAGAGCATCTGGTCAGTTAAATGAAGGCAAAGTTCGTAGACTGAGTGGGTTGGAATCAGTAAGATTTGAATTCAAATCTCACCTGAAACACTTACTAGGTATGTGACCCAGAGTTCTCTATTGGTGTCCACCATGATTATTGCTATTACTGTTCATTCAGTCTTCAAAGTTGTAGACACAAACCTGTCTCTAATTCATTGTGTACTAATGAATAGTAGTTTCATCAGTCTAAGTTCTTTTATAAAATGAAGGGGCCAGGCTAAATGACCCCTAAGTTTTTTCTTAGCTTTAAAACTCTACAATTTTGTGGTTCTAAATTGGATTGATGACTACATATAAATTATTCAACTATATCCCTCTGCTCACATAAGTGTCAGTTGCATTATAAGAAGATAATATGAAGAACATAGATGGCATATATATATATGCATATATACATACACATATAAATGTTTATCTATACAACTACATAAATATATGCACATATAGGGCGACTAGTTGGTACAATAGATAGAGTGTTGCGCCTGGAGTCAGGAAAACTCATCTTCATGAGTTAAGAACTGGACTCAAACCCTTACTTATGATCCTGGGCAAGTCATTTAATCCTATTTGCCTGTAAAATGAGCTGGAGAAGGAAACATCAAACCACTCTCTGCCAAGAAAAGTCCAAATGATATGAAGAGTGGGATACAACTGAAAAATAAATGAAAAGTGCATATGTACTTTTATGTCCTAGCTGAAGTGCATTATCCAGTAGATTGATTCTGCTGCTTCTATCCAGAGTGTTCCATTGACCATTGTCATTTGTTGACATCCTCCAATCCTTTAAAGTCAAGCTTAATAACTTCCTCTTTTATAAACATTTCTTTAATTTTCCCAACTAGGAGCAACTTTTGATCCCAACATATTGCCTTATTCTTATGCCTCTGTCATGATCTTATTTAAATTTTATTTATTTATGCACATATCTCTTCTCATATTACATCTAAGTTCCTTTAGGTAAGGGCCATAGTTTATTTATTGTTGTAAAAGATCCTTAGTACATGGTATTGTACTTAACAGATATTTCTATATTTATTGAATGAACATTTCATAATTCAAATATGTTACTAATGAATAATTCAAGTAATTAATATCCATTATGTCACACCAGTCTCTTACACATAATATATCCAAAACTGACCTTAGGAATTATGAAGAAATAGCATGATTCAGCATGGAATCAAAACACCTCCATGGACTCCTGATTCTGATACTTACTACCTCTGTGACCTGCAAAAACCACTTAACTCTTCTAGACCTCAGTTCTTCATTTATACAATTGGTTAAAGGGTGAACTCGATGACCTGTAATATTGCTAGCTTTACAGGTCCCTTATATTCCCCCATCAAAACCTCCTATTAGTGTCACCTTTCCATTTATTATATATATATATATACATATATATATACACTTATATTTGTACTTGTCTCTCCCAAAAGAATGTAAGCCCCTGGAGAAAAGGGAATTTCTTATTCTTTATATTTATATTCTTTTATATTTATATTTGTGTCCCAGCACTAACAGGATGCCAGATATTTTGTAATCCCTTGGTAAATGCTAGTTGATATTTTGGTTGAACAATAGTCAAGCCATTATCCCAGTTTCCTAAGCTCCAGATCTCAGGGTCATCTTTGACTTTTCACTGTCTCTTCCCTAGCCAGTTGCCAAATCCCACTGATTCTTGTCATTTCAATTTCATTCATCTCTTTCCAATCCTATCCACTTAAATTGTCATCAACTCAGATCAGGCCTCCCTTGCTTTGCCTGGACAATTGGAATAGCCTAGGAATTGGATACCACTGTCCAAAATTCTGTCCCCTATTAAATATTAGATAATTCTGTAGCTCCCTTATGCCTAAAGTGTATCCCTTTCACACTTCCTCCTGTTAACAGCTTTCTCTTCCTACAAGGCTCAGCCCAGTTATCATCTTTTACTCCAGGAAGTTTTCCTTATGTTTTTTTGGTCCAAATTCCCCTTTTGCCATTGTTACATGTATTTTACACCATACCTAGGTGAGCACATGTCCAATCTACTCTCCTGTACCCTTAATTATATTGTAAAGTCCTTAAAGGCATGGGCATTATAGTATCATGTATTTGTGTCCCAACTTCTCGCACAGATACTTGACACTCTATAGAATTGAACCGAATAGCCTTGACTCAATAATTCTCAAATCCACAAATCCACAGACAGTGGGTGCCTTTGTGGACACTTTATTACCCCACTGATTGTTTCCCTAACTAATAGCTGCTGTCATTAGGGACCAATCAAAACAGTATTTCTTGTATATAGAAAAACAACATATTTATTCTTTTGTTCCAGACAATAATTGTTGGCTTTTTAATACTAAATGGAGTTGACAAAATCACTGGTAAAAACCTTACTGATGAAAAATTTAGTCTGAGAATATCTAAAGTGTTTGTAGAGCAAGGTTGATTGTTCAAAAACTATTTTACTAGAATTCAAAGGAGCCTTATGCAAGTGAATACAGATAGAGTGTGATGAATAGCGTGTTGCAAAAGGATTAAGAGTTCTCTGTGTTGTAGTTTTCATTTTAACTGAATCTTCTTTCAGGAAGCATGGCTAATCCCATTGGAGGATTACATTCCACATTTGACAGATTTCTGGTAAATAATATCAATTTTATAGAGTTTAGATTTCAAAGAGCCCTTAAAGGGATCATCTGCTTTAGCCACATCACATTAGAGATGGGTAAACTACACAGAGAGAAGATGTCGAGCTCCTCCAAGGTAAACAAGTTCCTCTCTGAGCTAGGACTCAAACCCTAGTTTCCCAACTTGAAATCCAATGGTCTTTCCACTGTACTACATAAGAGTGGAAAATTCAGCATCGATTAGGTACAATTTAACAATGTCTATATCTTCCACAAGGAAGGAAAGATCTTGCTTTTTCAATGGCAATAGATAAGAACAGGAAGATAAATTCAATTTTCTTTTAATATAAAATGGGTAAGAGGCAGAGTTGAAAATTAGAGCTCATTTCTCTAGAGCTCCTTTTTTATTCTATCCACAAAACAACTTTTACTTCTATATTATGACCTGAATGGTGACCTTTGTGGGAAAAGGTAATATAGCAAAATATTGATCAATATGCATTTATTAAACACCTATTACATATCGGGCATTGGGCTAAGCAATGTTTGAATAAAGCTGGAAATAATCCCAATCTTCAGGGAGGTTAGATTAAGGGAGGGAACCTGTATTTATATAAGGATATGAAGATATGGATTTATGATTTCATTGGTTAAAAAAAGTGCTTTATGAAGTAGCTCTCTCTACCAATACATGTTAACCTAGAATTGCCTACAATGTGGAGAGATTCTGACTTGGCCAAGATCACTTAGACAATATGTGTCTGTGGCAGGACTGAAACTTAAATCTTCTTGGCTCCATGGGTTGTCTTTCTATCCATTACTCCATGTTGCCTCATATAATTACATTTACATATAAGTATATGTGCACTTTTTCAGTCATTTTTCAGTCATATCCAACTCCATGATCTCATTTTGGATTTTCTTGGCAGAGATGCTGGAGCAGTTTTAAGAAGAAATCAAAGCTGTGATAGTCATATGAAAAATAGTCTAAATCACTAATAATTAGAGAAATGAAAATTAAAATCAGTCTGAGATATCACTTCATATGCATCAAATTAGTTAACTTGATAGGAAAGGAAAATGAGAGATACTGAATGGGAGGTGGAAAAGTAGGTACACTAATACACTTACTGAGGCTTTGAATTGATCCAACATTTCTGGAAAAGAATTATGCCCAAAGGACTATCCAACTGTGTATTCCCCTTTACTCAGCAATACTACTAAGATCTGTACACCAGAGATAAAAAGAAAAAAGAAAAGGATGAATATATATAAGCTTTTATTTATAGTAACAAAAAATTGAAAATTGAAGGGATGTCCATCAATTGGAGAATAGCTGAACAAATTCTGGTATTTGATTGTGAAAGAATACTATTATACTGAAAAAAATGATGAAGGAGATGGTTTCATAAAAACTTAAGAAGAAAGGAGGTCAAAGAGATATATGGAGATACTAGAAGGAAAGGGGTCAAAGAGATATATGGAGATACTAGAAGGAAGGGGGTCAAAGAGATATATGGAGATAGTTAGCAATTCCAAGTAGTACTAAGCTCACTACACAGATAAAGAAATTCCAGTTTTGACCAGCAGTCTAATGATTTTTCATCTTAGGAGATGTAGGATTGTACCTATTTGTATATGGGGGTGTGGAAAAAATTGTTCTAGATAATGATTTTGTCTTCTGTCTGTTACTCTGCTATCTTATACTAAGTAATTTGGTATTTGATTTATGGTTTCTAGATGTTTTATGGGTAGAAAATACACTGATGAGGACTCAAACCATACTTTGTATAATTACATAGGAACCAAAATAATGAAGTATTCTAGAGTCTTGCTACACACACACACACACACACACACACACACATATATATATATATATGTACTGAAAATTAGAAAGCAATAATATGATTTATCTATTGTATCTATGAATAAGAGATGTGGTATTATTTACACAGTCCACAAAAAGAAAAAATTAAAGAAAATGTATATGAGTTTGTAAAATCTCTTTTTTATAACACAAAGCAATATATCTAGACTTAGGGGTTTGGAACTGGCCATGAGATTTCATCAATATAAGGAACTCCATTATAAGGAAACTCTTCCTACCAATTCAAATTGGTGCCTTCTTCAGTCATAGAATTAGAGAACTACCTAGAACACTAATTAGTTAAGTGACTTGCTCAGGTACATATAACCCATATGTGTTCTTGGATCTGAGGCCAATTCTTTATCCATTACCCAATGTCTTGAATTCAAAGAACAAATCAAAAAAAAAAAACAGCCTGATAACAGAATGGGGGAAAAAACTTTCCTATTACTATTGTTAATAAAATTTTATTTTCTGAAATTTACAAAGAATTGCCCCAAATTTATGTGTATGAACTATTCACCAATGATGAATAGTCAAAGGAAATTAATAGTTCTCAAAAGGAAAAAATGCAATTATCAATAACCATTCCAAAAATTGTTCAAATTAATAATCAGAGAAGTGCAAATTTAATTCTCTCTCAGATAGCACTTATATCCATCTCCTTGGTAAACATCCATTTAATTGGTGAAGAATAAAATTCAATGTTTGCCGAGCTGTGAAGAAACAAGTACTCACTCTCATCTGATGGAGATGTGAATTGGTGCAATCATCTCTGAGCATATGCTGGCAATATTCAGTAAAACATAGTGAAATAATACTGCCCTTTGACCTAGGATCCCAGTATAGAGCTATAGATATTACTATATTTATATAGTAGATATAGTATAGATTTATATAGTATAGAAAGAAGAGAATGCTATCTATATAAAATATTCTTGATGACATTGCCTAATAACAAAAATAAGAATAACAAACAACCTACGTGCCAAATAATTGGAGACTAACTGAATAAATTGTGGTAGAAGAATGCGTATCTTTTGGTATCTTCACTTATCCATTCCAAGATCATTCCATTACTAGCCCTTACTCTATATAAAGCACTAAGATAACTAAATATGGTAGATCAAGCCCTGAATCTACAATTTTGAGTTTTAATCTTTTTTTAACAGTTATCAGCTGTCATCTTAAACAAGTAACAACATTTTGAGCCTCAGTTTCCTCATCTGTACAATGAGTATTATAAAAGCCCCTACCTTGATATTGCTATGAGGGTCAAACAAGATATGAAAAGTTCTTTGCAAGCCTTAAAATGCTTTATAAATTGTATAAATTGTTGCACTGTGGTGATATAGAAGAAAAGAAAGAAAAATATCCTTGGTTCTCAAAGATGTTACATTCTTTCATGTGAGACAAATATATGTAACAAAAAACTGACCAGTGATCCTAGTCCCTATAAGCATCTAGTGTCACTTACCCAACATGAAAGAGCTTGAGGGAAGCTGCTTCAGGGATACCTGTGATGATGAATGATGGAATCCCATTTTATTATTGAGCAAACTAAGGCATACAGAGATTAAATGACTTACTCAAGCTCACAAAGCTAATAAGTGTCTAAGATCTCATCTTAGTTCAGGTCTTCCAGATGCTAAATCCAGCACTTTATCTGCTACTACCCAGCTTCCTTTCCTAGAAAGGAAAATATAGATCATTCATAATAGCAAAGCAATTCTATTACAGATATTTAGGGTGATTCAGGTGGAAATTAGTGGCCCATAATCCATATCTGATAACCTTGAAGTCCTACTACATTGACATACAAAGATGAGGGAAGATGGAAGAAGCAGAGGCCCAGCTTCTTGGATTGGTGGTACAGTTTAGCTCTCTGGTAGCAAGTGGATAGAGGCCTCTGTCAGAAATCAGGCTTTTCACACCAAGTAATCCATCCTCTGGGTGAGAATATGAGGGTTTCATTAAACCCCTTGGGTCAGGGAAAAGGGGAAAAAAACAAAAAATGGCTTTATGCTAAGCAATCAGTATGTGCAGCTAGTTGAGTTGGCAGTAGATATCTAAGATAAATAGGAAATAAAGAGAAGGCAAGAAACTTGCCTTCCCAGGGAGGACCCTCCACTGATTATAGAGGAAATTAAACCTACCTGGGCAAAGAAGCTCAAGGCTGCTCTGAACAACACATCTCAGGAAGCAGCTCAGACCTTTCCTAATCCTTTAATTACTAATTCTCTCCTTCTTGTATCTGGGATAAACTGAGTGAAGATCTCTCATCAGGCTGTAGTTTAGGCCTATGCCCTAATGGTGCTTGAGACTTCCTAATAACAAGTTGACCTATAGATAAAAAGCTGCAGGTGTTCTATTGTCTTGGATGAGCATTTCCCCTCCTGTTTCTCACCACCTCTTAATTAGCATATAAGTACTTCTTCTAAAGGTGATGATGGCTTTGGGAATTCAGGTTACAGAATAGCTGCTTCTATAGAAGTTCTCTAGGGAAATTTAAATTAAGAATTTTTTATTTACTAATATTCTTTTATTTCTGGGATAGATTTCCATATTTAAAATGTCTGGGGGAGGACTTCCGGTCTATATAATCTTGTGTTTTGCAGTTTGTGCTTTGCATTCCTCTACGGATACCTTGTCTGTTGGGAGTTGCCCTTTCTTAGGAGATGATTAAAAAAAATCCAATTTTTCTTTTTCTTACCTCAAAAATCTCCGATTGTTTTTGTGTTTGCTACTGTCCCAGACATTGAAATTACTTTGTATTACTTTTATATAGGCAGCTGAGAGCCCTGTTGGATAGAGCATTTCACATGAAGTCCATAAGTTTCAGTTTCAGCCTCAAAACTTATTAGCTGTATGTCCCAAGTCAAATCATTTGATTTGTCTCAGTTTCCTCAAATGTAAAATGAAAATAATAATAGTACCTGCCTCCCAGGAGTATCATAACATAATAATTGTAAATTACTTTGCAAATTTTAAAGCACTATGTAAATTATATTGTTATTATTACATATTTTGTATCTACTTAAATGTTATATAACTCCTCTCCCCATTCACATTCACACATTCGGGATCCATTGCAAGAATGAGGCTTGAGGAGCTGCCATATTAATACTCATATTGCTCGAGCCTCCTCATCCCCTACCCCACCAAAAAAAAATTAGTGAGAAAGAAAATTGTCCCATTACTATTTTTTTCTTTTGGGTAGAAACTATAATTACATATATGTTGGGAATTCCTAATAAAGAAAGTCCCAGATACAAACCTATAATCCAATTTAATGAAAATTTAGTTAATACTTACTATATACCAGGCACTGTGTTATTTTCATGTAATGCTGTACTACTATTTCCATCTTATACTATTTCAGAGCTACCCAAAGGTTGTGGATACAGCTTATATGTATCACAAATAGGACTGGTACCCAGGTTGTATTTATTTCAATCCTCTAGCCAATTTGCCCGCTGCTTCTTACCTTTGTGAATTATTTTTAAAACTCTACAACTGAAAGGAACTCTTATAAATGGGTCCCAGCAAAGCAGAAACTTTTTAGATAGAAAGAATCAAAAGTCAACAAATGTTCATTAGCTCCTGTGCCTTACATTGTGCTAGGCAGTAGAGATAAAAAAAAAAGCAAGAATGAAACAGATCCTGTCTTCAGGAGCTTACATTCTACCAAAAGGAAGCATAGTATGTGCACAAATAAGTAAATATAAAGCAATTTCCAGGGGAAATAAATATCAGCAACTGGGAAGATCCTGACAATAAGAACTCAAGATTGAACTGAGTTTTGAGGGATCCCAAGAAGTGGAGTCAAAAAAAAATGTAATATCATGTACAGGGGATAGCTAGCAGGCCAATCCACCTAGAATGGTGAGTATGAAATGGGCAATAATATGGCATATAAGGGCCATAATGTCAAGGGCTTTAAATTCCAACTTGAGTAGGCTTCCTTTTATCCCCAGGGCAATTAAGAGCCATTGGAGATTTTAATTTAGAGTAATTATTATTTTTATTAAGCAAACCAGAAAGAAAGTCAACTTCATAGTTTCCTACCTATAGGCCCCCAGATTTCTCCCAAGCATTGTATCAGCAGGTTGAACTACAAAAAGGAACAATCCAAGAAATTTTCAATTTGTTGTAGATCTTATTGTACTCTAATATCCTGATGAAAATCATTTTAATATCTAAACAGGCATCTTATTACTCTCCTTCAGTTTTCCCTCCACCATAAAAATGGAGTTAGCCACTAATACTTTTGTTTTCTGGTTTTCTCTACTATTTCAGGTTTTGCTGTTTTGGAACTTATTCTTTTATATATTGCCTCTTGTTTTCCACTTCCAAAAAAATGTAATCAAAAGAACTGGATGCAAAACCTACCTCTGCTACTTACTGCCTGGTTGGCTTTAGGTAAATCATTTAATTTTCATGGCCTCAGTTTCTAATATGAGGGTTAGCCTAGATGACATAAAATGTCTCTTTCAACTCTTACTAGAAGCTCCTAAGTTGTATTCCGTTTTCCCATTCCAATAGAATTAAGTTTCTTGAAAGTAGGGACAATTTAATTTTGGGTTTTCTATAAAAGGTCTAATTCCATGCAATTAATGGATTTTTGTTGAATTGAAATGAATTGAATTTCCAAATAAGCAAGATGTCAACAACTGGTGAGTTCCTGGAAAATCTCAAACTATACCAACTTTTGGAATAGCTCTCCTCAAATAATTCCCTGCTTCCTCTTGACTGGTTTCTCCATTATAATTTCTATCTTCTTTTCATTTTCTTTCCCCTTAGATATTAGATTCAGTTATCGAAACCATTCAATATCCCATCTCTGTTTAGAAATGATTCTTCTCAGCCACCCTGTCAACATTTATTGAATAACTATTTAGACGTGAAATTGCTGTCTGACATCTATCCCAGATGAGTATCTTCCTGTTCCCAATACCACTTTTAAAATTGAAGTCAAAATGTAAGAAGCAGGCTACATTTATTTCTGTATACAAATAATCAAATTTGTTGTGATTGAAAGAGTCTATAATCTTGTTGCCTGGTTGAAACAGACTCATACACAAATGGGCCAATATTTCCAAGTCTACATAATATCCATAGTACATAATTTCAATTCAGTTTTACCTCTGCAGTAAGACATAGTGGGTAAAGGGTAGACTGATTTAGATCAAATTCTTCTTCCTTAAATAGCTGGGCAACCATAGGTAAGTAGATAACATCTCTGAGTTTCAGTCTTCATACTTAAAATCTGCAAAGTAGCCATCATATCTACCTCAGAAAGTAGTTATTAGTGTCAAATAAAATGTGTAGAGTGCATCACCAGCTCAAAAACAGCTGGGTAAAAGGAAACCCATTTGTCAATCCAACTCCTGGAGATACTAGGCTGATGAAATGCTTGAATTCAGAAGGTTTGTTTGATCTTTGATAGGGCTAAAAATCAATGTATTTGCATTGAATCTGCCACCAACGTAGTGAACCTACAGAAGAGGGAAGGGGCACCAAGTTGCCAGTGGAGGGATGTACTGGTCCACATCATAAATAAAGCAAATCAAAGCTTCCAAGTCCATCATCAGTGAGAATGAATCCATAAATGATCATTACACCTTCAGGCAGGGGGGAGAGAGAGAGAGATGTAGAGAATTATAGAGACATTGATGAATAGAAAGATAGAACAGAGATAGGGACTAGCTTCATGATTTCAGTGTGAGATAAGAAAATTCTAATTAAAGAAGTTCCCGTGGAGGAGTCAAGGTGGTAGAGAAAAGCTAGGAAGCTGCTTGAGCTCTCCTCAGTTTCCTTCAGAAACAGCATAAAATCAAGCATCTAAACAGATGCTGGAGCAACAGAATCTACAAAGAGATGGAGTGAAACAATTTTCTAGCTTAAGATAGATTGGAAGGAAAAGGAAAAGCATTTTTCAAGAAATCTTCAAGGAAAACTGTCCTGCTATCTTAGAACCAGAGGCTAAAATAGTCATTGAAAGAATTCCTCAATCACCGTCGATCCCAAAATAAAGACTGAAATGAATATTGTAGCCAGATTTCCAAATTAAAAGTTCAAGGAGCCAGAAAGAAATAATTCAAATACTGAGGAACCACAGTCAAAACAACCCAGGACTTGAAAGCTTCTATATTAAAGGGTAGGAGAGGTTGGAATACTCTAGAAGACAAAAAATCTCAGCAAAATTAAGTATAATATTTCAGGAGAAAAGATGGGTATTCAGTGAAATAGGTGATTTTCAATCATTTCTGATGAAAAGACCAGAACTAACAGAAAATTCAGTCTTTAAATATGACTCAAGAAAACCATGAAAATGTAAACAGGAAAGAAAAAGCATATTATTTAAAGTTAAATAGTTCAAACTCTTGAGAATTGTATCTTAATTAGGGTACTTAGAAGGGGGTATACATAGACAGAAGCTGTGGGTATAAATTGACCTTGACATAAAGATATAAAAAAGAAATTAAGAGGAGGGCAAAGGATTGTATTTACATCACATGCTTGAGGTTCAAAAGACCTACTACAGTAGAGGGAAAGAAGGAAGGGGTTAGCTCAAACAGGAAATAACATATATGCTCAGTGGAGTATGGTGATCTTACGTTATAGGGAATTAAGAGCAGAAAGAGGAAAGAAAACAGAATGATCAATAGAAGAAAGGAAAAATAGTAGTTGGGAAGAGGGAGAAAAAAAGCAGAAAGGGTGGTAGAGAGGACAGAATATTGAGGGAAGCAGTGGTCAGAAGCAAGACACTAGTGAGGGACAGGGTAAAAAGAGAAAGCTATAAACAGGAAAGAAAGTAGGATGTAGGAGAATACACAGTAGGCAACCATAACTTTGAATGCAAATGGGATGAACTCTCCCATGAAACATAAGCAGATAGCAGAGTAAATTAAAAACCAGAATCCTACAATATTTTGTTTACAAAAAAAGGCACATTTGAAGCAGAAAGATACACATAGAGTAAAGGTAAAAGGATGGAACAGAAGCCTTTCTCATGCTTCAGCTGGAAAAAAAAAAAACAGAAGTAGCAATCCTGATCTCAGACAAAGCAAAAGCAAAAATACATATGATTAAAAGAGATAAGGAAGGAAGTTACATCTTGCTAAAAAGTATCATAGACAAATATCAATAATAAAAGTACATGTACCAAGTGGTATAGTATCCAAATTCTTAGAGAACTTAGGCTATTTTCAGGAAGAAATAGCAAAAAAAATGTACTAGTTGGGACCTCCTCTTCCCTCTCTCAAAATTAGATAAATATAACCACAAAATGAACAAGAAACAATTAAAGGAGGTAAATAAAATTTTAGAAAACTCAAATATGATAAATCTCTAGAAAAAACTGAATGGAGAAAGAACAGAATGTACCTTTTCCTTAATGATACATAGCACCCACACAAAAATTGACCGTGTATTGGAGCATAAAAGCCACACAATCAAATGTAGAAAGGCAGAATTATTAAATACTACCCTTTTCAAATTAAAATGCAATAAAAATTATATGAAATAAATGGCCTTGGAAAGAGAGACAAAACTAATTGGAAATTAAACAATCTAATCCTAAATAATGAGTGGATCACACAACAAATCAGAAACAATCATTTCCTCCAAGACAATGACAATAATGGGACAAAATACCAAAATTTAGGGGAAGCAGCCAAAGTAGTTCTTAGGGGAAATTTTATATCTCTAAATGCTTCCATTAATAAATTAAAGAAAGAAGAGATCAATGGATTAGGTATGTAACTAAAAAAGCTATTAAAAAAACTAAAAATTCCCAATTAAATAACAAATTTAAAATTCTGAAAATTAAAAGAGAGATTAATAAAACTGAAATAATAAAATTATTGAACTAATAAAGCCAAGGGCTTTTTCTATTAAAAAAAACAATAAAATGGATAAATATTTGACTTTGATTTTTTTTAAATGAAGAAAAACAAATTCTGTTAAATCTTGGAGAAATGAAAAATTGGAACACTAATTCATCATTGATGGAGTTATGAATTGATCCAATCATTCTGAAAAGCAGTTTGGAACTATGCCTAAAGGACTATAAAACTATACATACTGATTGAAATACCACTATTACGTCTGTATCATTAAAGAAATCATTAAAAGAGGGAAAGGATCCACATGTATAAAAATATTTATACCAGCTCTTTTTGTGTTGACAAAGAATGGTAATTGAGAGGATGCCCATCAATTGTGGAATAGCTGAACAAGCTGTGATCTCTGACTATAATGGAATAATATTACTCTCTAAGAAATTATGAACAGGCATATTTCAGAAAAACCTGGAAATTCTTAAATGAACTGATGCTGAGTGAAGGGAGTAGAACCAGAAGAACATTGTACACAGTAACAGCAACATTGTGCAATGACTAACTAGGATAGATTTAGCTCTTCTCAGGACTACAGTGATTTAAGACAATTTCAAAAGACTCATAATGGAAAATGCTATCCACATCCGAAGAAAAAACTATGGAGTCTGAATGTAGATGGAAGTACACTATTTTCACTTTTTGTTTTTTTCTTTCTCATCATTTTCCTTGCTTGTTATGATTCGCCTTTCACAACATGACTGATGTGGAAATGTGTTTAATATGATTGTAAATATATAATCTATATCACATTGCTTGCAGTCTTGGGGAGGGGGGAGAATAGAAGAGGGAGAACAATGGAAATCAAAAATTTATAACAGTCAATGTTGAAGACTATATTTACGTGGGAAAAAATAAAATAAGAATAAAAAAGTTCTCTCTATCAACATGGGGCAAAAGAAAAGGAAGAAAATATTTCAGAAGGTTAATGGAGGTTATTGGAGTAATCCAGACCAAGTAATCATGAGAGTCTCTACTCGAGTAGTGGTAATAAAGTACAGGGAAAGCCAGAAATCTGCTTCTCTTAGCTAGCTTTCTTTATTTTACCTGACTTTCAACAAGCAGATTCTGTTGGAACCCTTGGGAGTCTAATACTCATGCAAATGATTTCTCTGGGAATCCAGCTGTATGATTTAGCCAAATTCAGTTGTACAAATGTGGTCTTGGAAGTGGGTATAACATAGCCAGACCCAGGTCCTTGAGCAACATAAGCATCCTGTAGGGGCAGGTTAGAAGAACTTGAATGCAGCACAACAAATCCACTTTTCCTCGGGAAAAGAGTAGAAACTGGGATCTGGCTACAGAGAAGGATAAACTATAAAGAAACTTGGTATTTACTGAGATACTGGCGCAATGGATAGAGAGCTGGTCCTAAAACCAGGAAAGCCTGGGTTTAGGTCTTAACTTTGATATATACTGACTGTGTGATCTGGAGTCAGTAATTTAACCACTCAGAGATGTAGGCATCCTTATCCCTCCCTTAAAAAATAAATCAAATATCACCTCTTTTACTAAACCTTCTCTGATTTCCCCTCAGACAATATTGACCTCTCTGCCTGCCTTCCATGTCAAGTAGCATTTGGATTACATAATTTTTAGGAATTTATCATCTGTTAGTTTATATTATATTTTTCATATATTTTCTTAGTAGACTATATGCTTCATGAAGACAGTAACTGGGGATTAGTTAAACTTTTATCTCCCCTAACTTCTACCATGGTGATCCAAATATAGTACAGAAAATATATGTGTATATATGTGTTAAAAATGCTCATTCCACTGAATCCAATGACATTTGGACCCTGAAAATCTCATTTTATCAATTCTATCAATTAAGGAGAAATAACTTCACAAGCCCATAGCTTCACAGATTCTAATACACTTGTTTGGGTGGATCCTCAGATATCAAACTCCAATAATGAGGCAGCAGGATGTAATGGAAAGAGGTGGTTTAGAAGAGGAAAAACAGAAATTATCTGAATAGGTACATTAATGTCCACATAAAATAAGTCCAAATTCACATGGAATTCTTTCTCAGAAGATAGTGATTCATATTTATTAATTAATGCAAAATAAACTAATAGTGTTCATGTATCACCTAATTAATAGGCAAAAACAGGGATCTCTATTCTCAAATAGGAAGGGAACTTCCAAATCAGTTTTTTAAAACCCCTTCAGCATCCCACCCCCAGCCTCTGATTGAACCCTCTTCACATACATAAGGAAATGCACTCTTGATTCAATCACAGATGTTTTATGTAGAAAGGGGAAAAAAAGAATCAGCATAATAAAACAATTAACAATACAAAGAACAAATCATAAAGGAAGCCTGTCAAGCAATAAGCAAGTTTTGTCATATAATTTAAAATATTTAACATGAAAAAAATAAATCCTCCATTTGCAATGCCAAAAAAAGCAATAAGCAAGTGGGGAAAAGGGGTTTCTCTCAAACAGATGACTATCTTCCAAAAAGGCCAGTCAGGAGTTCCTTGATATAAAGAAGGCTAAAATGGACTGCCATGATTATCCTTAAATCACAGTCCAGTAGTCTGATTTCAGTGTACGCTCTCTCTCTCTCTCTCTCTTTCTCTCTCTTCTCTCTGATTCTCTGTCTCTCTTCTCTCTCTTTCTCCCTCTCTCTCTTTCTCTCTCTATCTCTCTCTCTTCCTCTCCCTCTCTCCCTCTCTTCTCTCTCTCTCCTCTTTCTCTCTTTCTCTCCCTCTCTCTTCCTCTCTCTCTGTCTCTCTCTGTGTCTCCTCAGTGTCTGTCTCTTGTGTCTTTCCCTCTATGCCTCTCTCTGTGTGCTGTGTCTCTTCTCTCTGCCTCTCTCTGTATCTTCTCTGTGTCTGTCTCTGTTTCTCTCTCACTCTTTCTCTGTCACACACACACACACACACACACACACACACACACACACACACACACCCCTCTAAATGGTTACCACTACCCTGCTACCTAATGCTCTATTTCCATTACTAATCTCAGCAAATGGAAGAGAGAAGACACTAGCCATAAGGACTTTTATTACTGTTATGATCTCTGCTTTGACTTCCTTATTCTCTACTCTCCTCCTTTTAGTTTTATCGTGAGCTTTCATAACCTTTCTTGGTCCAGACCCCAAGTTATTCAATTATTTTACCAGGATGTTTAGCCATTTTTCAAACTACTTGCCTAGCAGCCCAGTCCAAATGCCTGTTACATCTGCCTGCTCTTTCTTGTGTAAAGGGTTAGCCTACAGAAAGGCACAAATCAGCTTCCATCAATTTGTGACAAGCATGGCCCAAGTGCCCAGCCTCACACCCAAGATAAGAATACAGAGCACAAAACAAATGGCTTTTCCACAAAATGAACCCTGAGTTTTGACCTGTGTTTGATGCTGCTAAGGGAGTAGAATGATGCTGGGAGAGGAAGCAACAAGAGATTTAAAAATTATTGGAACTTTGGCCAAGTTTGGCTTGGCCCACATCCCCATCACGCCGACGCACCCACTCTTTGGAAAAGAGACAGATAATTTGGATACACGGCTCCTTCTCAATTGACTACAGGTAGTTTATTTCATCTGCATATGCAGATTTTCAGTAGAACTGCCAAGGTTTTCTTGGCTTACTAGGCACAAGCTCCAAGGACCAAATTGACTGCTGAATTTGACACAAGTACAGCCAGAGGTCCTGGCTAAAAAACCCTGGTGGGCTGGAGGTGACCTTGAGTCTCAAAGACTGTGCCAGGGGTGCACACATTTTGACAGGTCCTAACCCACCTATGAAGCCTTCAAGTTTGGCCTCGTGGTACACTATTTATATGTGGGCTACCTGAGGATGAACCTAGTTAAGTCTGGAAAGGCTTCTCACCAGTTTGTTTCCTCAACTCTCTCTGGAAGAGGAAGGCCATTTTTTTTAGTCAAAACAACTCACAGATTCAATTCATTTCAATTAAACAACCATCTATTACATACTGCTTTGGGCCAGGCATTGTACTAACCCACAAGAATCCAAAGACAAAAGCAAAATACTCCTGCCCTTGAGGGGCTCATGAGAATTAGGAGCTTGATATTATAGATGGAATATCCACACTGGTGGAAACTTAGATGCTTAAAATAAATAAGCAGATGGAAATTTTTGCATCCACAAGTCTAGATCTAAGTCCAGAGGGTGATTTCTTCTTTATTGAGCCCTAGAATTGGAATCAGAAGCGGGAGTTCTCATTTCAATTCTACCACAGTATTTGTTGTTTATCCTTCAATTTCAAAGAGGAACAATGACATCATGGGTGAAGTCTTGACTTGTGCACTAACTGAATTTCAGAGAAGCAGCATTGCACAAAGTCATCAGCCTCATTCTCCTACAATCCATACTACCTGTATGTATTTAGGCAAATCCCATTCTTTCTAAATCGATTTACTTCATTATAGAAGGGAGGTCAGGATTGGATGACTTCTAAGATCACTTTTAGTTCTAAATTCAAAAGCCTAGACTCAAAAAAAGATGAGTGTCCAGCTTTTCACAGATTCCTTCTTAACCAAAGTTGCAATGGACTATGGGAGTTGTCAGTGGGTTCTTCCTTATGGGAGGTCCTCAACTGAAGATCAATGACCACTTGCCAGGTACATTGTTGCAGGGATACTTGTTTTAGGATATGGATTGATCCAGATGGTTTCCAACTATGAGATTCTATGATTCTATACTGCCCATGTATGTCTCTCATTCTCCCAAGTTGCCAAATAGCCTTTTGATTGGCAGGGTAGACAAAGTCACTAAGTTATTTTTTTCAGTAATCACTTGCTTAATAAGAAGAAACAATCAATTAGCTTTAAGAACTAGGCTCTACAAACAGTGGCTGAGGATTCATAGGAATGATATTCTTGGGTGATTGAGATGATGTTTATAAAGCACAAGAGCAAAGGACGAGTTGGGTAATTGCTTGAGATTTACCACCAGAGTCATCGCCTTGACAGACTGAGTCTTTTTATAGCAAAACTGAGTCTTTCTGTGCTTTACAAGACTGTGGAGAAAATGTGATATGGAGCCAGTGAGTGACCTTTAGTTGACTGCCCAGAAAGCAGATAATGGCATTGGTACAAGAAGCTAGAGAAGGCTACTCACAAAATCAGAGCTGGCATCTTTTTTGGTGTGTGTGTGATAATGTAGGGGAGGAGAGATGGCTTTTATAGAAACTCTTCTTGCTGATGGAAGTCAAGAACTCATAGACTAAAAAAACACCTCATAAATTAATGCTTATAGTCTTTCCCTTGTTATATGGGAGTTGGAGAAGATGCTGAAATGACCAGAAAGGAAAGAAGAAAGGAACTGATTTAATTGGGGCAGACATAAGGGTATCTTTAAAAACTAAAAACAAACTCTTCCATCCCAATGGAGACAGAAGCATTTCCTGCAAAAGGTCCTGGAGATGGATTCAAGGGTTTTGAATATTGAATTGTACTCAGGAAGATTTGAGTGCAAATCCCATCTCAGATACTTACTAGATATGTCATCCTAGGCAAGTCACTTAATCTCTTTTTGTGCCTCAGTTTCCTCATCTGTAAAAGCAGGGTATTGGAAAAATAGCAGCCCTTTACCGATGATTCTTTAATCTAATTTTGATTTCCAGTCCTGCCACTTCCCAGACCTTTGTTTGCAGTAGCAAAGAAGTAGAAATAAAATATATGTCCATCCAATATCGAATGGCTAACCAAATTGTGGCACATGAATATAATTGAATCATATTTTACTCTAAGAAACTATAAATATGGGGGCAGCTAGGTGGCGCAGTTGATAAAGCACCAGCCCTGAAGTCAGGAGGACCTGAGTTCAAATCTGGTCTCAGACACTTAACATTCCCTAGCTGTGTGACCCTGGGCAAGTCACTTAACCTCAATTGCCTCAGCAAAAGGCAAAAAGAAAAAAAAAAGAAAAAAAGAAAAGAAAAGAAGCTATAAATATGATAAAACAGAAAGACTTACATGAATTTGTTGTTGTTTGTCCTTAGTTTGTGAAGAAGACCATGACATTGGGAAGGTGATGTCATGACTTGCAAGTGAATTGGATTTAAACGAGGGAGGGCTGTGCAAAGTCAACAGCTTCACTGTCTCCTTCAGAGCTATCTGGGTCCAGTGGCAAGTTATAAGATCAGGATGACTGGAGATGTCCCCAGATGCAGAAGGAAACTGACTTTTTTTAGCTCAAGTCTTGCCCCAATCTCAGTTTGTCTCAGACAACACCCGTTCAGTGATCTTAGATATTTTATCTGCATAATTCCATATTGCTTTCTAGAAGGATTATATAATAATTTTGTCCTCCGTATCTTGTCTAGTATGTATTTACTGAGATATATCACCCACAACCAGACATTTAATTCAAGATAGGCAAAGATGAACCATGATTTGTATAAGCCATATAAAATTTTAAGAATTAATGTTATTTTTGCAAAAGAACAATATTATATCCAGTGTTAGATCTGAATGATTTTAAGGTGAATTCATTTCAGCAAACATTTGTGTAAAACACTATGCTAGACACAAGGGCAGTTATATAAAGACATATTTTTTGCCCTCAAGAAACTTACCATTTTAGAGAAAACATAAGACATAAACACAGATAACTAAAACACATGAATTAATACAGAGTGAAGTGAACAGAGCCAAAAAATCAATATACACAGTGATTATCAACAGATGAATAGTGTTATGGAGTAATAGCTAGAGAACAATCAGCAATGAATGTTGGGAAATTACAAATAACAGGATGGTTCTGTCTTTGCAGAGGTGACAGCACATGGGGGTGGAATAGTGCATATATTTTCAGGGGTTTTATGTATTGATCACATTTGCTCATTTTTTTCCCTTTCCTTTTTCTTCTAAAAAAAAAGTTCTTTAGAGAAAATGTATTTCTGGAGGCAAAGAGGATAGATACAAGAAAAAACTTAGTCAATATAAAAACAAAATATATTAAAAGTTTATTTTTTTAAAAACAATCTTGTGACTTGGCTAAGTCACTCTCTGGCCTTGGGGTTTTTTTTCTGTCCAGTAAAAGGAGACTTGATAACTGAAAATGTCCCTCTCTACCTAGATCTCATGTTCCTGATGATTTTTGAAAACTCTATACAAGACTAGACAAAATGTTTAGCAGGCCAGCCCAACTTGGCTTCTGAAATATGTCAGTGACACCAACTGACCTGTTGACAGGGAGAAGAGCTGTTTTAAACCAAAGAACCTTTGCCAACAACCCAGTATTTACATTTGAACTCAATTCATCATATTTGCAAAAAGGTCAGACATGACTGAGGAGCCCAGCTCAGTGGTTTTATTTAAATTAAACTGGATTTCTTTTAAAGAGAACAATTTTTTATTGCATTGGGCCTGTAACAGAAGGAACATTTGATTTGTGTTTAAAGGTCAGAAGCCATAAGAAGCCTGGTCAGGATTGGGGGGTGTTTCAAGCTGATAAATCCTGATGGAATTTTCCCAGTGGGTTGTTGATGGTGGGAGGTAACTCCCCCCAAACATCCCATCAAGCTGCCCCCCACACCTGGAAAGTCTTCTCTCCTCATCTCCAACTTCTAGTCTTACTTCAAGGTTTAGTTCAGATAAAGCTCTTCCTGATCCCCCAAATGATGTGGTTGCCTTTTCTTTGTCAAATTCCCTTGCTTTTCAGAGGTTATCCTTTTTGGTGATATGAACTCCTTTGGCTTCTGGGAAAGCCTATTCACCCCTTCTAAAAAAAAAATAAGCACAAAATAAAATTAGTAGGATTAAGGGAAATCAATTACATTGAGTTATCATAATATTTCTTTAAAAAACAAATTCACAGGCCCCAGATTAAGAACCGCTGTTATATTTACTTATTTGTGTGAATAAATGCAGAGATCATCTTGGTTTTGCCTTTGTATCCCTAACACCTAGTTTAACACCTTGCCTGTAGTAAGAGCTTAAATTCTTATTGGATTAAATTCAATGGATGATCTTTTTGAGATAAATCCTTTGATCAAGGCAGTTAGGCAGATATGGTCCTGGAGTCATAAATTCATCATCCTGATTTCAATTCCAACCTCAGACACTCACTAGCTGAGTGATCCTGGCCAAGTCACTTAATCCAGTTTGCCTCAGTTTCCTCATTTGTAAAATGAACTGGAGAAGAAAATGATAAACCACTTCAGTATCTTTGCTAAGAAAACTCCAAATGGCATCATGAAGAGTTAAACATTACTGAATAATTCTTTTGATCAAAGTCAGAGAAGTCAGGAGACCTCAGGAGACTATATTTATCCCTTTCTCATGGTGACTTCCTCCATCCCTGTTTTGATATATCTTGGGTCGGAATAAGAAATTAAATGCAAATTTGGGATAACACTTGAAGGCCAGTAGATCACACAGAAAAAAACATTAGAAACTCAGAAATGCATAAAATATATGTATAGTATTGTATAATATCAACACATTTTATTTTTAATACAATAATATTTCAGACTTATAATTCTCTAGTATAAAGGGAAGGCCAAATAATTTAGGAGATTTTTCTAAATTGCAGGGACTTGATGGTAGCCCCTAACCCTTATGGTGTAAAAAGAATTTCAGTTTATGCATTGTAATATAAGCTACCTGAAGGGAAGGACTGCTTCTGAGCCTTAGTTAAAGTTCCAGCAAAAAATATAAATGTAATATGTATTAATTGTAATGTTTGATGCACTCAGTGATGTTGCTGTGGTCCCCTCCATTTTAACAATTAGACCTGATCCCAATTTAGCTCTCTGAATGTTGACATAGAGGATAAAGTCTTTTCTTAGAGTCAGGATTGGTATTTGAATCCCACTTCAGATATTTATTACACATAAACCTCTGAATAAATGATAAAATCATAAATATAGAGTTTGAAGAATCTTTAGAGGTCACCTATACCTCTTCTTTGTACAGGTGAGCCTCAGAACAGAGGCCCAGAGAGGCTGAAATTTATCCAAGATCATACAAGTTGTCAGAATTTGAACCCTGGTCCTTCAACTCCAAATCCCACATTGTTTCCACTTTATCATGTTTCCCTCAAGTCACTGAGAGACATCACTGTGTTATCACGAAGGTTCTGGACTTGGAGATATAAATTACTAGGCTCACAAATTATCACAGACACACTGGCTGTGTAATCTTGAGTAAAACTAAACTTTTGTTAACTTCATTTTCCTCCTATATAAAATGTAGAAAATAATGTTTATAATTCATAACTCACGAGTCTCATGAGAGATAAATAAAATCATATATATGGAGTGCTCTTTACAAAACCCTAAAAATCTGTAGAGAAATCCCCAAAAGTCTTCATGCAGTTTTAAGCTATCTGAAAATATCTTTTAAAAATGTAAAATAGCTTAAAACTACAGTAAGACTTGAAACACTCTGTATAAATATGTTATTTATATTATCCTTATTTATGCTAAAGAGGAGGGAAGCCATGAAATCAATCCAATGACTTTTGATAACTATAGTTATAGATGGATAATTATAGAAAACCCTAGATGCTTCCTAGACCAAGAACCTTATCCTCATTAAACTTACAACTTAGCACATATTTTGTTTTAAGCCCAGAGAGTTACTGGATAAAGTAACAAAGGTGGTAAAAGTGATTTGGGATTTGAAATCATGAAAATGAAAGTTCAAATCCAGCCTAAGACACTTACTAGCTGTGTGACCCTGAGCTAGTCACTTTAACTTTGTCAACCTCAGTTTCTTCAACTGTAAAACAGGGATAATAACAAGCCAGGGTTGTTGTAAAATAATATATGTAAAGCGCTTTGAGAGTCTTAAACTATTATAGTCTTCAGAAAGGATATTTATTTACAGATTTGGGTGTAAATGAATGTAAATTATAAATGAATTTTGCAATGTCCCTACAGTCCTCTGGTCCAGGAGCCATACCTATGAATCTTAAAATGATCCTTTTCTCCTCCCCATATCTGTGTCTTACCCTACTACCCTATCCACCAAAACCAGGATTTTTATTTTAACAAATGTAAGGACAGTAGGATAGAGCATCAATAAAACCAAGGTTTTAGTTGTTGGATACTGGAAAGAATGTTGGATTTAAATTCCGGGGAAATAGGTTAAATTCTGCCTCAGCCACTTGCCATTTTCGTGACCTGGAGAGTACCATCTGACCTTTCAACATTCTGCTGAGCGTGTTAGATTACATAAGGATTTTATTCTTTTAGTATATCTGTAATTAACTCCAAAGTGAGAGAAATGGAAATGAGAAAGTGGTAAATGATAGAAAGGGAATAATTGTAGAGATCATCTCAAAATCCAAAATCCCCATAAATTTTAGACTTCCTCCATTTCTAATGTAATGTTTAACTTCTCCAAACCTCAGTTTCCCCATCTATTGTGACACAGTCAGACTAGAGGTCCTCTGAGGTCCCTTCTAGTTCCAAATCTCTGATCTTATGGATTCATACAACCGTATCTTTCTCTGTGCCTGCAGAAAGTGGCACCTACACAAATTATATTTAGATGCAGATACAGAAACATCCATCCCCCAAGCTTATTTTTTAAGTGGAATTTGAATGCATTAAGAAGGCTTCAAACTTTTTAGTCCATACTAATGTTGCTGCCATCGATTTGAATAGCTAAAGACAGAGCTGGTTTTGCAAGCCTTGCTGGAAGTGCACAATTCTCCCAACACTTACAAGGCTACAGGGGAGCCACTGTACTAAGTGCTAGTGATAACAAGACAAAATGAAAGAACAAAAACACTCTGTCCTCAAAAAGAGTATACATCATGCTGAGCCTGGTGGGTTTGTAAGATTTTAGTCTTTCAAAACTTTAAAGATCAACTCCATTATGCTGGAGCAGAAAAGGTAGTAAAGGTTGAGAGAGTGTAAATAACAGGGAAGGAATATTAATAAGCATGATCTCTTATATTCCTAAATCCCCTTCAATTTTCATGTTTCATTCCAAAATATAAAATTTCAACCCTTTCCAGAACAGTTAAGAAGGGGCTGATGTAACCAACTATCTTATGCAGTAACTAGAGGCCTCTGTACTTAACTACCACATTGAATTAGAATTTTAGATTCTAGGGGCTCCAAATTCTTCTGATAGCAGACATCTTTCCATCATAATCCTGAGAAATAGCCACATGGTCATCCAGCTTCTGCTTTCTTTCTTTCTTTTTTTTTACTAAGTAAAAGAGGCCATTCTTTGCCTCATTCTTACCTAACCTTAATCACTGAATGACTGTTGCCTTAGAGAAGTTGAGACCTGGGAAAGATCTTAGCTTAAAAAGGCCAAAGTCTCCCACTGCATCCAAGGCCATCTCCAGTCGTCTTGATCTGTTCCATTTTCAAGAATGAGCAACAAACAATAAGATATGGGACAAACCTTTGACCTCCCTGGTATGAGTCAGGAGGGGGTACCTTTGTAATATTGATGATAAAAATATATAAAATTAAGACAGAGAAATGGAAAATCTCTAAGTTCCCTTGTGACAATGTCATTCATCCTTTAACATGTCTGTGACATCCCTCAATCTACCATCCTAGTAAGTTAATCAAGAAAAGAAATAATGTTAATTTTCCATGACGTTTTTAGTGTACCACTGTTATCTCTTAGTGACCTCGACAATGTTTTTTAAATGCTCCTAAAGGATCTGTTTAATAATCTGTTCTATAATTTTGCTAATTATGGTTCCAGGAATCTAAACTTTTCAAAATTCAGCATTTCCCTGTCTCATTTTTTGATACCTCTTCAATCACCTATAGGTTCTTTGATATCATAGCTAGAGATCTGAATTCTTTTAAAGTTACAAGATTTGGGGGCAACAAAAATAGGAGATTGTATTTTCCCTTTACTGACAATGAGTATTGACATTTTAGAATAATAATTTCAATGTAAATAGGTCATCACACATCCTAACCCTCAATTTTTAAGGACAACCAAAAGTCTATCTGACCTAAGACTATCTTGGCCAATGACAGACTAAGAAATTAGAAAGTCTCTTCTCCCCACCAAAACGCAACACACTACTTCCAAGACCACTGTTTGACCAGTCATGAATCCATCAAAACTCTGCTTTCTCTTTATGGGAAAATGGCTCTTATTCAGAAGCCCATTTGCCCCACAGAAACATTCTTTACTATATGTCAACTGATGTTTCCACCTATCTACCCTAGCTTGTATTTATGGATGAAATAAAGTCTTACTCACTTGTATCTTCAAGTGTAAACAGTGGGCTCACTTTGAATGACAGTGTTTTTTCTTCACTATTTCCTCATCTATCTTGGCTTGATCATTTTACCTTTATTATTTGAAGACTACCTCTTGAGAAGATGGAAGCATGACAGCATAAACATAACTCTGCCTTAATCATACATACTTTTTTTGCATCTGATCACTTTATATTACTTACTCTCAAGTAATAGGTTTATCTTTTTTATGTTCTTTTCTTCAAGTTAATTAAGTTCCAGTCAATTCTATAAGTGTTAAAGTGCTTCTTATGAAGTACTAGATCCTGGACTAGGTGCTGAAACTATAAAAATCTAATTTAAAAAATAGTCCCTGCCTTCAAGGAGCTTACATTCTACTAGAAGATTAGGAGATACAAAACCTACAGAAATAAGTGTATAAATAGACAGACATATAGATAGATATAGATATAAATATAATAGGCATATATTACATATGTGTTTGTATATATGTGTGTATGTATATATATATATATATCTACACTCCTATTTATTTATATATATGTATACACATGTATATATACACCTATATACATGCACACATATATATTGCCTAACTCATGTATATATACACCTATATACATGCACCCATATATATTGCCTAACTCATAGTAGGCATTTAATTAATACTTCTTGACTTGAATATACAAGACAATACAAAGTCTCTATTATTCTTGCCATTTTCCCCCGGGCTCTTCTCATTTAGAATGTCAGTTTCCCTGATGCTGTCACTGCAAGCTCCTTATTTTCCCTTGTTTATTCATGTAATTTTTAAAAAATATATGCACTTTTGAGACATGAACTCAGAAGTTCCCAATCCTGTCACACTGATTTCTCTTTCCTTTTTCTTTCACTACATGCTAGTAATATAACCAGGATTTACTTTTGTGGATGCCACAATCTCTCATGAACTACAATTCCTCTTAGAGTACTAAATTATGGGACCATACTCTTCCTCCAAAACTTTTCATGCCATTTATTTCCATTTTTAGCATTTCTTCAGTGGCTACTCTTCCCCATATTTGTTCTTAGTACTTAAAAGAACCAAAACTTTCATTCCCAATTTTTCTTTTCTCCAGATCCCTTATAGATCACTCTATCCACTAACAAGGAGAGCATAGCAAAAACACTATTATCCAGATACTCCTCCAATAAAGATGAAATATCATTTGGTGAAACAGGTAATAATCAAGCAAAAGCTCTGACTGCTTATTCCGGGTTTTTAATTGCAAAAACCTCACAAATTCTTAAGTCAGAAGAAAATTGTCTGAATCTTGTCTGTCCTTGCCAGAATTTTCCAAGAGATTCTGCTATGTACCCAAGATAATCTCTTTCCTTTTACCAAACCTTTGAAGGCCCTTTTCCCCAGTTATTTCTAGTGAATCTTCCCTCAACAAATTTATTTAGAGCACTGGAGGACTGAGCTTCAGTGAATGTGCCCTTGAAATAAAGTCAACTGAGCATGAGCCAGAGGGGAGGCTTCCTTCAAATACATTTAAAGGAGAAAGAAAACAATTCACAAAAAGAATAGAAACAATGTTCCTTCAGAAATAGCCTGCTGTGGGGGTAAAGAACTCTTAAAGGACAATTGTGTGACTCAAGTGGGATAAAACTTAAGTTAGAATGACCCTGGGTGGAAATGAGTCGTTCAGTGAAGTCGCCTGGCTGTCCATCTCTTATTCTGCCCTGCCTATAATTGACAATTTTTTTCCAGTTATTTTTTCACCTGATACCAAAGAATCTTTATCATAGAGCAAAATCCTAAGAATTATAGTTATTCCACTGGGCAATGTGCTGCCCCAAGTGGTTGATCTTAACACTTTTATTTATAGGCTGGATGACCACCTGTCAGAAAATAATAGGGGGTTGAAGAATCTTGTTGAAGTATGGGTAGGTTGATGTCCTTTCCAACTCTGCAATTTATTATATGATTCATTTAGTATTTATAAAAGCCAGATGAGAGCTCTTAAGAAGGGTACCCAAATTCTGAAAGTAGAATCCTTTGCTGCCTCCAAAATTCAACTCAAATGCCACCTCCTATATGAGACCTTTTCTGATTCCCTCCCTATACCCAGCTGTGAGCTCCTCTCACTTCAAATGACCTTGTATTTTGTTTTTGATATATTTCACACATGTATTTCCTCCCATGATAAAATTTAAGCTCCTTGAGGGCAGGGATTGTTTTATTTTTGTCTTTATAGCCCCAGCATCTAACACATTGCCTGGCACAAAATAAGCATTTAATGAATGTCAATTGAGTGGTTGATTGATAGTCTTTCTAGTATTTTTTGATCTGAGAATAGGCAAAAAGCATTTGTCCTTCATCCCCATATTTCTTCAAGACTTATCTCAAGTACTAACTCTTCAGCAAAGCTTTTCCTGATGATCTCAATATCTCCTTTTACAAATCTTCTTTTAATTATTTTCTCTAGCAGAGGGGCTGGAGTTGCCATTGAATTGTGGTCAAAGGAGTAGCTAATATCTACCATTCCATGGCCTTTACCCAAATATTGTATGTGCTCCAGGTTTGTTTATGGTAAAGCATGACCTCTCCAGAGTTGGACTCCCTATTCTCATTTTCATTGGCTCATTAATAACTTCTGACTCTGGTATCCTAGAGTAAAATGCTACTAGAGGCTGGAGTCTATGGCTTGCCCACACAATGATGGAGATAAGGAGGGAAATAATAGAGATAACCAAGGCACAATATGAATTAAGAATACACTGGATCATTTATTCTCATACAGAAAACACTGATAACACTAAAAATCATGAGAGCACACATTACAGAATGATTTAAGCAGAATTCAGTAACTAAGTGTATAACAACCTAATGCAGTCTTCTGAAAGGATAAATCAAACCTTTTGGGGATATAAAACAATTTTCAGAACCACTGGTTAGCCATGTTATATTTAACCTTCATAACTCATCAAATAATCCCGACATGGTGCCTCTTCTGGTGATAGCTGTTCTCCTCAATGCAGAGCTTTTCTTGCCACCAGGCCAATCTAGTCACTGTTCCAAATGTACCTGCTCTGACCAATGCTCCCACCATCAAATGCTGCTTTGAAGTTCATAAAGTTACCTGTTAAAGTACCCAAAGACAGGTACCCAACTATGACCCTGAGAGCTAGCTCCCATGTGGACAGGATGGCTATGATACTAGAGGTACTGTCCCCTCCCTATTCCTTACCCCTTACTTCCTAGAGATTAGCAGCCAAGAAGCCCCCACCTGGAAATTGTCCCTTCCTGGAACATGGATAGTACCTCTGAGTCAGTGATCAGTTCTTGCTCAGTGGCTAATTGGAGGATTCCAAAGTAATGAATCACGTATCCTTCTTCTGCTCCAGCCCCCAGCTCTTCCACATTGTTCACCAGAAACAGGAAGAGAAAATTTGGGGCATGTTCCATATCAAGTGACATTATACTTATATTGTATCTCCATATAGAATATAAGGTCCTCGGGGTCAAGGATTGTTTCATTTCTGCCTGACTCCCCAAGGAATTAATAGTCATTTCTTGAATTGAATTCGATTGAATCCAAAGACTTTGGTAATCCCTGTCAAGGTAGGTATCCCAAGGCAGGTAAGAAAAAACAACAACTCCATTTTCTCCAGGAAACAAATATTGCTGGAGTTGTCCATGAGTTATTTTAGATAAATGGATGCCCAATGGAGGGGACACAAATAGTCACAGACAGGAACTTCCTACTCTCTGTTGCATGGTTCCTTGCTTCATTGACATTCCAATCTAATTAGATGGACTAGAAAATCCTATACAAAGGGCTTTCCCTATTTTAGCACCACAGTAGAAAGAACCAAAGTACTTTTAAAAGGCAAATGGTGGCGCAAAATCTGATTTGGGGACATTTCTAGGTTATTGCCCTACTGGTTTAGCATGAGATGTCCCACCAACTGGCTTCCCAAAATAAAGAAAAGAGGCAAAAAGACACTATGGCAGGCTGGACCAGAAAGCCAATTCCCCTTGAATGCTTTTCTGGGAAGATTAAAGCCAAGATAGGACTATACCAATGGGAAATGATGGGATAATTTAAGACTTCAGTTTCAAAACTGGGCCTTAAGGATTCCAGCCTTGGCAGTTTTCCCCAGACCTCTTGAATTGTGCAAACACTGTCAAAGGGTCCCTTTGAAATGAACCAGGAACACTCCACACCTCCCCCCGCCCCATCCTTGTAAAGAAAGCCAAGGAAACATTGCTTGTAAGGGAAAGTCTTCACAACCTCTTTTTTATTTTAAGGAGCCATCGAAATACTTTCTTCTCTCCTCCAAGCAACAAAAACAAGTGGAAACTATACATGAGGAGACTGAGATTGAGATTGAGAGCAGATTAGAAACCACCAGGCTAGATTCCCATAAATCAGATTTCCCAGAAGATAAGGTTAAAAACCAAACAGACAATTAAATTGTCTGTTCGATGTGATTTGGGGGCATCAGGAAAAAAGCCTGATACCTTGGGAAAATACAACAAAAACAAATGCCCCCCTCAAAAAAGCCTTTGCCCATCAAGGTGAATGGTTCAATGGCTAGAGTATTGGCCCTAGAATGATGAAGACTTCAAATCCAATCTCAAACATTTCAAATATTTCAAACACAATTAATCAAGTGAATCAATCCATCAATCAAGTATCAATTAAGCACCTACCTTGTCCACTGAAAAATACAAAGAATAACAGTGAACAATAACAGCTAATATAGCTGTTAGTATAACATAATATTTTAAAGCTTGTGAAGAATGAAATAATCTCTACATGTAATGAGGTTAGATTTTAAAATGAGAGACAAGTGAACGTATTAGTTTGTAGAGAATAAGAATAAAACAAATAAATACAAAGAAATGTAAAGTAGCTCAATACAAGATAATTTAATAGGAAGAACATGAGCAATTGAAAGGATTAAGAAATGCTTGATGTAGACAGCTCTGCTTGAGCTGTAACTTCCAGGAAGAGAGAGAGTTTATGTGACAAAGGTGTAGAATGAGTGATTACTAAGAATGGGGGACAGCCAGTAAAAAATCAAGGAGACTTCATGATTGAATCTGTGTCTGGAATGATGGGAGAAATGGAGAAAAAAAGAAAAAGATACTCTTCCTCTGCTCTACTTCTCAGCTGAAAGGGGAAAGTCATTCAAGGTTATTTTTCACTTTGGTTGTTACAATCTCTCTGCCTATGGTGGTCAACGTAGGGGAGAGCCAGTTGCTCTCAATACCATTAGAACAGCCTCTGTCCATCACCACTGCTGCTGATGCATATTATGGCCTGAAAGGGCCTCTAATTCTCCTTTGAATATTTCCATTAATTGAGATGTGTGGGTTTTTTTTTTCCTATTGTGCAGAGTTGAGTGGAATCAAAGTACATATAAGTATTCATGACCACAAGCTCTCTAAATTAGACCTGTCAGTGCAAGGCCAACCAAAACTGCTTGGAAAGTTTCACTTTTTATGCTGAGAGAGGCCACAATCTGGCCATGAAGGATTGATATAAAATAAGGAAATATTCTTTTATTTTTTCCAATTTTTAAACATTTCTATTTAAAGTTTTGAGTTCCAAATTCTATCCTTCTATCCTTTTCTGCCTCCCCTCCCTGAGACAGCAAGCAATCATATATGGGTTATATACATGCAATAATGTAAAACAAAGAAAAGAAAGAAAGTGAAAAACAGTGTACCTTAGTCTATATTCAATAAATTCCAGTTCTTTTTCTGGAGGTGGATGGTATCCTTCATCATTAGTCCTTTGGGATTGTCTTGGATCACTGGATTGCTGAGAATAGCTGAATCATTCACAGTTCTTCATGGAACAATTGCTATTTCTGTGTTCAGTGTTCTCCTGGTTCTGTTTGCTTCACTGTGTATCAATTCATATAAGTCTTTCCAGGAAACTAGAAAACTCTTTAAAGCTCAATGTATACTTGACCATCAATTTATCTTCCTAAACACTATGCAATTGCACAAACATTACCCAACTCTGTGTTAGCACTATAGGAATAGGGAACGAGATAAATATAAGGATAGTAATAGGAGGTAAGATAGCGATAGCCATAGGTGAAGAGACAGAGACCATGATTTCTTTGGTGGAGACAAGCAGAAAAAAGCATTTGTTAAATGATTACTAGGTTACTAGTAAATATATAGAACTCTCTGTGAGAAGCAATGTGATGGAGTGGATAAAGAATGAGTTTCCAGCAGCAAAGATGTGGGCTCAAGTCTTATCTGAGATAAATACTGATGCTGTAGCCCTGTAACAACCTCTTGTTATTCATCCTTCCTTTTCTAAGAGGACTAAAGACATTCAAGTCCAGGGTCAGGATAAGTGGCAATGGCTGGGATGCAGTGGCTGCTGACCTTAGCATCTTTGATGTCTGATTAGTTTCTCGACAATACCTGCTTCAGTCACCTTCAAGGGTATTGGAACAAATTGTTCTCCTCCACCCATTCCTCCAGGACAAGTCTTCATCTGCTTGGGGTAGCCATACCCCTAACTTAACAATGGGTTTGGGATCTATTGCCTACTCCCAACCTGGTTTAACCTATCTGCCAAGTTGGTTTTATCAGGATGTATCTAATGCATATCCACAGCTTCTTGGAGATAAGGTTGAGAATTGAGTGATAGATGGACATCAAAGGTGGACAAGCAGCCCTGAAAGGACTCATCAAGCCCTCAGAACAGAGGTGCTAGTCCTACCTGAATTCTCCATACACCCCACTTAACCTCTTAATGCCCTGGACAACTCCCCAAAACTAAAAGTTGCTGAGAAAGTGGAGACCTACATTGCACTGGTGAGAAAGGAAAAGAAGTTCCTTTCTTGGAGCTTCCTACCCCAGATCTGCTTCTGGCTCTGCGGACTTTGATATACAGGTGTTTCCAACACATATATTCCCCTATCCCTTTTCAAATCCCTTTTATGTGTGGTCCCTTTAAAATGGAAGCTCTTTGAAGAGAGGAATAAGATTTTTTTGCTTATAACATATCACAGTGCCCAGAACCTAGTAAGAACTTAATAAATACTTTTTCCTGCCTGTTTACACCAAAAAAAATCCTACTATCTATCTCTTTGTTTATAGCTATCAGTTATCTTTATTCTTATCTCTATCCCTTTACCTATCTCTATATACAAAACACTGAGAGGAGATCTAGAAATGGAAAGATGGAATCAAACATGGACCCTGAACTCAGGGAAGCTCCCCAATTATTAGTAGTTTACAAAAGTAGTGTCAAAGTCAAATACAACTGCAAATTGATGTAGAAAACCAATATTTAACATAATTTGTATTTTATTGTATTTTTATATGTTTCGTTATTTCCCTATCTTTTAATCTGGTTTGAGTCTCACTTAGGAGAGATATAGGTAGCATGCCACCAGTGGATTACATGTTTGGCACCTCTATTTTATAACACATACAAAGGAAGCTTGATACAAACAAAAACACAAGTTTTTGGAAAGTTCCAAAAGCTGAGAAGAAATTCCAAGAGGAAGAAAATACTTCTAGCTGTTAAAAGCCTGACTGCTTCACCAACATTGATAATAGAGTAATCATCATAAGTGACTGTTATCTGTTTGGGATTAATAGGAAAATGAGGGTGGCAATCAATCCCTTTCATATTGAGCTCTACAGAACTATAAAGGAAAATATATTGGGAAGTTAGGTGATATAATGAATGTAGCACCAGTCCTGGAGTCAGGAAGACTGATTTTCCTAAATTCAAATTTGGCTTAAGATTTACTAGCTGTTTGACCCTGGCCAAGTCACTTAATCTCATTTGCCTCAATTTCCTCATCCATAAAATGAGCTGGAGAAAATAAATGACAAAAACACTCCAGTATCTTTGCCAAGAAAACATCAAATGGGTTCATGAAGCATTGGGCATAACTGAAATGATTGAACAACAACAAAGTGGAAAGGATTTCAAGACAGAGCTTATTATGGGAAAACAGATAAGCAAAGGACTGAAATAAAGAGTGGGATGAGACCAAGGAAATGTGAGGAGTTTCATTTAGATACATCAGTTTAGGTATGTTTAGGTATAGTCAGATAAAGTAGGATGAAATGTCAAGGTAAATATTTTTCATTTTCTTCTATTCAGAGCAGAGCACAAGGAAGACTACTCAAGCTGTACCATAAAAAATAATTTCAAGAAGAGAGAGACTGGAGGCAAAAAGAACAGCTAAGAAGTTATTAGAGTCATCCAAATAAAAGACTATAAACTCAGATCAGGTCAAGGATGGTGCAAAGGAGGCAGATCTGAGATATATTACAAAGGTTGAATCCATAAGATTCAACATAAGTCACAACAACTATAAGAAACATCAACATCAACAACTAATTGAATGATGTCAGGGATGGGAGAGTTGAAGATGATCAAGATTTTGATAATAATCATAAATAGAAACAGAGACATCCTGATATAGTAGCAAGTGTGCTAGATTTGGAGTTAGAAGATATAGGTTCAAAACTTAACTCCTACCTGCATCTTGTGTCAATCACTTAACTTTTGTGGGCCTCAATTTCCACATATATAAAATGTGTTGGCCCATTTGGATTTCTGGTTCTAAATCTATATCTTATTACATTGGATTTTAAGGAGAAAATGATGAGCTAACTTTTGAATGATCGAGACACTGAAGGGAAGACATCAACTGGGCAGTTGGAAATGAGTGACTCGAGCCCAGGAAGAAGGTCAGGATTAGAGTCATTTTAGGCCATCATCCAAATAAAGGTGATAATTGAAACTATGGGAACCAATAAGAGTACAAAAGAAAAGAATTGAAAGAGGAGAAACAAGGACCAAGGACAGAGTCGTTCTCAAAAGTTCAAACAGCAAAGAATTAATTTCCTGTCTCCTTTCAAAAAATATTGGTTGGCTTAAGCTGCAAGGAAGAAATTAGGAATTCAAAAATAAGAAACATCAAGGCTTAATGAGAAGCTCATAGAGGAAAAAATTGCTCACCTTTTAATTATCCTCGTGTGTATTAATGACTTCATGAGTTCTCAGGAGCTATTTTGAAATTCCTAGGTTAGAATCTCTGCCACTCAGTGCCCTTCTGGGTCAGTGAATAGGAATTTATTTTAATATTATTCCAAGTGAAACATATTGAAAATGGTCAAATATGCAGCTGTAGCAAAAGGAGGGAGTGCATTAGGGAGATTCAGAGATGATTTGAGAGGATTATCTTGGTAAATGATGGGTTCCACTTTATTAGAGTTCTTCAAGACAAGACTGGATGACCATTCATTAGGTGTTTTGTGGAGAGAATAACTTTTTAGGGATGAGATGGACTGATTAGTCATTGAGGTCCCTTCCAATTTGAAAGTTATAGGATCCTTTGATATATGAAAAATCAAATTAAAATATTATTTGATTATCCACCATATTATTCTGCATTCTAATACTGTAGGTAACCAAAGAATCACTACAACTATACTTTCATTTGATAGGAGACAAAACAGAATGTTTTGTCTTCAAGGAAATCTGAATTAGTAGATGGGGTCACTGCTAATGAAGAAAGGAAAATTGCTGATCTACCTCTCTCTCACTACACACACCCCCATTCCTCCCAGCCATTCAGAAGAGAAGCTCAATTTTCATGCCATGTCTCCTTGGTCCAACCTTCATCTCTTAGTTAGCTCTCTAACTCTGAGCTCCTAATTGATAAAAATGTCTCTATATATCACCCAGACTCAGACTTTCTGGCCATCTTCACATCACAGTGCTATGTGTTTCTCACCACACCATCCCCCCAGGTTTCCACCTCCAGCTCTGGGAACATTAATTAAATCAAGGCTAATATTCCTAGAAAGGAATCAATTGTCCCATAGTTCCACTTATAGTCCCTGTGAGACTTCCCAAACTTAAACTATCTTGTCTAGCCACTAGTAGCTCACACGTGTGTCTTCCTCAATTAAAATGTAAGCTCCTTGGGCATAAGGACTATTTGATTTTTGGATTTGTATTCTCAACACTTAGCAGCAATTCCAGCATATATTAAATGCTTAAGAAATGCTTTTTTTATTCATTCACTCACTCATTAATGACCCAGGAGGATGGAAGTCCCTTTCCTTTGCCTCTTTCAGACCTAGACTGAGAGGTTTTCCCACCACTTGGCTATACTGGCTGCCATTTCCACTTATGGAAGAGACATTTCTTATCCCCTTCAGTGCCATCTGCCTCCCATTGTTACCATTTATAAATTAATGCCTACTGGAGTCTTTAACTCTATCATAGGCCCATATAGGTTGTGCTATCATTGTTGAGAAAAACACAGATGCCTTTATCACTTCCATAATGAAAATAGCGGTGGAAAGAGATAATGGAATTGGGAGTGACATATGTGGAGACCCAAGGTCTCCACCAGCACAACCACTCACCCAAATGCCATTACCCTCCATCCTCCTGTCTTTCATACCAGCACCTTTCAAAGACTGATAGAGAGGAACCACCTGGTGAAAAGGCTGTACTTTACTTCCTATTGTTCAGAATTGCTAATCTACCAGATTAAAAAAATAAACTTTTCCCCTAAAGACCTCTAACCTCCAAACATCTTATTTCAATTGAAGACCCTACCATCCTTCCAGAAAACCAAAATTTGTGATATTTTTTCACCCTTTTTTTCCTCTCCTTTACCTACCCCCATACACAATCACAAACCAAATCCTGTCATTTCTATCTTCACAATATCTTCCCCATCAGTCTATTTATCTCCCCCCACAATTTTACTACCACAATTCAAACTTTCATTACGTGTCTTCCTATTGGCTTTCAGAATTCTCCCACCTCACCCCTCAAAGATTACAGAAATCATCTTTCCATGTCATCACTCTAACCATATTATCTCCCCTATTCAAATACTTTTTGTTAGCTTCTTAACCTAGGGTCTGTTAACTGGATTTTTTCCCTCCGTAATTCTATGTACTTTGCTTAAAGAATTTAAAAACTTTATTCTGTGAAGATTTCACAGATGATCTAAGGGAACCAAGATGCAAAAGTGGTGAAAAACCCCTACTCTGTTGTTGTTGAGTCATGTCCAACTCTTCATGACCCCATTTGGAATTTTCTTGACAAAGATACTGAAGTAGTTTGCCACTTCCTTCTCCAGCTTATTTTACAATAAGCAAATAGGATTAAGTGACATTCCTGGTGTCACATAGCTAGTAACTGTCTGAGATCAGGTTTGAATTCAGGAATATGAGTCTTCCATCTCAAGATCCAGTATTGTATCCACTGTGTCACCTACCTTCCCTGTCTCTACTCTAGTGACTATTATTTATGAGATAAAATATAAGCTCCTCATAGGTACAGGTAAGGCCACCAAAATATGGCTCTGCCTTTCCAGTATGTGACATTAATTTTTTGACTCTTCAGAGATTTGTATTTCAAGACTCATTGCCATACAGTAAGATTGGTAGAAAGTTAAAATAATGGGCCATTGTTTCCAAGGGAACCTAGGATTCACGAAAGAAGCTTTGCACTTTCCTGAAAGCAATTCAGCTTGCTCTTCTCCTCATGTTTAATTCTACATCCAGTTCATCCAGATCATAGCTTTACAGAGAACCATAGAAGTCATTAAGTCCAAATCTACAAATTAGGAAACTGAGGCACAAAGAAGTTAAGGTACCTAAGTAAGTGCCTAAGTAAAGATTAAAAGTCATGTCTTCCTAAAGTTCAGCATTAAATCAATTGCATCACATATTATCCATCCATATTTTCAATATTGTCTATAAACATAGTTTAAATATATTAGATTGACTCATTTTTCTCATGTTGTTCATAATTGACTTTGTTCTATAGATTAGAATAGATTTACTAGAAAAAAAAAGATTTTTAGCTCTGCTATAAAAAACTCTTCTGTTTTCCTGAGATGGACAATGTTTAGAACTATCTGGTTGCCCTGATAGGGGGCATAGGGATTACTTGTATATTCTCTTTCTGAATGATTTTAGTGGACAGGAACCATTCCTACATATTATTGTCGCTAAAATAATGTTCAGGTCTGTGTTTATAGAAAACAAAACCTAAACATATTGGATATACAGTAAGTCAACTAGCATTTATAAAGCCCCTACTATATGCCAGATAGTCTGCTAAGTACTGGGAAAAAAGGAAAATATCCTTGATCTCATGGAACTCATGATCTAAAAAGGGAGACCTCAAATTGACAACCATGTACAAGCAAGAAATTGAGGAGATATTCAGAAGGAAGGCACTAGAATTAAGGAGAGAGTGGAAAGTCTTCTCCTGGAAAGAACAAAATTTACAAATGAGACTTGAAGGAAGCCAGAGAAGCCAGAAGGTGGAGATGAAAAGGGAGAGCATTCCAGGCACTGGGCACAGGAAAACTCCAGTGTCAGGAGTTAGAGTGTGTGTTTGAGGAACAATGTGAAGGCCAGTGTATCTGGATTGCAAAGTACTTGGAGAGGAATAAGATAAAAGCCTGGAAACATAAAAAGGGGTGCAAGTTATTAAGGGCTTTCAAACCCAAAAGGATTATACATTCAATCTTAGAGGTAATAGGGAGTCATTAGAGTTTATAAAATAGGATGTGAGGGGTAGCTAGGTGGTACAGTGGATAGAGCACCAGCCCTGAAGTCAGGAGGACCTGAGTTCAAATCTGGCCTCAGACACTTAATATTCCCTAGCTATGTGACCCTGGCCAAGTCACTTTACCCCAATTGCCTCAGCAAAAAGCAAATAAATAAATAAATAAAATAGGATGTGAGATAGTTACAAGTGTACTTTAGAAAAATCAATTTGACAGTTGAGTGGAGAATGGATGGGGTGAGGAGGCAAGCTCCAACTAGATCAGCCAGTGCTGCTTTTACTGATGCTCCTTAGCACTGAGCTCAGCCCAGTTCTTCAAATAAGCTTCAAAGCACTTTCACAACCACAAAAGAAAAATAAATTATCAGCCTACATAATTTACATTAGCCAGGTTTCCAAAACACAAAATCCCCCACAGAAACTGACAAAAACAGATCGAGAGGGAAAACAGCCTGAAGTGTCATTCATTGTCAGGTTTCCTCTAGGCCTCTGGCAGTTTCCATGATATTACAGACAAAATGCTCCAGCATTATTTACTATTTATAGATGAAGCTTTTTCAGAGAGAGGGGGGAAAGCAAAGATAGAATCACTGTAAAATGCACACTAACTCTCTTTACTCAGAGCCAAAATTCTCCTCTCTTGCTTTTCTGGGACTAGACTGCTAAATGAAATATGATAGCATAGAGATTTGATTATCAATGTTAGGAGCACAAGGGTGTCCCAAAGGTCTCAGAGCTTTGACATCTTTGGTATACCCTGGATTTCCCCCCTGCTTAATTAGAATGATATGTTAAAAGTGTGGAAGGATGCTAAGCTTGCACAAACCAAAATGTATGTTCTATGTGGAAATTGTATATTTCATCCTTTCAGTCATTTTTTCCAGTCATATCCAACTCTTCATGACCCAAATTTGGGTTTTCTTGCCAAAAGAGTTTGACATTTCTTTCTCTAGCTCCTTTTACAGATAAGGAAAATGAAGCAAACAGGGTTAAATCATTTTTAAAGTCACAAAATTAGTGTCTGAGGCCAGATTTGGAATCAAGCAGAATCTCTTCCTGAATCCAAGCTTAGAGTTCTATCCATTGAGCCACCAGTAAAATTAATTTGGGAATGTAAACTTTTTTTACAAACTTTTCTAGCCTTTAACCTCCCTGGCCCAAATAACCTTGTGGTTATTACCTTTTCTTTTTGTTTTATTTTTTTCCAATTTCACTGATGTAAATCAGTTCTTTCTTTGAAGCAGAGTTGATCATTTGATGCTGTACCTCGAATCAGGAAGGCCCAAGTTCAAATCTTACCCCAGACACTGAGTAATAGGGGGTCTCCAGGTAAGTTATTCAACATCTCCCCATCTTCTTCTCCTCACCAGTAAATAAGGATAATATATATGAACACCTGCATCCCAAGGTTGTCATGAAGATCAAATAAGATCCCATATGTAAAGTGCTTTGTAAGCCTTAAAGTATTATATGGCTGTCATCATCATCATTATCAATACTGCTTGAGCAACCATAGATTGAATGACTTGTGGTTATAATACCCTATAACTCTCTCAAATAATATAGCATAATTTCCATACTTCCCTTAATGGTACTGATGAAGCCCCTGCCCTGTGCTAAGTACTCTGCTAGGGACTGCAACCCCTTAGATCGTGGACAAGCTCCTGGTGAGCCCTCTCAAATTTAATGTTGCTAGCCAAGCCAAGGGTCCCATGATCAGTTTATTCTATAAGAATCTGCCAGACCTTGCATCCCCTTAGCAATATCTTAAAGACCCCAGAGTCACCTCTATACCATGGGAAGATATCACATAGCTGAAAAGCAAGCACTGGCTGTTCCCTACATGACACTCCATCTCCAGCCTTCATGGCGGTCTCCTCCATGTCTGGAATACACTTAGTCATCTACCTCCACCAGCTTGAATCTCTGATTTCTTCCAAAACTCAGCTCAAGTTCCTCTTCCTAGATGAAGACTTTCCTGAACCCTTTCCGTTAGTCCCCAAATCACCCTGTATCTATTCTGTACACTTACTTGGACTCATGGGTTTTTTTTCAAAATTAGCTACTTGAATACGGGCAATTGTCTTTATATCTTCAATATGCAATACATTTAACACACACACATATATATACATTCAAAATCACACATTTACACACTCAAATTCATACACATACACATTTACACTCATAAACACACTCTGTGTGCACACTTTTACACACTCATACATATGTGTTCACACATCTCACACATGCATCCTTACATTTTTATTCATACTTACACTCTCAAAATGCACACTTTCAATAGGCACACGCCCACACCCTTAGATCTGTGAGTTCATTATCATAAGGCATTCCCAAAGAGGAAATGTCATCTACCAATGTAGATCAGCTCCCACTTTACAACTTACAGTCAGATAGCTGCCTGGGACATTGAGAGAATAAGGGAAGGAAGTCGTGCATACAATTTACACACTGAAACTAATTTTACAGAAATAGCAAGGCTTCCATGATTTGGAGTAAATGGGAAGGAAAGCTGGCTTGAATTGGTAAATACAGAATTATAGAATCACTTCTAAAAGAAATGCAGTACTGGTTACATTTCCTTTTTATAAACTATGTGATTTTCAGAGAAAAACATATAGAATTAGACAGTTTTATTACAAACAGTGACTCAAACTAGACAAAGAGATTGTTTCCTGTTAGAGAAGTCCTTAGGAACTCACTGAACTCACAAAAGGCCCTTAATAAAGTACCTGTTGATAAGCAGAATGATTCACAATTAATATATTACAGTAGAATGTGAATAACCTGAGGCCCAATTCAATGGAACCCTTAATTAAGTGGAGTGTTTTTTCCTCTACATGCAGATCTCAGGATAAAGAAACAAATCAACAATTTAATTCAACAAGCATTTATTTAGTGGCTATTTATTGCTACACATCTTACTAGTACTGAAGATAAAATGATGAAAAAAAAACATTCCTACCTTTGAGTAACTTGAATTCTACTGGGAAAATATAACAATATATGGGGATAGCAAATGGAGAAAAACAAAATTAATATGGAGAATCTTTTTATGAGAAGAGTCTTAACAAATAGGGACTGGTTCAGGGAGCTGAGCTTTAATGAGAGGTATGGTTTCCAGGACACAATTGTGAAGAGGGAAGAGCATTCTAGGTCTTCTGAACCTTCCGAGACAATAAATGGGCTCTAGCATGTGAAAAATGAGACATAGATCAGTTGGACAAGAACGTAAGAGTGTGTTCCCTGGGGGAAATGTGAAAGATAGACTGGAGTCACTTCATGAAGGACTTTAAATTCCAGATAGAACATTTTGTACTTTTTCCTTAGCAGAAACAGGAAACCATGAAAGTTTATTGCAGCGATGAGGGAGCTGGTCAGACTTACTATTCAGGAATATCAATTTGGTACTGGATGGAGAACGAAAAAGATAAGGAAAAGACAAAACTTAAAAGACTAATGAGTAGACTGTTATAATAGTGTAAGTAAGAGGCAATGAAGACTTGAGATGAGTATATGTGTGACAAAGAGATTAATCTGAAAATTGCTATGGTGGTAGAATTCAGTGAGGAGTGAGGGAAGGGAAGCGTAAAAAATGACTGGGACTGAAAATTTGGGTGCCTAAAAGGACAGTGGTGATCTCAGCAGAAATAAGAAAGAAGAAGTCATGGATTTAGAGGAAAAGATAATGTGGTCTGTTTTGGATATGTTGAGTTTAAGATACCTATAGGACTTCCAGAGAGAGAGAGGTGTCCAATACACACACACACACACACACACACACACGAAAACAAGAAAATGTTTAGTTTTTAAAATGAGCAGCTTCCCAAGCATGAAATTAGCTTAATAAACATCCAGCCTCTTCTTTTCTGCTTTCCATATCTGTTCCATTGAGATTTGGTGTTCAATTATACACAGCAACAAGACTATACGATGATCAATGTTGATGGACATGGTTCTCTTCAACAATGATGTGATTCAAACCAGTTGTGCTGCGATGAAGATAGTCATATACATCCAGAGAGGGGCCTGTGGGAACTGAGAGTGAACCACAACACAGCATTTTAACGCTTTCTGTGAATATTTCCATGCATTTTGTTTTCCTTCTTAGGTTGTTTTTTTCTTCTCTTTCTAGATCTGATGTTTCTTGTGCAGTAAGATAACTGTATAGATATGTATACATGTATTATATTTGTCATATAATTTATCCTATTTAGCATGTATTAGATTACCTGTCATCTAGGGGTGGGGAGTGGGGGGAAGGAGGGGAAAAGCTTGGGAAAAAAAAGTTTTTGCAAAGGTCAATGTTGAAAGGTCACTCATATGTTTTGTAAATAAAAAGCTTTATTTATATATATATATATAAAAAAAAAGAGATTTGGTGTTCATTATCATGTCTCTGGGACACCACAAGATCTTGATGATTGAACTAATGTGCAGCACACTATCTGAAGGCCAAAAAAATGGACTAATACATTTTAAATTTATATTTAAAGCTTTTTATTTTCAAAACATATGCATGAATAATTTTCAACATTGATCCTTGCATAGCCTTGTGTTTCAGATTTTCCCCTCCTTCTCCCTATCCCTCCCCTAGATGGCAAGCAAGCCAATATATTATACATATTAAAATATATGTTAAATCCAATATGTGTAAGCATATTTATATAATTCTCTTGCTGCACAAGAAAAATCAGATCAAAAAGGAAAAAAAATGAGTAAGAAAACAAAATGCAAGCGAACATCGTCAAATAGAGTGAGAATGTTATGTTGTGGTCCATGTTCAGTTCCCACAGGTCTCTTCATCACAAGATCCTTGGAACTGGCATCAACCATCTCATTGCTGGAAAGAGTCACATTCATCAGAATTGATCATTGTATAATATCGTTCTTGCCGTGTATAATGATCTCCTGGTTCTGCTGATTTCACTCAGCATCAGTTCATACAAGTCTGTCCAGGCCTCTCTGAAATCATTCTGCTGGTTGTTTCTTACAGAACAATAATATTCCATGACATTCATATACCATAATTTATTCAGCCACTCTCCAATTGATGGGCATCCCTTCAGTTTCCAGTTTCTAGCCACTATAAAAAGGGCCGCCACAAACATTCTTGCACATGTGGGTCCCTTTCCCTCCTTTAAGATCTCTTTGGAATATAGGCCCAGTAGAAACACTGCTGGGTCAAAGGGTATGCACAGTTTGATAGCTTTTTGAGCATAGTTCCAAATTGCTCTCCAGAATGGTTGGATCCCTTCACAGTTCTACCAACAATGTAGACTAATACATTTTAGCAAGATTTTTCTGTTACAGATGAAACAGAAAGTTTCCTTGCTTAACTCTTGGGTAGCCAGAAAGTTAAATTACTTACCAAAAAGTCCCATTCTGATCAATTGAAGGTTTTCTTTTTTCCCTTCTGGACTTGTTCTTACAGTTAGGTCTCAATTGTTGAAATAACGAATCCTTTGAAATGATCACATTATTTGAATGCAAACTGCATATTTTCACTGGGCTGGAACCAACTATCCTATTTTACATAATTATAACTTCAAATAGTGCCAATTGGAATACATATAATCACTTCACACCATTTACTATTTGCACTAATTAGTATATTGCTATATACAAAATCATACTTCTGAAGGGCTCAGGGAGTCTTAGGAAGTTTTTCTATTAAGTATTTCAAACATTGCCTCTGTAGAATCTGAATTTTTAAGTTGCAAGAGACATCAGAGAACATCTAGCCCATCTTCTTCAGTTTATAGATAAGATCACCGGTCCAAAGAGATGATGAGATTTGCTGGAGGCTATACAATAAATAATAGAATACAGTGAAGTAATCTCAACTCTTCTGATTTCCAGTGATGATTTTTTTAAAAATAAGTAAGGATTATACAATGCTGAAGTCAAGGAAAGTGGAGCACATTGGGAGCAGCTGAGTTTATTCAACTTAGGACACAAATGTAGGGAGTACATTTTGTTTTGTTTTGTTTTTTAAGCCTATTCCCCATTATATTTGTTCATTCTGTCAATCACACTGCTTTTTAGTAATCTGACTTGTCTCATCACCAAGAGTATACTGGAAAGAGCATTCATCTTAAAATTCAGAAGACTAGGATTCAAGTCCCAGCTCCAGTAGACTTTAGTTAAATCATTCAACCTCTCTAATACTCAGTTTTCTCATCTGTAAAAAAATTTCTCATCTGAAAACAATCAAATTTGTACTTCATAAAAATGTTGTGAGAAAAGTCCTTCATAAACCTTAAAGAGTAATTATATTGTTGGGGACAGCTAGGTGGCGCAGTGGCTAGAGCACCAGCCCTGAAGTCAGGAGGACCTGAGTTCAAATCTGGTCTCAGACACTTAACATTCCCTAGCTGTGTGACCCTGGGCAAGTCACTTAACCCCAATTGCCTCAGCAAAAAAAAAAAAAAGAGAGAGAGAGAGTAATTATATTGTTGTTGTCATTATTGTACTTGTGATTGTTGTCATCTAAATATCCATGATATCATTAATCTGAGTACTGTTTTCACCAATAGAGCCATACCTTAAAAGACCATGATCATTTATTTCCATCATAAGAAAAACTCACCACATAATAGTCTCCTTGTCTTGGTGATGAGCCTTTCTGAAACAGACTAGGTTAGTTCTTAGACAATAGACACATAGGCCATTACTTAGCTCATAAGAAGACCTGAGTTCAAAAATAGCTTTTATCATTGGTTTCCTTTATCAACTCATTGTACTATTCTTCATCTTAATTTCTTCATCTGTGAAATAGGATCATAGATCTTGAGCTAATAGTATTCCTCGAGGATAATATATGATCTAAAGATACATGATCATATACTAGGTCACTGAATTTCTCTGTGATGCTAGACAAGACACAATCCTTTGACTGCATACCCAAAACAAATATGTCAGAAGTGGGCTGAAATCAACATTGATGCAAGAAGTTCTAATATAGTTCCCCCAAGTCATCTCCTAGTCCTATATCCAAAACAAGAACTTTGTTCATATAAAATATAACTCTACAAGGATTTATTAAAGAGTTTAGGATTTGCAGAAATATTAGAAATGTCTGAAGTAACATTTCTTTCCTTCAAAAAAGGAGTAGTTTTCTTTTCTTCTCCAGTGCATTTTATAGATGAGTAAACTGAGGCAAATAGGATAAAGTGACTTGTCCAGGTTCATATATAGATTATGTGTAATGTATAATAAAAATGCATTTTAATATATTTATAACGTATAGATGTAAATATAATAATGTGACTTCTCTGCAAGCCAAGAAAAACAACCTATTCAAAGCATGCTGATATCAGGTGTAACTCTATCCTCAGAAGTATCTTCATTTTGATTGGGAAAATGCATTCTGATTTTGCTTTTCTCAGCAATGCAACAATCCAAGACAACTCTGGAGGATTTATGTTGAAAAATGCAATCCATGCCCAGAGAAAGAACTGATTGTATCTGAATATATACCTTTTTAAATTTTTTTCTTGAAGTTTTTTTTGGGGGTTGAGAATCTATATTTTCTTTCTCTACCTGACATTTATGGAATGTTTTGTATAACTTCACATGTGCCTTTTCAACACAGGAAGCGGAGAAGCGTGGGGAGGGAGGAAGGGAGAAAATCTGTAACTTAATTTTTTAAAAACAAATGTCTAAAAAAATGTTCTGCATGTAACTGGGAAGGAATTCAATGTTATTTAAAAAGAAAAGGAAATGATTCTGAGTACCAAGTGAATAAGTTTGGAGGGTCCCTTGTAAATTAGAGGTCAGGAGTATGAACAACACTAAATCACTCACGAGGTATCCATGGTTTGACATCTATAAGATTTCATTCTATTACATTCACATAACCACAGTAAAAGCACTTTAATGTTGACAGTACCTGGAATGTAATATGTGATTAATAAAGTTTTATTGATTGGCTGATTGCCTGAGTTCATGAGAGCCCCCTTTTGATATAACAATGATGATTTTTCATTATCCTTCATTTTGAAATTTTCAGATGCATGCATGCTACATGGTTCTGAAGTCTGTTGTGTTTTTCAAATGAATATTGTAAATTTAATATACCTATGTGGGTTTCTAGAACCTACTATAAACACAAAATGCTAATTTTTTCTCATTTTTTTCTTTTTCTCCAAAGGGGAGAAGTATATAGGTGTATAATAATGCTTTGAAGTCTTTTTTGCATCTCGAGAAGGAAAATTCACAAACAATTCAGATTCCCAACACAGAAAAACATTAGACCTCTTGCAAATACCTTGAGAATCTGCACATGTATGCTGATCTCTGAAATTAGAAAACCTGACTTTGCTCTTTCCTATTTCTGTGCTCTTGGGAAAGTTCCTCCACCTTCTGTGTGCATGTGTGTGTGTGTGTGTGTGTGTGTGTGTGTGTAGTAATTTGAGATTTACCTGCTGCTATTACAAACTCTGTTATCTATGAAGTGCAAGTATAATTATTCCTAATTTAAAGATGGGGAAAGTTGTATAAAGAGAGATACACTTTCCAAGATGGCCATATTTGTTAAGATTAAAAGCCAGTATTCAAACCCAGATTTCTTTTGATTTAGTATTTATTGCATGAAACCTCTGAAGTCTCTCCAGCTCTAAATCCTAAGGTGCTATTTAGCTTTTCCCCATCAGTCCTAAGATAGAGGAAGAAGTTGATATGAGAGCAGAGAGCTGTAACAAATGTTTGAGAAGATCTTTCATTTGTCATACCAAGGAAAACTGTGGCTAGGAATTCTGAAAGACCTGCAAGTTCAAGCAAAGGCCAAGAAAGTCAGGTATCTTTACTTCTAGAAGAAAGTACAGACTAATCAGAATAATGAAAGATTTACAATTGGGAAATTAGTCCAAAAGGTGGGAAGGGGAAAGAAATGAACACTGCCAAGATGAGAATGCCACTGTCCAAGGTCCTGACAGAGACCAAGAGCCTAAACCTCTCTCCAAGCAGAGCTCAGGCAGGAAGCTGATTAGAGAGGGTCATGAAGGTAAGCAATTAGTATCAGAGAAGCATCAGATCGAACCCTTGAAAAACAGAATTATGTTATTCTAAGGAATCGTCATGTCAGGCGGTGAGTCCCAAAAGTAAATTCAGCCCTGAGAAGTCAGGTTAAAGAAGGTAGAGCCAGAATTCAAGTGTTACTGGCCATGATCTAAAGAGAATTCAAGATCTAGACTATATAGTAGGCATGGGCAATGCAGATCTAACAAATGTAACAGAAAATCTAACAGAAAAAAAATGGAATAAACCAGGATAAACTAAGATATAAAGGGCAGGATACATAGAAAGTGAGGTAGCAAGATAATAGAAGTACCTTTAGTAAAACTGACTCACAAGCATGCCCAATGACCTATTTATTAGAACATCAAAAATAACATTAAACATTAGTACTACATTCTATGGTTCTATTTTCTTCTATAAATGAAACCCAAATGGAACCCGCTTATTTATTCCTCAAACTCATCTCTTATTCTTAGACTTTAAGCATTCTTATTTTCCACCATTCAGGAGGATAGAAGACTAGAGTTGAGAATCTCTTCAGATTCTACCCTGGATACACGGGATGAACTATTTTTTTAAACTAGACCTATGATTTCATTTTATAGAGAGCTCCCAATGAGAAGCTTCCTCTACTAAGGCTACACAGGACCTTATTTATATATGACAAATAAATGGCATGATGAATCATATTTTCAAACCTGAATTTGAATCCTGTCCTTTATCCTCTCTAAGTTACTTCAATTATAAAATGCAGAAAATAATAATACCTAATTCCCAGAGTTGAAATGTTGATCAAATCAGATAATATATGTAAGATATATTGTAAATAAAAAGTTACCTAAATACTAGATACTGTGTTTTTCAATTTTTTTGTAAATAGCATTTTATTTTTTTAATTACATGTAAAGATTTTTTTCAACATTTTTTTAATTTTGAGTTTCAAATTTTTCTCCTTCCTCTTCCCCGCTCCTCAAGACAGCAAGCAATCTAATAGAGCATGTACCGTCATGCTAAATATATTTCTACATTAGTCATGGTATGAAAGAAGAAACAGAACTAAAGAGAAACACCACCAAAAAAGGGAAAATATTATTCTTTGATCTGCATTCAGACTCCATAGTGATGTGAATGATATTTTTCATCATGAGTCTTTTGGAATTGTCTTGGATCATTGCATTGCTGAGAAGAGTTAAGTCTATCAAAGCTGATCACTGCACAATGTTGCTGTTACTGTGTACAATATTCTCCTGGTTCTGCTCACTTCACTTGGAATCGGTTCAGATAAGTCTTTCCAGGTTTTTCTGATAGATCTCATTATTGTATCTAAGAGAATTACTCAAGGTACTTCAAAGTTAAGTGACTTCCCTGAGTCAACCTTTCATTATGTTTCTAAGGTGGGACTTGATACCAGATTTTTGGATACCAGTGCCAATCCTCTGCTCTCTACTGTGAGCTCCTTCAGGGCAAGTATTATCTCTTTCATTTCCGTATCCTCCCATTGCCAAATACTATTCCTGGCACACATTTGGTATTTAACAAGCGGCTGTTAACTATTATGCTTCAATCTACTGGCAAAGAGTTCCATATTTTGTCCCCCCCCCTCTTTTATTTTTTTCAATGATTTTCAGGTTGATTTCATGGCGAAGCAAAAAGAGCACTGGATTTGAAAGCAGAGAATCTGAGCTCAAATCCCAATTCTGTTACTTACAAGTCAAGTCATATTGTTTGAGTCACATCGTTTCTTTGGGCCTCACTTTGCCTATCTACAAACTGAGATGAGTAAATAAGATACTCTTGAAAGTTCTTTCTAGGATGAAAACTATTATCTTATAACCTATGATCTCCCTACCTAGGGCCAGATCGATCCCAACATCTGGAATACAGATGATCTACAAGTGACGGATAAAAATGCTCCATTTCTAAGAACAGAAAAATATGAGATCAAGGAGGCAAAAAAAACATTACAAATATTCCTTGAGTTCCATTTTTAGAAACAAATAGAACAATAACCCATCATGCTAATGTTTAATGTTATTTTTGATGTCCCTTGGGCCATCCTTGTTTGGCTCTATGAATAGATGTAAAGAATTAAAAGGATTGCATACCAAATATTGAAATGGGCATTCTTAATTGATTCTTCTACCACTTCAGAAAAGATGCTTCTGCAACTTTCCACTCTCCGACAATTGCCTGTTGGGCTTATGTTTTAGAAAATGAATGTTCAGTAATTGTTTTTTCTGAAGGCAAATTTCATAAGCTTTTAGGACTGGATTGTAGATCCAGCTATATCATTATATTTTGAGCATCAGCCCTGACATAATCATTTAATAATCAGATTTACTGCTTTATCCCTGAAATGAAAACCTAAAATTGGAAATATATAATGGGAGTTGATTTTTCAGAATTGTTGTTAGAGGGACATCAGGAAACTGTTTACAAAAAAACCCTCTTGGTGAATGTAACATGAATAAATATCTTCAAATTTTGTCTTATAAAAGTGTATCATTTGACAATTATTTTAACTTAGGTTAGATTTATTAGTCTTGGAGGATAGAATTAAAAGGACGTCAAATAGTGAAAAGAGAGTCCAGCTGTATAATTTCAAATGAAAAAGTCCATCATTGTGGCAACCAGTACTAAATGGTAAACTGAGCAAAAACTGTAGTGAAGCATTAGAATCATTGTCTGGGACATTGACATAAACATAACTGTTGATGGGGGAAAGAGCAGAGGAAGGATGTATGGTGAAATTCTTTCTTTTCCAGCTGCAACTTAGTCTCTGTACCTGTGCAAATGTAATATAGTTAGGCTGCTATCCTACTATGGCACACACACACACACACACACACACACACACACACACACACATACACCCCTCACATTTTATTCTGCTCTTAACAAGAAAAACCCAAATGGGTCATAGAGAGTCAGACACAACTAAAAAACAACTCAGCAAAAGCAAAATCTGTTTGTCAAAGATAAAGCAATTCCTAGGTGTACCTTTAGGAGTCAATGTCCTTAAATTCAACAAGCTTTATGTAATGCAGTATGAAGCAGGAAAAAAGTGCCAAGCAAAGTAAAGAAGAGCAGAGTGTGAGCCTTGTCATTGCCACATCCTGGCTATCTGATGCTGGAAAAATACTTAGAAAGCACTTATAACCAACACTTAAAATAGTTTCTGCACATAGTAGGCACTTAATAAGTGTTGATTGATTGACCAACAAACCAGGAGGTAAATAAAGGTTTCTTCTAGGGAATGATTTCATTTTTACTTTCATTTTGTTTTTGTTTCACCAATAAAAACAAGCAACCTAGAAAAGAAAATTATTTTCCTCTCTTCTTCTTCATCCATAGGATCACAGATTGAAAACCAAAAGGAAGCTTAGAGGTCATTGAGTCTAATATCTTCATTTCACAGGTGAGGAAATTGAGGCACAAATAAATAACTTGCTCACGGTGCACATCTAAGCAGTATCTGAGGTGGGAGTTGGGGCTAGTTCTTTCTGACTTCAGACTGAATGTTCTTTTGTCAATACAGTGCCAAAGGGGGCATTGCAGATTCAAGTAGGTTCCAACCCATAAGCTCCTAAATGGCCATGTCTACAGCACAGTAACTGCCCCTGTCAGAAATGGCAGCATCATTTTGTAGGATGAAGCCCAGAAACAGATGCTATCTGACAACTTGCAAAAGTAGTATGAGTCATGACTGATGTTAGCCCTGTGAAGGACTTAAGGGTCGGGAGAGCCCTGCAAAAATCAATGGTCTCACTCTAAACTTTTGCAAGCAGTCCTACCTGCACTCCCCCATGATTTCTTTCCCATAGAAGCATGACAGAACATTCCTACTGCTTAGGCTTTGTGACTCTTGCCTAATAGGCCATGAAGTATTATCACAAAACGATGTGAATGACACTTCACAAAATTAATGAGTTAGGAACATTTTGTGACGCAGCCATCATTATCATCACAGGCTCTGGGGGAAGTTTTGTTTTGGGTTAGGGTTTTTTTGGTGGGTTTTTTTTAACTAATTTGCTTCATTTGAGAATCCTCAGTGGGTACTCACTGTAATTAGAGAAAATTAGCTGCTCTGCTATACTCCTTCCAACTATCTGGAAAAGCACTAAGATTCTTCACTTAAAAAAAAAAGCAGTCGGCGAGCTCCTCGAATCTTTTTTTCTTTACACACATCCCATAGGGTTGATGCACATCTGGATGCATGATAGTTACACATTGCTGTTGTTCTAGTTTTGACCAAGAGTCATTTTCCAAATTGACTCCATCTCACTGGGAGTTTTTCAGTGTCTTCAATAATTTTTCTAATTGAAATGATATTAAAAGTCATGTAGTACTGGGACAGCTAGATGGCACAGTGGATAGAACACCAGCCCTGAAGTCAGGAGGACCTGAGTTCAAATCTAGCCTCAGATACTTAACACTTCCTGACTGTGTGACCCTGGACAAGTCACTTAACCCCAATTGCCTCGGAAAAAATAGTCATGAAGTACTTTTAAGTAGATGATAGCATATTTCTGGTAATCATTTGTATATAAGAAGTTATATAAAAGAAATCATTAAGAATGTATATGACTGATTAATAGGGAAATGTGTTTCACATGATGGAACATGGATAATGGGCATCATATTGATGGCCTTCTCAATAGATAGGGGAAGGACTGGAGAGAAAAAGGTGATTTAGAACTTAAAATTTTGAAAATGATTGTTGAAAAAAATTTCAAGTCCAGTACTCCACACACACACACACACACACACACAGAGTATATGCCTAGGAGAGAAAGTCAGCCATCACACTGTAAGGATAGCAATGAACAAACTTAGTGATGTAGTCTTGTCCCTTAAATACTGAAAGCACCAGAAGAAAATTAGATCTTTGAAGACGGAGCATTTTGTGTTTGTCTTTGTATCTCTTGCTTGACACATAGAAAGCTTGATAAATGTCTTTTCATTTATTCATTCATTTATTTTCATTCATTCAATTCATAGGTTTTATCATCCATTTCTGTACTTTCTTATGTAATATCCTTTATTTTCTAATCCACAACTAAGCCTCCAGCTTCCTTAGTCAAACTGAGGTACCGCCTTTTACCTTTTTTTCTCCCCCACAGTGCTTAGGATGCCGCTTAGCACATGGTAGATATTTAATGTGTTGATCAATTGAGAGAGCTTGAAAGAACTTTTGACCTCATTTTATAGAAACTGGGGTATTTACTTAATTTTTCATAGCAATGAAAAATGGAATTTTAACTCTTCTGACTCCAAATCTAGACTCTTTCTATGCTCCTCCTCTGCCCCATCAGTATGATGATGATGATGATGATGATGATGATGATGATATTATGATGTCTTAAGGTTTACAAAGCATTTTGCATATATTATCTCATTTTATTCTTTCAACAAGTAGGTGAAGTAGGTGCTATTATTATTTCCATTTTATAGACAAGAAAGCTAAAGCCAAAATAAGTGAAATGCTTTGCTAGTAAGTGACAAAGCCACGAATTGGATCCAGGCCCTCAGATTATAAATAAATTATTCCTTACCCTGCCCCATCCTACCTCTTCAAGCATTGATCCTTAGTCTGATCATAATTCAAAATGTCACAATGCAGAGTAAATAATGCGGGAAATACAAGATTATATGGCATAGAACACACAGGCACCCCAGGCATTTTATGCAAACATTCCTTCTAGAGACACTCTTGAAAACAAGTCTCTTGAGTGAGGATTTCTCTCCAAAAATCATCAGGCTAATTTCAGAATTTATTATTGGATGAATATGAAACTCATCTCTAGCCATCATTAGCGTCAGTTATACACCATGGTCCATCACCCTTAATCATTATAATACGACCTAGAATATTCACATCCGTACCCTGCCCACATCTAGTTGTTACATTATTTCCACGGAAAGGGCTCTGTGGTGAATTAATGTTGATTAGATGTATTGTTATTTCCATTGGAGGAAATTGGATTTATTTTCTCTGGGATCTCCAACTATATTATGGTTAAATTATTTATGTTCTGTTAAATAATTTGCATTTTGATGAGGCCAAGAGGAACTGCAAGGCCCACATTTCAGTTGTTTATATCCCTTTTTTCACTCTTTCTCATATTTAGATCTTTAGATCCCTCAATAAAGTCTTTCAGGGTTGTTCAATCAGGACATAGAGTTTATTCTGGATTCTGGGAAACTGAGACTGTTAAACTAAGCTGAAAGTTCCTACAAAACTGGAAAAACTTTGAGTCTGGAGCTAGTGGTAGAGTTTATATTTGTTAACTGAGAACCAGTTTAAAGTAAGTTGGAAGAGACAATACCATTTTTATCAGAGGGTGATGCATTTTTGACCATAGCCTTCTCGGTGACAAACTATAAAGTTTAAATTCTGGAGGGGCTAAAGAGAGTCCCTTCCCCTCCAGTGAGCCATAGTAAATCCCATAGTAAATAGGTCTTTAATAAAGGTTGACTGCTTGTTTAATCCTTGAAATTTTTAAGAGAGGAGGCAGAATGGTACAATGGAGGCCATGTTGATTTGGAATTGAAGTATAGGGTAGAAATGCTGCTTCTAATATTCATTATGGACAAATTATTTCACATGTGTGGGGTTCTCAATTTGCTCTATAAATTGAGAGAATAGGAACAAATACCTGCTAAGCATTTTCTCAGTTCTAGAGCAATAATATTCAATCCTACCAAATATGGATACTTTGGATACTTGGATACTTAGAAAGTTCAGTGACCTCATCAATGTGCTCCTTTCACTCATAGAGATCATGGTTCCTCCAAAGCAGAGGTTCTGAATCTCTTTGATATCATGAACCCCCATGGCAGTCAGTCTGAAAAAGTTTATGGACCTCTTCTCAGAATTTTTTTTTGCTAAGGCAATTGGGTTAAGTGACTTGCCCAGGGTCACACAGGTAGGAAGTATTAAGTGTCTGAAGCCAGATTTGAACTCAGATCCTTCTGACTTCAAGACTGGTGCTCTATTCACTGCGTCACCTAGCTGCCCCAGAATCACCTTTTTTTAAAATAATTAAAGGAAATGCTAAATCTCACATAGAGGTTATTGAAAATAAAGATGTAATATTTATCCAATCTGAATTCAGAATCCCTGAAATTTACCCTCAAACCATGATTTATGATCCTTGCTTTATCCTTTCCTGATTCCCCTGGGTGTTATCAATTAGTCAGTCAGAATTAATGAACTTTTAAAGTAGGGATTTACTACAGTGTTACCAAACATCCCCCCAAGCCTATGATACATTTTCCCACTAGTATATCTAGAGTTCAGGGGATAATGGGCTCAAACTTAGAGGACATATATGACAAAAAGGTAACTAACAACTTCTAGAAATGCCCTGTGGAACTCCTCAAGATGTTCACCTTAATCATGACGTGGCTTTTCTGCCACACTTTTACCTTTTGGTTTAGCCTGAAATCTGTAAATACTCTAACTCTGCCTCGTGACCCAGTCCCATTGGCTATTAACTATTAGCAAAAATAGCTGCTATTGGCAACTCCTGGAAAATGTTGAGGACACTGATGGGAATATTTGAAGTTCAAGATCTTTTAAAGCTCACAAAGGACTGGACTGAAGGAAAAAACTCATCCTCTTCTTGTTCCACGCCTACATTGGTTGAAGTAGGACATGGAGAAAGATGGGGTGGAAGTCTGAGCTTCTGTTGTTCTTTCCCAGTCTTCATAATCATATCATGGTGTTCTTTTTTTTCATAATTGTGTGGGAGAGCTATTCCTTAAGAAGAACCTCTGAGATCTGCTGTATTAAGCTAAAAGCTTTTTTAAAAATCAGCAAATAATGGGAGCTACAGTATTTTAAAAATCTTCCAGTCCTTTTCAGACGTTTAGCTGGAAACTTTTCTCCTCTCTGCTTATGCAGATGGTTCTGAATTAGCTTCCTAGTTTTACCCAGATCCAAGAGGCTATCACCGAGTCTCTTGTCCAATTGGAACAGACTTCTAGTTAAACCTGGTTGAAATGTCTTTGATTGATTCAAGGTTTTATCCAAAGCTTGTTCATACCTTGTGAGTGTCGAGATGAGTTCTTATGTGCTCAATGTATCAGAGCTTATTATATATCATCCCTTTATTTAAGTGGGGGTACTGGTGACTTGATTGATTTGCTTAATCAACTCACACTTTTATGCCAGGATGAATAGACAAATCTTTTTAAAAATATTGGATTTCATTGAATAAATTTTGTCATATTTTTGGCAAACAATTAGTGCAACATCACCTGTAAATTGGAGCATTTGGATAATCTCATTACTGATTACTGAGGCAGTTGGTCACAATGAAAGGAGAGTTGGTTTGGGAGCTCTATTAGGGACTTCCAAATAGTACACATAAAACATATTATCTTCATGACATCAGGGAAGTCCCCCAGACTCTTGTCAATTTTCTAACACTACCAGTTACAAAGCAAAATAAGTTTACATTGGTAGAAGGAGGGTCTTCATCTGGGAGTCTTTTATATCTATTTCTAGTAATTTTCTGTTTGAGCTCCAAACTGGGCATCCTTTCTGACACCGGCAAACACTTAGAATGGACAACTTTGTAGCAATTATAGGCAGAGGAAAACCTGGGTTCAAATCTTACCCCAACTATTTCTCCTCTTATAGCAAGTGACAACTTTCCCAAGGCTCACTATTTTTATGATGAAAGAAGGTACTAATATACAGAACACTCAGCCCATAAGGTTGTCATGAGGCTCAAATAAGAAAATGCACATAAAGTATTCCTCAGATCCTAAAGTACTCTACTATTTTCTGCTGTTAATGTTGTCGTGCTTCCGCTATTGTTAATGTCCTGTGGAAATCTGAATAATATTATCTCTATAGTCATATCTCTTGTGTCATTTTTTCATATTTGCGTGGGAGAGCTATTCCTTAAGGAGGGCCTCTAAGATCTGCTGTATTAAGCTAAATGTTTTTTTTTTAATCAGCAAATAATGGGAGCAACAGTATTTTTTAAATCTTCCAGTTAATTGTATGCCTATAAATAAATGGTGTGTTACCAAAAAATCATCAGCCAAAAAGCTTTTCTCTTATTTTTCTCATGTTTTCATTGATGATAACCTTAATATGTTTATAGGACATTTTCATTAATATTTTACAGAAATGAGAAAGGTGACACACAAGGCAATTAGTGATATCTTTTCAGGAGAGAAATAGGAATAAAAAAGATCACAAAGAAGTAAAAGCAGGAAAAAAAGCACAAATCCTGTGATCTTTTTCCATTCCTTTGGAATTCTGTGATTCCAAATAATGCCATTATAACTATACCACCTCTGACACTGACTTCTTCTCTATGTCCTTGGTGAGCTCTTGGTACAGTTCCCAACTTTGGTTTCTTGAAGGCCACTGCAATTTCTTCAGTACTGAGGTAGCAGAAATAAAATATGGCAGCCCCACTGTTTTAGCAAGTTAAAAATAGAACACAATAGAAATCTCAACAGCCCAATCTGATTGTGCCTCTCTTTGTGATCTTCTCATTTTTATTCACAAGAGCTCTGGCCATTTCATTCTCTTGCTCAAAAAGTTCCAGTGATTTCCTACTACCTCTAGGATCAAATATAGCTACCCTCTGTGGGCGTTTAGAACCTTAACAATCTGGCTCTATTCTATCTTCCCAACGAATTACTCGTTAATCATCTTTATATATTCCATGATATGTGATCTAACCAAACTCACCTACTTATTCATCTTTTCCATAATAGCAATTTGTCTCCTATCCATAAGCTTTGCATGGAGAGTATCTCATTGCCTGAATGGAGTCCTTCTCTCTTAACTTCCTTCAAAGATCAGATCAAACATAGCTCCTGTAGGATGCCTTTCCCAATCCTCCCAATTGTTAGTTCCTCTGTCTCTCCCAACAAATTACTTTTTGCTTAATTTATATTTTGTATGTAATTACATAAATACGTGTTGTATCCTGTGATATTTGTAAGCTCTTTGAGGATAAAAAGTTTTCCTTTATTTTTCTCTGTGTTGCCAGAATCTGGCAGTGCTATATACAGATTTAACAAATTTGCTTTTGATTCATTAATTGTAGTGTGATTTTGTTAATTGGCATCAGACTTGAAACCAGGAAGACCAGGATCAAAACCTGCCTTAGACACTTGTTAGCTACATGGTCCTGGACTTCTTCACCTCTCCAGACCTCACTTAACTCATCTGTAACATAAAGTTATTGGATTCAGTGGCTTCAAAAGTCCCTTTCAGCCTGAAATCTATCATCCTGTGATTGAAATTATCTCAGCTCAGAGCTACTTCTGGCCTTCTCCTCTGTTCTATTGTTTTCATTAGTCTGTGCAGTTATATTGTTCAAAAATCTTCCATCATGGGCACTGAAATGATTTGCAAATGAGCTCATACTCGAAACCTAGTTTGTCCTTACTTGGCAGGTCTCTCTCTCTTTGGTAGAACAAAATTGCCTACTGCCTGAGGCAGCCTCCTCAATGCAGCAATTACTTTCCATCAGTTATATTTTTCTTTTAAAAAGTAATAACCTCAATGTTTTTTAAATGTATCTACTTCTCAATATTCGGATTGGATTTCTCAATTTTTGATAACTCAGTTAAACAGGTCAGGTCAGAGATGCTAAAATTATAGAGTTCATCTTTAAAAAAAATTTATGATATTTCATAGGATAATATGATCATTTAAATCTGGAAGGGATTTCTACGCCCATCTACTATAATTTTTTTCATTATACTGACAGAAAAATTGGAATTTTTAGAGGTTAAGTGACATGACTAAGCTCACACAGTTTGTAAGTGACAGTGCCAAGAATCAGACCCAAATCATCCAAATCGAGTACTCTTTTCCATCCATCTGAACAGAAATAAATGGTTCCAAAATTATTCCTGGCCAGTCATTTCTGGTTTCTGGTCATTTTCATTTGGGATGACGTTATTTTCATGAAGTTCATCTCACCCAGCATTTTCCATCTCTCTGCTTAAAGAAAGTGCAGATATAAAAGCATGAGAGAGATTTAAAGGTTTGGGAGTTTTTTAGAACAAGGAAATAAATTGCAGTTCTATTCAGTATTGACTCTAAAGCCACTTGGCAATCCTCAACAATCTGGAAGATACCTTACTGAAGGGATGGGAATAAGTCATTCTACCCCTACCCCGGCCACCAATTCCACTACCACTCCATGAATGAATTTAAAACCATTTATTAAGTGATTGTTATGTGCTTTTTATAAACAGGGCTAAGTGATAGGGACTTAAAAAGACAGTCTCTTACCTCAAAGAGTTTGCATCCTAATATGGAAAGTCAGTACATATCAGCAGTGATTTGGGGCATTTTGGTTTGAGAGTCATAGAGTTAAAGAGTTGATCCATGGAGCAGATAATTGTCATGTCCTCTCAAGAAGCAATGTACTGTTTGCTGATTGACTTATTAGAACTAGAGTAAGAGGCAAAAAGGGAAAGGGGAAGTAAGAGGAGAAAATAGGAACATGGAAGTAGATCAGAAGGCAATATGGCAGAGCTAGATGGCTACATGGCAATTGAAATTTGATCATCCCCATTTTACAAATCTTAGAACATCAGAGATAGAAGGGACTTCAGAATTCTCTACAAAGCCTCGCATTTTACAGTTAAGGAAACTGAGCCTTAGAAATGTTGAATGACTTACTTAAAGGTCCAATGTGTCAGAGAAAAGAGTATTTCAGGTCCTCCAACTACTAGTCTATGATTCTTTCCATCCCACTCATCTTTCCCTTGTGATTACCTTAGTTAAAAGGTTGTTCCTAGTTTCTGACATCTTCAATTCAAAAAATTCAAGTCTGACCTTGATACTTAAAATAAAAAATCAACAGAAAAATAATCAGATTCCCCTTTCAGGGAAAATAGACTCTTGTCAAAGAGGTGTTAAACTGTGCCATTTGGAATTTACAACTAATTAGCTTCTCTAAATTTCAAACAGATTGGAGCTGTCTAAACAGCATATCGAGGAAAGCCTGATTTCCTTGTTCTGAACTGTTGGGGGTAGGAGAATGGGGCCTAGAGGAAGAAGAAATCCCTGTGCTATGAAACTATAAGAGCCCTCCTGTCACCAGGGCCAGAGCAGAAGCTCTCTAAATTGGCTCAGCATCACTGCTTTCTTAGGCTACCTGCTTTTAATCCCAGAAAGGGGCAGCTTCCAATTAACACCAGAAACTTTGACACATGATAGCAGAAGAGGCCCTCCTATAGAGGGAAGGTTATGCTCTGGTGCTCCTACTCTTAATACCCCTTGGCTAGACTCCTATGAGCAAAGAGGGAGAAGGTAGAGCTCTTACCTGACTTATCCAACACTTGTCAAAATAACTTGTGAACTCACCAAGTTTTTCCAGGCAAAGATTATATTGTTAATTAGTGGAGCTACTGTATTTCTACCCAGGCAATGTTAATTGGCAGGGTTTGTCAGTTAGGAAGGTGATGGAAGGGGAGTGAGAAGAAGATAAAACTATGGGTCATTTAGGGTGGAACGCCAGGAGAAGGTAATCCCTGTCTCTCTGGGGACATGGAAGTATCTTTAAATAACAATGTCTCTATAATCAAATGACCTGGGTTCAAATCATACCTCTTACACTTTATGCCATAGGACCTTAGGGAAGATTAAACCTTCCCTGTCCTCAGTTTCCCCAGTAAAATGAAGGGATGGGATAGGATGGACTCATGTTTTCCAACTCTATATCTGGAAAGGAACCTTTTCTTTATTGGTTTCAGGCTCAGGATAAACATTCCTAAATCTAGGCCAGAGCTAAATTCTGAAGCTCTTTGAATTACCTGTCATCAGCTGAGGTTTGATGCACGATACATTTGTTATTGTTGTTGTTCATCATTTTTTCAATCTTGTCTGACTGTGACCCCATTTGAGATTTTTTTTTTTGGCAAAGATACTGGAGTGATTTGCCATTTCCTTCTCTAGCTCATTTTATAGATGAGGAAACTGAGGCAAACAGGGTTAAGTGACTTGCTCAGGGTCACACAGCTAGCAAGTTTCTGGGACTGGATTTGAACTCATGAAGAGGTGTCTTTCCAAATCCTGGCCTTGTACCATCTATCTGCCCCTCTACAATATATAGCTATTTACAAAGTTTCTACACACTTCATTGTCTGTCTTCTGCTCAGTTTGGAGTAAACACTCAACAGAACATTTCAATCAACCAACCAACAATAAGCTTTTGTTAAATGTTTACAATATGGCAAGGGTTGTGAACTCTGGAAATAACAAAGAAAAAGCAAAAATATCCCTTCTTTCATGAAGTATAAATTTTAATGATATAACATACAAAATCAGCTTAATGGAGGAAAAACCCTAAAAGCTGGAAAGATCCAGTGCAGACAATATTGCTTGAGCTGAGTCTTGAAGAAAGTCCGGTATATTAGAAGGTAGAATTGAGAAAGGAGAGCATTCTGAGCAGAGGAGGCAACTAGAGAAAAGATGGAAGTAACAAGTAAGCCAGAATAATTGGACCATAAAGTGCAGGGAGAAGACTAAAGTGATAGAAAACCTGCCCATCTGGAACCAGACATCAAAAACCAGAATTACTCTATTTGCCTTAAAAATTCGAGATAAGCTAGAGAGAGAAAAAGACAGAAACAGAGTTAGAGAAGGAAAGACTGAGACAGAGACAGACAGAGATAGAAGCAGGCAGAGTCAGAGAGACAGAAACAGAGATACAGAGAGATAGAGACAGACATACAGAGAGACACAGGAAAAAAGACAAAAACAAACAGGAAAGAGAGACAAAGACAGAGACAGAGACAGACAGACAGACAGATCTGTTAGTGGAAGAATGTAACACTTAACATTTTCCAGGTCTGGGAAATTTATCATGGAGCAGCTCAATTATCCTTTTCATTTACTTTTCCGAAGAAAAGAAATGAGTTGTTTCACAAACGTATAGGTCTAGAGCTTTAAGGGATATCTAAGGTCATCTAATCCAATTCCTCCAATTTACCAATGAACATGAAGCTCACAGAAATCAAATGACTTGACCAAGATCACACAATAAGGAACAGAGGCAGAATTTGAACTCAGGTCCCATGATCCTGAATTCAGGATATTTTCCACTATACCACGCTGTTAAAGCAGCAGCTATCTGCCACTTCTCCCTGCCTCCCTTGCCTTTTCTTAGCTCTCAATAGCCTAGCAGAATTAGAATTTCTTTCCACTCCTAGTAGGTTGTTCAGCTTTTTCTCCTTTATGCTTAAAGCTGGGGAAGCTGCCTGCTCTTTGCCCAATCTACTTATGTGGGGACCCTAGTTTGGCAGACTGCTATAGAAAACCCACATTTGGAGAATGGCCAGAGTTCCCCTTCCAGGAGGATATTCCTAATAACCCCAAGCCTAGGTATGCTCTGGGGCAGGACGATTCAAGATTCACATGATTCTAAATATATAATTGTGCTCCTTTCATCTCTCAAAACCAATTAGATAAAAGTAAATCCAATTGCTGCCAGCAAATGGCTACAGAGAACAGAATCAGTATACCTTGTGAGAATTGCCTTTAGGTAGGTAATAGGGTCAGGTCAATTATTTCCAGAGTTTTTAAGGGTGAAAGGAAGCCTATTCCTCAATGTATGTATTCATTGCCCACTTTTCACCATATAGATCCCTCAAACTAGAGGCTAGCTCATTTTTTAGAGAGTGGTGAATTGAAAATCTCAAAGTTTGAGTTCTAATCCTAAATTTATCACTTATGAGCTGTGAGAGCAGAAACAAATCAATTAACTTCCCTCATCCTCAGTTTGTTGGGCTATAAAATGGGTCATTTTATAGGGTCACTGGGAAGGTGGAGCTTTGTAAATTATAAAATTTTATATAAAATTATGATTCTGTGAATTTCTAGAAACTCTGCAAAAGATGCAGAAGCAAAACCTTCATTCTAGTTATATTTTGGCAATTCCTAGGAGAAAGCTAGAAGAGTTCTTATAGGTCAAATAGTCAAGACCCTCATTTTTCAGATGAGGAAAGTAGGATCTACAGAGCTTACATGATTTGCCTAACGTCACATAGGGAAGAAGTTGCAAATTTGGGGTTTCAATCAAATAGAAGGATTCTAAACCCAACATGCTCTTTCCAACACACCATACCACTTTCCCAAATTATGAGTAGCTATGATGAAGAGGAAGGAGAGGAAGAAAAAGATGATGAAGGAGGAGGAGGAGATTTTAAAAACCTCATAAAGTAAAAGTTATCTATATCATATCCCTGCCAAAAAAGCAATTCTTTTCTACCGAAATTAACGTGGTGCAGTGGATAGAGAAATAGACTTAGAACCCAGAACACCTGGTTTTGAATGTCACCATTCTGACACTTATTCATTCTATGACCCTGGATAAATTGTTTAACCCTTCTAGGTCCCAATTTCCTCATTTATAAAGCTTTGGATTCAATGACCTATATGATATTTTCCAACTCTGAAGTACAATCCTAGCAATAGACTCTTTCAATCAATATTTAAGGGTCTACTATCTGTATTAAGCATGGGATATACAAAAGCAGCAAAAGACAGTTTGTGACCTTAAGGAACTTAAAATCTAATGGTGGAGACATCAAACAAATGTGTATAAAACATTGTACTCTTTATCATAGTATATATATATATATATATATAATATATGTAATATAATGTAATAAGCACAACATAATAATATAATATGACATGAAATAAAGCAAGCTTTACACAGGATATGTAGGGGAAAATTAACAAAGGAGAGCCACTCAAATTAAAGTGTTTGAGAAAGGCTTCCTGTAAAGATAAGATTTTTGCTTCCTGATGTCTACCCTAGCTCAGCAGAGACTCAGTACCTGAAAGGTGGTCACTATATCAAGTCATAAAAAAGATAAAATGCAAAATGATCAGAAGTCTTCTGTTATGCCCTTTGACTTCTGCAAAGATGATACAAAAGGGAGCAGAGGATACTAAAATTATTCAGGTTTTGACCATATGCCTCCACATATTAATTAAACCATTTGTTTTTCATGCAAAATCTTCACCTAATACCCAACTTGTTTATATCTGAGGAAAAAATGAACCACATCGATATGTTATTCTTAAATTCCAATTACATATCTTGGTCATAATTGCAGAGGACTAATGATGAAGCAGGCTACCCATCTCCTGCCAGACAAGGGCTGGACTAGAGGTATAGAATGGAATATACCCTTTTTATTATATACAACCAATGGGAAATTTATTTTGTTTGACTAAGTTGTTCGTTAAAAGGTTTTTCTTTTTTATTGATTTGAAGGGAATGTAATAGGAGGGAAAGAAAATAAATTTTTTTTGTTAAAAAAAATTTTTTTAATGTCACTATTACAGTAAATGGTATAGTACAAGTAGAAAAAAAGTGAAGTCAAGAATCCATTGTATAGGATAAAGAAGAAAAGAAGTTTTTATAGAATTGACCAGATCTTTTGACCAGCCAGCATTCCCTTTAATGTGTAATAGACTCAAGGGAAGATGGCAAAAATTATGCTTGCAAAATAAGTTTTGGGATCAAGAAATGAAAGCAATGCAAAGATTCAAAATTATGCAGAAGCCTCATGCCTTCCTATCATGAATATTTTCTTCAACAAGAGGCTTGCATCTATTCCTTATCCTGATGTCATTCAAAAAATGAAAATGACTATATATACTGGTACATTTCTGTCTACTCAACAAATCCAGCGCCTTTCAATTTTCTTCTTGTATAAAACATTAATGTTGTACAAGTGTGAATACATATACTGATGAAAATTTTTAAGTAATTGCATATAAAGTTATATCCCCACACTTGAGGGTGTCTTTTGGAAAGACAAAAGAGCTTAGACAAAGAGATGTCTGAATTAGAAAAACAAAAGGGCTAATCTTTTGCATGTCACTTGAGCAGAATACAAAATAAGATTCAATCAAGAATATGGTTGGTTTAAATATTTTTGGTCCTTTTCTAGTTCTCTCTAGGGTTCTTTCAGTTTCATTAAGAAACAGGATCATCAAGTTCCACATTTCCTAGTCTCAATTTTAAATGAATGGCTTGAGAAAAAATGGAGCTACCAAAATTTGTTTTCCACAGATTCCTGCCTTCGTATTCAGATTGAAGAGGCTCAAACTTTATCTCTCAAAACTAAGATTCAAATGCATTCAAAATGAAATCCATCCACAAAACCTTACCATTCTCCTGCTATCTTCTCTAGGTGATACTGAATAGAGATTTAAAAAAAACATGATAAAAATGCTTCATTATGCCTGAGACAATGTTTCATTAAGACTTTGAGAAGGCTCTGCTGAATCATTGTCATGCTGCTCCTGCTTCTTCCCTTTGCTTTGAAGGTTATGTGGGGCTTTCATGGAGCAGAAGTCAGGGAAAATGCATTGATGGTTTGCATCCAACACTAGGTTTTTCTCTAATCCCTTTACTTCTGAGATTCAATTTCTTTTCTTTCCCTGAGAATTATTTATTATAAATGAAAGTATAAAGTCCAAAGAAATACCCCCCAAATAAAAGAGCTCCTGGGTGGTTTCTAGGAGATTTAGTACATGGGAAAAATTCTGACCCAGAGGGAGATCAGTACTTATGGTTTCATTAAAACGTTTTCTAAAAGCTACTGAATTTAATCTCTTCACACAATCCAGGTTCTAATTATACCATCAATTGCTGGGGATTTCTAGTTTTCCAAATTAGAGGATTGTTTTTCAGTTTTGACAAACCACCCAGAAGGAATTCAGATCAGTATTTTGAAGGTACCAAATAAAGACTCTTACATCTGTTCCCTTCCCATTTTTAATGTACAGATCCTTCATAAACGTTATCTAGTTTCACTGAGTTGTGCGTGTTTTGCATATATGTTTATATTTATATCTAGAAAATCATTTTAATACCCCCAAAAGATCCTTAAAATGGTGCATTCTTCCTAAAAACTCTTTGTAATTAAAAAAATATAAAAGGAATTATGAAATTAGGGGCCAGGTATGGAAGAATCAAATTTATTAAGTGTGTCTAAATTATATTCAATCACTCCTCCAGTTGTTATTTCATTCATTCAAGGTGACCATGAGGAGGTGGGGAAGTGATGATGCAAAAGAATATGAAGTCCATCCTTGATTTCAAGGGGATTATAATCTGATTGGGAAAAACAAATGTGTGTGTATTCATATTATATATATACATATATATGTATGTATGTATATATGTATGTATGTTGAGATGTGAAAAATGAGGGTTGGTGAAATTTGTGGCAAAAAAAATGGGTTTATTTCACTGAGAAGAAACAACTTCCTCAGTGGTCTAAATCCTGAAAGGAATTTTAGCAAAGGTTTTGGGTACAGGCTTTTGATTATGTTGGGTTTTTGTGGACTGAGGCTAGGGAGCAATCTCCAGATGAATTTGAGGAACTAATTTTCAATTCAATGAAGGGTGGTGATTATGCTCCAGGCCGAGATCTCCAATGGAATTGTAGGTGGTGATCACCATTTGGGAGTTTCCCCTAGGAACAAGAGGGTGGGGCCCCTCCCAGAGGCCAGGAGGGGTTGAAATTTTAAGATTTCTCTGATCCAGGTCCACCCTCCCAAAGATCAAAGGTGAGGAACTCAGTTTACATCATATATATACATACACACATGAAAAACACCATCTAAATACAATTAAATTCAAAATATTTGTTTCAGATAGAAAATACAGCTGAAATGCCAAGGTAGAATTTTGAAAGAACATTGGATTTGGGGGGAGCTAGGTGGCACAGTGGATAAAGCACCAGCCCTGAAGTCAGGAGGACCTGAGTTCAAATCTGGTCTCAGACACTTAACATTCCCTAGCTGTGTGACCCTGAGCAAGTCACTTAACCCCAATTGCCTCAGCAAAAAAGCAAAAAAAAAAAAACACTGGATTTGGAGTCAGAGTTAACAAATCAGATTACCAATTTCAACTAGACTATTACCTGTGCCAACTAGCTCCCCCATGTGACCTTGGAAAAGTCCATTCACATCTCTAAATCTTTTATTATCTATATAATGGGAAAATTGGACTTCATATATTCTCTAAAATACATGTCAGCTCTAAATTTTATGATATTAAGGCTTCATGAAGGAGTGGGATTTGACATGATACTTAAACAGGTAAGGTTTCTCTAAGGTGACAGGAAAGAGTGTTCCCAACAGAAAAGGTGGTATAAGTCATGGTCCAGAATTGGAAATCAATCAATCAAAAAGTATTTACAGTGGACTAATCATAGGAGACTGAAAAAAAAAGGTTAAGAATGTATACAAGCCATATATTCGATTTGTGAAGTATTTTAACATAATTAACATGTAATGGATATCCTGCCATCTAGGGGAGGGGTGGGGAGTTGGGGGGAAAAATTTGTAACAGGAAGCTATGTAAGGGTTAATGTTGAAGAATTACCCATACATATGTTTTGCAAATAAAAAGTTTTAATAAAAAAAAGAATTTATACAAGCAAGATGTGGCAAAGTACAAAGAGTAAGTCAATTTAGTTAAGATATAAGCCTCACGAAAAAAAAGGCTGACGATGGTGGACTTGCTGTACCAGATCTAAAACTATATTATAAAGCAGCGGTCATCAAAACCATTTGGTACTGGCTAAGAAATAGAGTAGTCGATCAGTGGAATAGGATAGAATCACAAGACAAACTAGGCAATAACTATAGCAATTTGGTTTTTGATAAACCCAAAGACCCCAGCTTTTGGGATAAGTATTCACTATTTGACAAAAACTGCTGGGAAAACTGGAAACTAGTGTGGAAGAAATTAGGGCTTGACCCACATCCAACACCACATACCAAGATAAGATCTAAATGGGTTCATGATCTGGATATAAAGAGTGATACTATAAGTAAATTAGAGGAATGTAATATAGTTCACCTCTCAGACCTTTGGAGATGGAATAAATTTATGTCCAAAGAAGAACTGGAACTCTTAATTGAAAACCAGATAGATAACTTTGACTAT